>OX104134.1:87069293-87365224 GCA_944470555.2 Heterobilharzia americana | reverse complement strand
TACAATGCAATCCTGGCATCCTGAGTCCCAGAGTTCGTCACCAAGTGAGGGGTTCGAGTAGATTTATCCTACAGGATAATCAAAACACCTGGTCGGATGCATCACAGCTCAATGTCCCACACCTGTTAGAACTAAAATTTATTTTCCATGTGTGACGTCAGTGTAGAAGCCTATTTACGTCCGGTTAGATTCTTCACAGTGTTTTTATTAAGTCGGAGTCAGGTGAGCCTCGGACTGCTGCGATGTCATCGGTGAATAAGAGAAAAGTGTGAAGGAAAACTGATCTGAAAATCCCCCGATCACCCTTATTTGACTGTACTGACATTTATTTTAATATTTTTACCCTAGTTATGGATGGTGTACCTCTGACCCTAGCCGGTGTAGTGTTATTTGCTTGTTTGACTTTGCACTCAGTACTTGCCTTTGTATGTTTGAGACTTATCATGAGTGTTTCACCTCCCTATTATATGACGCTGGACTTTTGACAGGGTGATGTTGTTTTACTGCGCCCGACATTTTGTTCTGGTTCAACTCACGGTCGTGCTGTGGTTTGACTGTTTGTCTTTTGACTGCCTACTGGGAACATTTGTTTGTTGATTTGATTCTGGTAGGCAGAGTTCTGATCCCTTTTGTCGGGAATATTCCTATTGACCGACAGCACGTATTTGCACCCGAGAACGTTTTGGACGGTATAGTTGCCTAAAGGCACTGTTGAGGTATTTTTGTAATTTTGATATAACTTATTGTTGCTTTGATAGTACCACAGATTTTTTTACGAATCTACTATTGAATTACTACAAACCGTGTTTTGATATTTTGATCCAACCTTTGGCTGTGCTTCACTCGCGGAAGTTAGGAAGCGGGAACTGGTAAGATTCACGTCAGTTGGCACCACCTAGTTATTTCCCGCGTTCAGGCCAAGATTATTGGATTCTGGCCACTACGGAGGGCACGATCAGAAACAGGGGAGTGACATACGACGCCAGACAGGTTCGAAAGAGTGAAGTTCCTGTGTTCTAAGAGTCACTCAGCTGTGTATATGCCTTTATTTATGCAAATAAAGATAACTGATGTTTTGTGATTAATGGGGACGTACTTTGATCTGAAAGTGTGTGGGACAGAGTTGCTGAAGTCCTCCAGTTCCTCTTACACTCATGGGTTTACGATTGCATGCCAGGGATTGAGTGCTGTTTTCCCTTCTCAGTATAATGAACTAAATGTGCACCCGTTTTCTCTCAAAGCTACCACGATACGCCGTAGATGCAGAAACCTTTAGGAACCTTATAATGGAAAAACTGTGTAGCTGAACTCACAAACATACATGAAAATGCATATAAAGTTCGAATGGGTTTAAAGTATAGGGATTTCTCTCTTTTCCAAGCTGGATTCAATAGTAATTCCACTTTCCAAATCTGCACGTGCCTACTCTTTCTTTTTCCTGCTCGAAGTAACCGCTCAATGAGGAAATCTGATGCTGAATTTCAACTTGAACATAACTACTCAGTGGAAATAATACCTATTCTGTCACGCCAAGAATTACTGAGCTGCCACCAATCTTTCGCGGTTTCTGGAACATCCACGAGATTAAATCAAATACTGGTCAGCAATCTTCAAGTGGGGAACCGCCTGAAGTCTCCTAGCGGTAAAAGAAGCAAAAATATCCTCAACAACTAGTTAAAAGGGAGACCAATTAGCCTATTGGTTCGGAAAACAACTTAACTGCAGTGGCTGCATATTAAGTTTCTCGGACTTTGTGTGAAGTGATCCCTTTATATGAAAGCTGCCATGCGTCAAATGCACTCCTGGATGTAATTGCTTATGCTATTACGAAAAATGCTGGACTAACAATGTCGGCTGGCTATAACGCAAACTTCGAACATTGCACTCTTTTGTCCCCAATAGTGGAACCTATTTGTGTGATGGGAGACGAAAATCCATGCCCGTCTCACGAATTGCAACGTTTTTTAATAAGGCTATGCACGTCAATGACTTGATATGTGACTTATTTAGCTCCACATACTATTTTGTAAACTTTCAAGAATTATCAGTTTGCCGGTGCTTGTAAACTGGTATCACTCGTGTTAAGTCTATTATGTGAGGATAAGAATTATTATTATCTAAACCGGAAAGTGGTATTTTCTCGTATGTCTCGTAGCTAGCTAGCATGATCTGATGTTGTTTATGGAGTTTGATGACCTCTTTTCTGTACTATTCAGGACCCGTAAAATCTTGTAGATTTTTCGACGTATTGATGTGAGGATTCCTGCAAACTGGCTTCTGTCGTGCTAACTTAATAATGTGGGAATAGAACATTTGTTTATTTATATATAGATACCTGGTAGCTGGTGATATGTTCCCGGAAACCTTATCCGAATATTTTTTGATGCTTTGAAAGCAGCTGTGCTGGCGATTAGGTACTAATGACTACTTACCTGTAAGGCTATTTGCTCTATGAACCTCTACCGTGTACCCCCTATATCACCTTCCTTCGAATTCGCGGTGGCCGTTTTCTCTTTCCGTAGTCCGGGCATGTCGAAACTCATCCAGATTCTCGATTGTAAAATAAGGCCGCTGCCAATGTCCGATTCTATATCAGCCGGGCTTGTTGCACAAAGGGTCGGAGATGCCCGAAAATTACGGTATTCGTCTTCGTGCAACTTCGTCCTCCCCGTGCCCTCTTTAAGCATATTTGATGTCCATATTATTTCCCAAAACTGTGAAGTGACCGATGCCACCCCTCATGCCGCTTCCCTCAGCAGTCGGGTGCTGTTATAGCGTTCAGCCATCGGCAATAACTGTTCGGACGCAAACGATCGCCATCTTCTTAATGCACCGAATGCAAGGATGATTTTAAAGGACTGTTTTGTGGTTCGGCAATGCCTAGTCCAGGCGTGTCATCGCTCCGCGTCATTCAGAGCTCACCAAGTGTTAAACTTTGGGCTCAGGACCCATGGTTGCGTTGTGATGCATAACACTGCTGATTATACGTGATAGAGTATGCTTCAGCTTTCTCAGCTCTGGATAATTCTCTGGCGCTGTTTGATGTGATGAGTCAAGCGTGGGTTTCATTCTGAATAAGGCTGAACCCAGACTTACGTTAGCGGTTCCGCCAACAGTCACCGTCGACGGATATCTTTGAGGAGGCAATGGTGGTCCAGCAGATCCATTCCAATGATGGGCATGGAAACATCATCTACTAGATAAACCCTGTGGATAGGTTCTCACAAATATGGACTGGGGTGGGTCCACCATTTTCCGAAGGTTGCGATTGCTTTGCCATTACCTGGTTGCAGATTGTAAGATGGTAAATGATGACTTTCCTTAATGGTGACAAAAGAGCACCAACTTCTCCTCTAGTGTCTACGACGTACAAAACTTCCTTCCTCACTTCAGTGACGTAAAACAAGCCAGTTTTTCCGCCAACTGTGGTCAACGTTAACGCGTGCCGAGGAGCAGCTTTCTGGCTTCGTGCGAGCTTTGTAGAGAGCGCATGGTTCTTCGCTAGGAGCCAGCACCATTCAAGATTTTCGGCCAAATAGTACCTGGCCGACGGACGGCTACAAGAAATGGTACCAAACGCTCTTCTGTGTCGTGCGTCATGACCCTGGGCTCCGGGGGCGTAGAAGCCGCTTAACTGGGCTGCATATCCCCATTATTTTCGAACCTTAAAACTATACCTTTTCAATGATGGGATATATGTTGGAGATGCACCTGCCGGAAATCCCCAGTGTTTCCCCAGTTGAGGTTGCTGGGCCATCTATAGCAGTCCACTGAAGCGTCACCAGCACACTTTGCACTGAATATGTTTGTTTCAAAAGGAATAGTTCAAAAGAAAAGGCCATCCTCGAACCTTCGGTAACTCGTATCTTCTCGTGGCGTGCAAGCTCGTGAGTAGCTGAGCTATCCCCTGGAGCGATGTTCCATGAAAGCTCATCTTGGCCCTAACGATTTGTGAGACTTCTTTTCCTCGGAAGTTCTGCTTTGAGCAGTTTATATGGATCCCCTGCTTCAAGATTAAACATAGGCGCCGTTCCGTGTTTTTCTAACTCTGGTGGTTATGGTCATATGACTGCAACATATCGAGTATCAGATATGCAGCACTTTGGTCTTAAAATTCAGACACGGAATACAAAGACCATTTCTCTTTGTTGCCTAGCCAGGATGGAGACAGTTGGATCTGGTGAAATCTCTGCTTGATGCGAATAAAGTTATGAGTCCAGCAGCGCGTGAACACGAAGTTTTTGATATGAGCAGGCAAAGGGTGTCAAGAGAAAAGAAGGAATGCAAAGGTACGAAAAGGAATGGGCTAGCGATTTCAGGAATATATCTTACATAAAATCGACAGGCTAAATGGCCAGTCACTAATTGTCCACCCCGTTATATGCCCACGAATGCCAGACGAAGAAAAAATACAACAGAGTTGCTAGGTGGCATTGGACGTTTGATAGCCATACCAAAATACCCACGCCCCCTGTCCAACTGGCTGGAGGATAGTATACGAGCGGCACACCGTAACACTAGAAATACCACTGGTCGCAGATACCTGACCACGTGTCTTCAGTTTAGTCTGTCAGCATCAAAGGTAAATCTGGTCGAAACCCAGCAGCTGATTTTAGGGAATCACTTGCCGCCACTGACTTTTCGCATAAACTAAACCTTATTTATTGCCTTGTGAAACAAATACTCAAGATTTTTTGGCTTCAAGCTATTGAAAATTAGATACTTTGTAGACCTCTTACAGTCCAGAAGGGGAAGACTCTTAACTCAACCACTTCCGCATGAACAACCGTCTGTTTTACTCTTGTTTCTATGCAATATTAACACCATAAAATAGGTAATCCATGCAGTGTTCCAACCAAACGAAATCAGCTGCCAGTGAGTGGATTATGGCCTTTATCCAATGCCCCTAAGCAACCACCGCTCAAAGGTGCGGATGGCAGGCATATAACGATGGAAGGCTGTCCGACACAGACGAACAAACTGAAAACATTTTGGCACTAGTGACGCAATACACTTTTGTACAACATTCTTTCTATACGCAGTACAGTTTTGTGGTGTACGAGTCTTTAACGTGCCCATTTCACAGGATGCCATGGGAGACAGCAAGTAGAACAAAGGTTTCAGCAGTTTAAAATCATCGACACTCATCTTCGCGGGAATATCATTATTAATGTCACTGATATAACCAATACTCACTTCTTGCCGATGCAAACTGCCTGGTTTCCCTCTCTATGTTTCATGTACCGTTTAGGACTTGATATTTCCACCAGCCCATAATAAAGCCTTCATTTCAGTGTGCCCCTTTGAATTCACGAATAAAATATAATTATTATTCAGCAGTTATCAATGGATTAAAACATAACATCCACTCTGCTTCGTAGTTTGATAAGGCGAAGTAATGGTAAATACTTTGTGCTTCATAATGTCCCATCGATACGACTTTTTATTCTACTTTACGACGATTCACTCCGCTTTGGTTGGTGCCTAATACAGTTGGAATTGCTACCATCATTGTACCCACTTCGTCTACTGCTCAGCTATTCGACGCAGATTTCTAAGGTTGCTCTAGAGCAAATTCCTTGGCCCTCGACATTCGTAGAGCTTTATGGAGATGGGGCTCTCGTTGTGAATTAATAGAAAGCCTACGGACTCTATAGCTCCCGATGAAGACAGTCATGTCTGCAAATTATTGTTGAGATGTTAACGTAGCATACGTTTTGTGTGGAAATCTGCAACCTGAGGATTTTAGCGTTTGAATATTATGAGGCCGTGTCTGAGAGATTGCAGTTGCATAACGGTCAATTCATATATATTCTGCTCTCTTGCCATGGTAATGGCATTGTTGTGTTGGCAAGTGGGGAAGCTATCACTAAGATTTCGGAATGGCTAATTTTTGTAACTGTGCACAGGAGACAGTTTATATGCAGGCTGTATTTTGAATATTTAGGCTGTAGATGTCACCGCAGAATAGGCTATAGCCGCATGTGGTACACTGATGCTACCGCGTCTTTGATAAAATGTTTGGGTGGCCTGTCACCTGGGCTGCTCCGGAGAGCACACGTGCCAAAGGCGAAAATAATTCAGCATATTAGGGCCACTGAATTCATATCAAAATGGACATGTGAATTTTCCCCATTTCTTTCGAAGATAGGCAATTTAACATCCAATAGAAGAGATAACCCCTTCATCTGTTCGGAGGGTAAATAGTAGAACCAGGCATGTATTGAAGCACCAAATTAGGATAAAATTCCTCTCTGTGACTGCAGTGGATGTGATCGCAAGCACCTTCTTACCCTTTTTTGATCATTGGAGCTAGCTTTGAGACTGGGCGCATAAAGAAACTTTCAAGTCAAGTTGATATATACTTCGACTTTGATATCCTTTAGGGACTTCCGCAAGTACGTACAGCCGTATTTACTTCGGCAAGGAGCACTGTGCAGCACTGTGTGGCGTGAGTCTTGACAACGGAGGCCCGTCTGCGAGTAGATGTGAAATCAGCCAATGGATGTGTTTTCTTGGTTGAGTTTAATTCTGTGTCTGAGAGGACTAGCAGCACGTGCAAGTTTGTTTGATGGACAGTAGGTGAGTAAGGATCAAGAGAACCAGCTGACAATATCCATTCACAGTCAGCCACCTGAAAGTGGAAAAATGAATTTTTCTCGGTTGGGTTGTGTTTTAGATAGACAGAATACCGGCTTACTATCAACTTTTCCCGTCCTGTGGACCCCGCGTTGTTATGAATGACGTAATATAGATCTATAGTTTATGATAGGAGGTGACGTGGAACTTAATATCGGTATTGTTGCCAAGTTTCCCCAAATTCAAGTGGAAAGGTAGATGCTTGTGATCTAGGTGCGAACATGACAGATACGGGGGCCGATCGCTAATTATTGGTACTTGTTATATATGCCCACGAGTACTGGACCGAGAAAGAACACGATAGCGTGGTTGGATGGAATCGTATATTTGCGCGGTCGTGCCAAGATACCAATGTGTTCCAGTTAACTGGCTAGAGGGGCCTTTGTGGGCAGTGCAGCTTAACACAACAGCGTGTCAAGTGGCACGGATGCTTGACCATGTGCCTTCGGCTTAGCGAGTCCAGCTAGACCACGAAGGTCGGCATCAATGCTGAATCTCGTCGGACCCTAGTTTATTGATTCTGGAGAAGTGAAGATGCTAAAGTGATAATGAAACTACACAGAGACCGGGCCTTGATGCTAAAAGTGTTGTTGTGAACCCAGAAGTCAGAAAAATATCAAGTGATGGAAACGCCTCACTTCATCGTGGGCAGTATGATAAAGTTTCCGAAAACTGACACAGCTGTATAAGTACGGCAAGACATGGTGTAGAGATGGTCGTGATGGTTCTACTGATAGCAGCATTTCGAGCGAATGTGGTTTCTTTAAGTGTAAACCGCATAGGTACGACTTACACAACAGATGCTTCGCACTAATCGATTGCTTCTGTTACTATTTGTAATCAAAAGTGACCCCATTCGCATTGTGTGTCTGTAGGCAGTTCGGAATGCTCCTGTTCGTGCTACTGAGGCTACAGCCAACGGAACATATATGTTTGCTTTAATGAAAGCAGAATGCACTGAATCCACATGTGCTGTCCCATCTGGCTCTTCATTCGACCGTGGTCACATTTCCGGTCTGTTAACCACTTTCTCACGTCCCTACTTGAGACTTCGGCGATAATCTGAGAAAAACTTGTCAAAGGAAATAACTGCAATCCGGAAGGAGCAGAAGCAGATATATTTCTAGTGGTGGTATCGGGGTACCAGGGTAGTCATGTAACCACGTTGCGTCACATGTCTTGTGCATAATTATTGAAGTCTGACAACTTATATTTCTTAGCTAGACAATTCTCCTGATAAGTAAGCGGCTCCCCAAATTAGCTGTTCTGCGCAATAAGCAATGTACCTACTCATGCTCAGATGTGCTCCCAGATTGATTGGGGCGATTTCTGACTCCATGTTTCTTTCGCTGTCGTCACCATCAATGATACTTTAAACAGTCAATAATGGCTTTGAACTCAGAATATTTTTGCTTTGGAAATGGCTCATAGGGCTCTATACCTGCGTCACAGCGAATTTTCTTTACACGGAAGGATCACGGTTGCTACTATGGTTTCAGAACTTAAAGGACGGGGAAACCACTTGTCAACACTCAGTCTTTTCTGATACCGATGCTATCCGCTCCATGTATGGGGAATGATAGCTTCTAGAGTACACCCTTTCGATGTCATAAGACTCAGGTGCACGTCCGACATCCTTTCATGAACACGAAGACAAAGAGCCAGAAAAGTTATGTGGGCAAGAAACCACAACGTTTTTGTGCCCCAGCTCCGGAAGAGTTAACTGGGATCTTTGTTTATGTCTTCGTGTTCCCAAGTCTCGAACGCTAACCTTTTAAGTTAGGTTTATGATTGAAGCTTAGGAGAGATCTGCAGGAATATGCTGGATCGCAGAAGATATGGCGGACGGTGATCATTCCTCCTGACACTTCGGCAGTGAAAAACTCGCCAATTTAAGGCTTCAAAACGAACTAGTGAACGCATACACAGTGAGCACATTTAAAGGCAATTACCGGGTTTCGTTATTCATACCTAACACAACCTTTTTTGTCATTATTACTACCAGTGAGCATGAGTAGCGCGCTAAGTAGTGCTACAGAGTAGGGTAAAAGGACATTTGAAAGAATGCTTAAAACTGTTTTGGGTAGGGGAGGTCATGCTACAGAATATGACTGGTAATTAAGGCAAAGAAGATTGAAGAATTTTTAAGTTGGGGCCGATACCCACTAGGTTAGGTGAAACCGAAGAAGGTGTAGACACTGACCGACGAACTAGTACATCATTTATCTCACACTTAGCCACTTTATCGGTACCTTAATGCTTTGTAAATGAATGGTTATCGCGCACTACAGAATGCTGTAAATAATCTTGAAGTTTATGGCCTTGGAATTCCCAAAGAACTCTACACTCTAAATTTCGGCTGGCGCCAACAAATAGGAACTCTCAGCCCGTCAACAAGCGCAACCAGCGTTTCTTTTTCTTTGATGAAGTAAGCGATTCCTTCATCCAAGGGGTGAGAGACTGAATTATACATCTGCTCGTCCACTATCATTAAAAGACAATTTGCTGCGCTCAGGGAGCCGATTTTCGGCGGTCCAATTTAACATTCCAGTAAGGTTCTCTTGGGAGATAAAGACACTCGTCGGCCCAAACAAATCCTAAGATTTACGTGTTATAGTGACTGAGAATTCGGAGAGGTATGTAATTCATGTGAATGACGCACTATAAAAAAGATGGAGCAGGAATGAGACCTTAGGGTGCCAAAGACTACCACCAAATCATCCAGTGTAGAGATACTTGTGGTAGGTTTTTTCCCAGGATTCTGATCAGATGCAGAAATTGACGACTTTCAACTGACATCTCTGTCTATAGCAATGAAGGTCGAAATGATGAACTTAAAACTCCACTGCTTCATGATATTACTCTCCATAGATTTGGCAGGTGAATATCTTATCGGCATCATGTCTTTTTAATCGACAAAGTGAAGCCTTCGGCTACCAGTGAATTAAGAAACGGATAAGTATTCAAAGTGAGATCGTTAGATGAGATACAGTTAGGGAATAGGTTTACTAGAGCTTGTAACAGAAAATGGGGTTCAGGAGCACATTCGGCTTACCATGAGGTATCAAAATTACAATTTACTTAGCAGTCGCAGTCTTATTCTTATTTACGGACGGAGATTGGACACTGTTGCTTATTGGACGAGTATTTATTTGTGACTATTGCGCGCATCTTGGTTGTTTGGTTTGTAGCGGCCTCGTAGTATGTTAGTTACCGTTTAGTATTAAGTAAAAGTACATCATATATACTTGCTGAGTGGTCGGCTCACATTTTTCTCTTCCTTTTTTCCCTTCTAGAGTTTCACCACTGAACTCATATGCCCCACTTCATGTAACAACGTACCGCCTATCTATTGGCTAGGCGAAATCCTATCAACAACTAACCGTTACAGGTTTTTGGTCCCGAGATAGAATTTCCTCTTTTTCTGTGAGTCGCCACTAACTCTTCCTAGCAGTTCAACTTCACATCCATCCTCACATTTTGTTCGAAATTTCTTAGTGTTGTCTCTCAGCCAGCATTAGCTTCGGGCGCACATTGTGAGTTTCGGGCTAAAACCCGAAAATTTTACTTCGGGCGACGCACGATATCCCTCGAATGTTCCAGACCTTTTCATCGAAAGTGTCCAAAGTCATGAAGTGCGCCTTAAGTTTCTGTATTGCGTCCAAAGTACCTAAGGTGTCTGTAGTGCGCCCGAAGATTTGTAATAACCCATGTCCCAAGTGATAAGAAGGCCTAATCCATAATATTTTTATCTGAATATTTGACGTTTATGTGCTACATGTGTTTATGCTACAGAAGTCAATAAAATGTTAGCGACCAAGTAAAATATTTGTAAAATTTAGGGGGAATACCCAAAAGTTGCTAAGTGCGCCCGAAGTAGCTTCGGGTGAAAACCCGAAAGTTCCAAAGAGTGCCCAAAGTAAATGCTGGCTGGGCTGTGGAGTTAACTACACAGAAGTGACATTAATATAAATTCATCCGTTGTACCTGAATTGTTAAATTGTTAAAGAACCTCTTAATTTCATCCCAACCGCTTCATTTGCAAAGACGGTTTCAGTTTGCTTATATATGCTGTGGTTTTTGGTATGTATTTTTGCATGTGTAAACGGCCTAAAAAGCCAAAAAGAGGACCTTGCAACCTTCGAATCGATAGGTCCTTTCTGCAAATAGCTTCATTCTTATTCATTTCATTAGGACCACGTAGCTGAGGCTTCCGTCTCCGTCATTCTTATGTTGCACAGAACAAGTAATGTTTCAGCTCTAAGGGGACGTCTTTTATGAAATTTCTTTTATACTCATGGTTGTGGCCTTCTCCAGGTTAGTTCCGACACTAGCAAAACATTAGGTTAGTTGTAGACGAGACTGAATGTCACGTTGAGTACCTTTCTTCAGCAGCTGACTGGAAGCATTTACGTCAACCTATCCACTTCGATTTAACAAAGCGCAAACCCGTGACGTCTGTTACTTGAAGGAAAAAAATAAGGCTACCCGGACAACATTTTTGCGGGGTAAGACAGGGGGCAAGTTAGTAATGACAATGATTTGACCCCTGTTTTGAAAATGTTGACTGGGTAGTAAAGTAAGAGGATCATAGTAACCAAAATTAATGTCTGTTGACAACGAAAGACGAGTTATCAACACGGATTAGGTTACTTGACTTGTCTCCAGGTTAGATTATCATATTCCACACGTGATATATAAATTTCATTCGCTGTAGTCGTATTCAGTAAGTTACACAACACATGTTCTCAGTAGGCATTATCATAATTTTTGGCACTTTCTAGGGATGTCTTCGCTCACTATCTTGCAAGTAGTTGTCCAAGACAATGTCATTATAAATTTTCCTCAGAGATTCTATGAAGAGACATCTAACTAGAGGTCCTAACTAAACGGTTCGAAACTGCTCTTCCTTTTGGGCAATACGATTATCGCATTCATTGGCATCATTTTTGGGGTATCATTCTACTTCTTGATTATAAGGTTTGGTGAAACTGCATTTGTAGTCAAAAATCGATCTACTATTTAAATTGTTTCAAATACACCTTATGAGTAAATTTGTCAGTATCGTAAGCATTGCTATAAACAGATGTTTTCAGTTTGGTGTTCGCTATAGCAGCCAGGTAGCATGGTAGCTGTTTTCGTTTCGTGCCTTGCTTATCAGTTGTGCTGCTTCAAACAAGGAGCCATCCGCTTTATTCTACTATCATACCACAAACAGTTGCAGCGCATAACATTGATGTAAATCATGTTCTCGAAAGAAATCTTGAGCTTACATTATGTAAACGTAGAGAAGCTTTGGGTGCTCATACTATACTGTCTTTGTGATGCCTCCGCATATAAGAATTCTTATCTATGTTCTGCTTGTTCTCCAGGTGAGCAAGTATCAAGTCAGTCCTAATAGTTAGAAGTCGGAAGTGTTATTTTCGAAAGCACGATATTGCTTAATAAAGCACAAGAAGATGAGCCCCTAGCAAATGTCGGGAATTCCTATACTGTTTTTTGATGGTGACTGGAGTTCAGCCGGTCATATTTTTGCCTAGTTTTACCCATGTCTTATTGTTTATCAGTCTTTATTTCTATTTAGCGCACCTAAACTGCTGCTGGTCATTTAGACGCACCCAAACCTGCCTAGTTTTCGGTAATCTTTACTTATCACATGCGTTCTGTAAACTTTGTTAGTCTGCCCTTATTGCAAGGTGTAACACTCGTTAGGTCTTTGTATTCAAGGTGCTTATGTTGGGAGCCAAAACTGGACAGTTCGTGCATCAGTTCATAAGAAGCTACACAAAACCATAAGCTTTCTCAAACTTCCTACTGCAAATTACTTCGCACAGGTTTCGCAAGGTGAATACGGCAGCAAAGTACGTACAGATGAATAGTAAAATATTTTTGTTTCACTACGGTAACACTCCAGAGACTTATCACTCACTGCAGGTAATAAGTGTCGATGTTTTTCACTGGCTGGTTAATCCCGCCGAATTAATGCACACCCATTGCTTTTTTGAACATCTCAAACAAATATCCACATATCCTTGCTAGCATCGTATTAATGTGTCTGCCACCTTGTGTTCTAGGTATTTAATGCGTTAGTTATACTCGTTCTGATAACTACTTTCTTTTATTTTTATACAGTAATAATCTGTAATATGCTTACTTTGCAAGCCCTGAAGGTTCTTAAACTTCAGCATGTTGCTCGGAAATGTTTATATACTTCGACATTACGTTATCAAAATCCCAATTCGAAAGAGCCGTTTCTAAATGGAACTTCATCCAACTACATAGAAGATATATATGAGGCCTGGTTGCGGAATCCTGATAGCGTTCATAAGGTATCTTACGAAACCAATTAGTGACCGTCAGTCTTGGGATGTTTATTTTAGATGCGTAGTTTCTGGGCTGCCCCAGGTGAAGCATACATCAAGCCACCCACTTTAGGTAAAGAACATATGAAGTTCCCTCATTTGGCTCCTCAAATCACTGGACAGGCAACAGGATTGAGTGTAAAATCCATTGAAGACCATCTTTCTGTGCAGGCTATAATTCGTTCATATCAGGTAAGTGAAAAGTTTTATGTTTTTTTTGTAAGCACAAATGGCGTTTTCGTGTATTGAATGAATACTGTTTCTATTTTGATTTACTAACTGAGTATTCACAACATAATCTTTTCCTATTGGTACCCAATAGGTAAATTATGTGAAGGCTGCCAGGAATCTGATATTAATCTCACCGTTAATAACCAACATGCGTAGATGAAGCGGTTAATTAAAAATAGTAGCTAAACTTACTGAAGATCATATTCAAATGGAAACATATTGAATAACATCCAGCCTGTGTGGAGCTATGACCCATTGTTTTATGGGGATGACTATCAACCAGTGAGTCATGGGTTCGAAACCCCTTAACCTACTGAAGTTTGGGCAACTAATTTATATCACTAGCTCTCACATAGTATGTGTGGCTAATTGCCTATTGCACGGGTGTGCACAATGTGGCTGAGTTAAACCTGCCCGTCGCATTCTGTACGTGTGGTACGTTTCATAAATGTTTAGATTTTCAAAAACACTTTGAAGCCTTATTTTCTTTAATTATGATTTTTGAAATGATTTAAATATTTCCATAATTATCACATAGTCAGCTGAGGTATGTTTCGACTGGACTGTTTTTAGTAGTTAATTGTTACCACATGAAGGTTTGATATCGTTCGTAATGACCACTACTCAATACTCAGAGCTGTTCAGCCGTATAAACATTTGAATCGTCGGCTGAAATTACCTCGTTTGCAGTTTGAAGAATCAACCACTGTCGCCTTATCTGCGACTCGCCGTCTGATTCACTGACTTTTACGTTGTCTCTGAGTCATGTTCATCATTTTGCAAATAAATAAGCTTGGAAATTGTTTCTGAGGAGGGACACCAACATTTCTTGCGAGAATCCAACCCTAGTTTATCACATCGCGTTTCTAGCGTATTTTGTAGAATTCAGGTCTGATTATATCAACTTCCTACTTACAAGTTCTTTAGTTCCATATTGGCACTGGATTTTGTAAACGAAAAGAAGTTTATCATTTCAGGCACTGTCGTCTGGATTTATGATGTATGGTTTTTCTCAGAGGTGTGCAGTTTTAATATTACTCCTGGAGATTGGTTGCATAACCAGTGGTCTTCTAATTTGCAGAGTACACACCCTCCTATTAACCGAAAGCTCCTAAAAGATTTTCAACCTGTCAAACATCTTGAGAAAGCCAAAAATTTGTTCACGGAACAAAATTGTATGTTTCCAACTTGGTCAACCCGTACACATAGTTGAAGTTTTTGGGTTTGTTGACTACTGCGTTCACACTGGAGAATACTTTGTTGACACATCAACAAATGTTTCTTTTCGCATTATATATGGTTATACGAAGCAAAGATTCCAGCCAAGAAAATTTCTCTTTGCAACGATTTCATCTTCAAAAACTGTACAATCGTATTTAGAAATAAATTGAAACGGAAAATAACAAACTTGTTTGTTCGTCTTTCGTCCTTGACTTTTAGTTCCCTATATTTTTCCAACTGATCCATGAAATATCCTCAACCATATTGATGCACTTTACGATTCCACTTATTTTAAAAATAAAATTGTCTCGAAGAGAAACTTTCTTCGCTGAAATCTTTGTTTCATGTCTAAATGGGGATTGTCAATTTAATATGGTTACCTTAAGGATTATACAGTCATTACAGTAAATGTTAAAACTGAATGACTTAAAGAGGTCACAGGAATCTGAAACCAAACGTCTTGTATCAATCGCACACATTGATCGTTATGATTCGTTTAAGAAGGATTGGTTGTTTTTGTTCGACGTTTCTTATAACGTTGCCAAATTATTCACGCTGAAGCACTTATGACTAAAAGGCCCTTCTGATATCATACTACTTGCACTTAGTGTTTTGCGATTGCCTTGTCACTCTATCCGTTGACACCCAAATTCAGTGGCCTCTTTAATTCAGTCATAATGCGTTGTTTTAAAACATTCTCATGTAAGTGTTACCCATTACCATATTGCGGTAGTTGGATTTTAATCAGAAAGTTCTGCAGGGTCACTTTGCTCTTGTTTCCATTTTTGTTTTCAACTTAAGAATAAATGCATAAGATTCATCGAGATGGTTTTAGTTCTTTTATATGGTATGGTATCATTCCAAGAGTTGGGAATTCATATCGTCACCAGGACCAACATTGCTGTATAACAGTCGAAGTTGCCACACAGGAATTCAAAACACCATATGTCGTGTGCCATCGAGTAACAGACACCCTTCAGAATTAACCATGTGAACTTAGGTATGGTTGGTGAACTGCACTGTAATTAAGAATAAGAAAGAGTTGTAAAGGAATTGGTAATGTTTCGAGTACTTGGAAATCTTTGTGTCTAACCTTTTGTGACCAATGTTTCTGGCAAACCGAATTTCATACATTTCGGTATGCTGGATTTCATAGTTCTTTTGAGTATTTCATTGTTAAACAGCATGTCACTGAATTGTCTAACTTTCTGTCGGTAATTTAGTCAAAATTATCGCAAATTGTATTGGTGCTTGATAAAATATTTGAAGCGTTATTCAGTCTCTAGGTCATCGTATCGCCAATCTTGACCCTTTGGGCATATTATCTGCAGATTTGGACGATTCTATACCCCCTGAGTTGTCGTTGGGCTTCTACAAGCTTGGTAGGTTGGTTATAAGAACTTTTCCACTTAAAGATATCTCATTTTTTATTCCATTTTTATCTTCAATTCTTTGCGTGTCTCGTGTGTATGTCAGGTGCGTGGTCATCTTGCCGCGAACTTAGACCCATTAGGTATTACTTCTCCAGAACCGGACAAAGCCCGATACATTGTTTACCAGAGGTTCCTAGGTGAACGAAGTAAGTCTTGTCGATGCATAAGGTCAGCGTTGTTCAATTCTGGTTTGTAATTTCGTTTGGAGTTGTTTTGTGTTCATATCGTTTCCTGTTGAGATTAGTGCTAATTAATTTTGCTAATAGATTGTTGATAAGAAGTGTGACATGAGTGGCTTGTTTTGTATTACTGTACTTCTCTAGCTATGACATCGAATAATCTTAGCTTAAGTTTCGGAAAGGGTTTGACCTTTTTCTGTGGTTTAGATAAAGCACTTTATGTTCAACACAAAGTTTATGTATTCCAGACATCTAGTATCAGGTAATATACTGTTTCATAGTTTGATGTTTCTAATTTAACTGTAATGATTGTGTCCAAAAGGCTAACCCATATATTCGTGGTTGAATTGCATGCATCGACCCTACTACATTACTGTGATATCTTATTGTCTATAGTGGGGAAGATTCAGTAGTTTTCAATGTATAGTGAAAATTGAATGTTAATCGTTACTTTATAAGCATTTTGAAGTTACTGTTGTATTTTTTTTCGAACGTTGTAATGCAGGTGCATGTGGGCATGTGCTTTTGTTCAAATTTTACTTTTACTCTTGCGACTGACTAATTTTCATCAACTTTTCGCTTTCATAGACGAACCTGACTTGGATAAGACGTTTAGATTACCACCTACTACTCACATCGGGGGTGACAAACATGAACTTACTCTGCGTGAAATAATCAAACGTCTAGAGGTATGGTTTCTTCAATAACTTTTTTGAGGTATATAGTCATGGGTGTTCATTGATTTCATGCCCTCAGTGGTGTATTGTAACATTATAAAATGGATATTAGCTTCCCAGTTTTAACTATATAGTTTCTCAATACCGGTCTAATGCATAAGGGAGAGTGAAATTCCCTTTGTTGGTTGTGTATCTGCTTAAGATTTATGTGAACTGTTACGTCAGCCAATTAGGATGATAAGGTAAACTATTCACCAACTCAGTTTCAAACAAACGAAAGGAATAGCTAGTGTTCAAAACAAAATCTATGATATATAATGTGTCTGGATTGTGCAAGTGATAGCGGTCTCTATCATCGAAAGGTGGTGAGCGTGTCCATCATAAACCTATTCTATTTACCCCGGTCTTTTGCGGACTAAATACTTGGAAGTTTTGTTATCAGTGGATGTAGTAATGTTTGTACAGTAAATATGGGTGGACTAACCATGTTTAGCTTCACTGAGAATAATTTATAGACTGACTTCGTTTCTTACGTGAAAATTAAAGCGTAATATAGTCTACTTTCTAACTTTATATCTGAAATCAGCAAACTTTTATGTATTGTTGTCACTTGGACATCAGGTTAAATTTTATTTCTGTGTTGTTACTGTAGGAAGTATACTGCAAGCACATTGGCATTGAGTACATGTTCATAAATAGCTTGAACAAATGTGACTGGATAAGACGAAAATTTGAAACACCTGGTTCAATGAGCTTTACTGCGGAAGAAAAACGTTTAATATTAGCCCGCCTCATCCGATCGACAAGATTTGAATCATTTTTGGCAAAAAAGTGGAGCTCAGAAAAGCGTTTTGGTCTCGAAGGATGTGAAGTATTAATTCCGGCAATGAAAGCTGTTATCGATTCTTCATCTACTCTTGGCGTCGAAAGTTTCGTAATCGGAATACCGCATCGGTTTGTTGTTCTGCTTTTTCTCCTGAACCTAGACTTTTAAATTTTCTTACAATTTCAGACTGAATCAAATATTTGTAGTTCAGGTTGATATTTCGGTCTCAGCTACACTCCCTGAGCTGGGTGGTTTAAAAGTAAGCCTTCCGTTATAATCATCTTACTGAATAGCAGTGGAATCCAGGACCCACGCTTCGTCCTATTTGGGACTCGTCAGCTAGGTGTATGTGCACCGCAGTGAGTGATGTTGCTCCCACTGAAACTCGAACCCAGTACCCATCGCCGCAAACGCAAACGTTATCCACTAAGCCACTGGGGCATGATAGCCACCTCTTGTGCTACGGGTGTCAGTTGTTGTTCTGACACTTGTAATTTGCTGCTGCTACACAGAGCCGAATTGCTCAACCTCTGCTTCTATTGTTATCGACTGTCTGTTCAAACTTTAGAAAGAATTGAGGTGTGAGGATTTCCCCATAGTTACCTCAGTATCTTGCCTTAATGACTAGCAGTTAAGCACCACCACCTGTTTTCCCTAATGTGTCAGTACATGTGGTCAGTTATGAACATGAATTCGAATGGCAAAGTTTGAAAATCTTGTGGAGGAAACCCAAGGAATACTAGAGAATTTTAGGATTTTGATACTCAATTCAAACAGCAATGAGGCTAGGTAGTTTTCGGTAGAAACAGCAATGTGTAGGCACGTCGATACTAACTGAATCTATCGGTCAATAAAATCGAAGTTCAGAGCGACAGGGCAATCAACGAAAATATCTGAGGACAACGACAACAGTCAGTCTCGTCTTAAACCATGAGGTTGAGCTACCAAGCGATTTATAAAAAATTCTCTTAGCTCACTTCTTCATAAAGTTTGTGCAGATGACATTATCTTGAATGACCGAAAGCTTTAATATCTAACCACCTAACACTACAAAAAACTACAACTAGTAAAGTTGCTGGTTATATACATAGTAAACATTTAGGTGATTACCTGCTTTTGTGTTGTTAAACAAGACAATCTAGTCATTGTCTTGATTGTATTTCATTAAGAAGTATAGCTTTCCTGGTGTTTAGTTAGAAATCGTTCCGTAATCAGTCGGTGGTTATCACAATCGACAGGAGAACTGCTTTATACCCACAGCACGAACTTATAGGTTGCTTGTCAATTCTCCCATTATTCACTGACTACTGTTTGTCTGATATGTATCTCAAAGTTACCCTATCTCGATCACATCCTTTTTTGTATGTCGGGGGCTATTTTACTTCAAGATTCTGTTCTAGATTATTATTGTTCATAATGATATGGCTAGTTGACGAATAATCCAGTCTTTTGATGTTCACTTGGTTGAACCTTTGGGAACGGTCATCATTCAACCATAGCGAACCAACAGTATTCAGGTTGTAAGCTGACATTATCGAATTAGGTCACTGCGTAGTATGTTGGTAGCTAGAAATCAGTTAGTATTTATGCCTACAGTTATACTGAGCATTAATGCGAAATGGAGATTGTTACCTGCTGCAAAGATTCACAATCACTATCTAGTTGTCGAAAGTGTTTCACAAAGCATTTTTGGCTCAATGTTATTTTGGATGTTTCTGCAAACCTGTGAAAGATTTTCGGCACAAAAAGTTATCTATTAATATTTCATTCTGAACACCACACGGCTTTATACTAACATTCAAATTTCTTTCCATCAGTTATATATAAGCTGTAATTTCATTCAAATAAACTTTTGGGTTTTTTGAATGCTTTTTTATCCTGTGTTTTATCTTTTGGAGAAATTCGTTTTCTGTTTTGTGTTTTCGGTTGTCTCTTTTTCACTACTTTAACTGGTTAAATAAATGCCTGCAGATGTACTACTTGTGAATAAATTTCTAGTAACATAATTGTACCAGTAATTGAGATTTTTGTACCTGATTACATCAAACATTCTTAATCTTCTTTATACCACTCATCAATGTCTGCCTCGTAGTTTTTTTTTTCACGTGCTGTAACACACTATAAGACTCTCACCATGCAAAAACTGATAGTTATTCGTGTGAAAAACATTTAGTTGCCGCTTGTAAATTAATGACTTCTATAATTCTTTGAACATGTTTCCACTAAAAGGTTAATTCATGCATCCGAAGAAATTTATCTACTAATATTCGAATTCAATCTATTAACGTGAACGCATAAAGAACGTAACAAAAACTAATTGAAAAGCGAACAAGATAGTTATCTTTATAGTTGTTTTTGTTACTTCAACCACACGTGTGTAATAACCTGACAGTATAGTATGGTTTTTTATGCGCAGAGTGTGTTAAGCTAGTGGATCCGATAAAATTTTCGGGTCAAATCCTTCTCTTTGTTCACTGGATATTTAACAACTTAACTTTAGATTAGATTCCTTTCAGTGAAATTATTTACACTCTTACTATTCTTAAAACTTAGTTCCGACATTAGATTATGCAGTCACCCACTTATAGTATATGTCTTAGGTTGACAGTCGCATATATTTTCTCACATATATTTGTCACTTATTATCCTCAATATTGTTTGCTGTGACTTACTTAGTACATTGTTCAGGTCAGTAGTCATACATAAATCTGATTTTTGGCTTCTTGTGATGGGGAATTTACGCCAGTTTATGCGCTTCGTTACGCACATTACTATACTTACTTCCTTCTTCAGATGTTTAGAACTACGAGACTAGTTTCTCACCTTAAAATTCAGACTACTTTTTATATGACCAGTAATTCTTCAGTGCACTATTAATCTTACATTTTCAGTGGGAGGTTGAATGTTCTGGCCAATGTTTGTCGTAAGCCGTTGGATGATATATTTTGTCAGTTTGATTCGAAATTGGAAGCATGCGATGAAGGCAGTGGTGATGTGAAATATCATTTAGGCATGAGCCATCAACGTTTAAATCACATGACAGGCAAGATGATCAATATCGCAGTGTGCGCTAATCCAAGTCATTTGGAAGCAGTCTGTCCAGTTGCTCAGGGTAAAACAAAAGCCGAACAGTTCTATCAGTAAGGATAGTTTTTGTTATTATTTCCTTTCATTAAATATAGAAGTTTCTACACTTATAATCAGATATAAAAAATAACAGGTAATGCTGTGATAACCTCCAAACAAATTGATCAGCACACTTAGTTTAAGGTATACCGAAAAAGCTAGTTTAGAAGTGTTTTCTTTTGCAGCTTCCCCGCTCTTTAAATTTAGGGATTTATGCTTGTATCTTACTTCGTGCGATTTTCATTCAAATGTCAACTTATAGTCTGTCAGAATGTAGGTGAACTAGTTGATAACTAGCTTTTGTTATTTCGCTATGAATCAAACACAGGTCTCAGCTACCGAAAATTTCTAAACATCTTCAGGAAAACAGTCAGATCGCTATAAAACCTTTACTCTTTTTTATTTGCCTTCCATTCACCGTTTTGAATAGTCTCCAGCCATAATGTTTTTCGCGAACCCCAGTCACTCTTTCATTTACAGACGTGGCTGATTATCTCCGCTTAAATAGTGAGTACAGTGTTCAACCATGATCCCAACCTCACTTGAGTCTTCTGTCACTTTTCTACGAGTTACTGCCTCTCCAAAACAGGCTCTTATCGTGACAATACTCTTTAACTACTAGAAGGTTACTACTGCTTGAAGACTCAATCTGAAGTTGTCTATAGATATGGTGAATACTTGTGATAATCTAATAGGTTTGCTAATCGTAATTAACTGAAAGGCAAAATGTATACGAGATCTTGACTTAGTTGTAACTCGAGAGTGTTTTTACCTTACCTCCACTGCCTCTTTTACTAACGGAAGTTTAAGCTGTTGGAAGAATGCTTCTGATCTTACATTGTCACACCTGTTCTGGTAGATGATGCAAAAGTAACATCAGTTAAGGTATGATGAGCTCCTTATTTATCTATCTTTCATCTTACTGCATTCTCGCTTGGTGCACTGATATGAGTTTTTGCAACTTGGGCTGTTACGCAGTAATTCCAGGTGCCGTGTTTATGTTGGTTGAGTGGCTGTTCTTAATAAAAGAAAGTACCAAAATGTCATTATCATATAAGGGAATCAAGCTACATGAAACAACTTCGCTGATATGCATACTAAACTGACACAAGTCATTAAAGTGGCAGCATTTTACTGTCGTTTAGGTATTAGACACCGAAAGACAGGTAACATAAAACAGAATGCATGTTTCACTTTTGTTGGCATTATAAATAAGCTATGTATCCATCATCATGTTTCCTTTTACACTCGGATCCAAGTTGCTCGGCACCGTGATAAGAGATGTTATCAATCGGCTATTTAGACTGCAAGTGGAGATTTTTGTACTCATGAGTTCGGTTATATAACCACAAAGTTACATAAGTTGTGTCAGGAGGTAGTTGAAGGCAAAAGTTGTGTTGCAAGTGAACCACCCTCGAAACCTTAGTTATGATTTGAAAGCTGATTAAAAATCATTTTTAAACTTCTGTCATTATTAGAACTAGTGTTTTACATTTACCTTTGGTACCCTCAAGAGTTCTTTCTTGATATATTTAATTGTAATTAGCCTGTTTATGTGGTCATAAATAAGACTAAACATAGATTCAACATCAATTATTTGATTTTCCTAGTTGCAGAAAACTCGAAAAAGTACTGGGAAGAAGTTTAAACTCAAAGGAGTTAAGTGTGGTAGTTAGTGAGCAAACAGATAATTAATTTCCTTATTAAGGATCATGTAAACAAAGTAACGAAGGAAAATACGTAAAGATAAAAAGCAACAATGCTGAGGTTATCACACTAGATTGTTTTATCACTTGTGGAGAGATTATCAATAATGCCTCCTCATTTTGAGTTTTGTGCCGATTGTTTATTATGATGATCGTATTACTGACGCAGCACCGAAAGTCTGGAAAATGAAGTATTGGAAATATTGTCAAAAACAAAACATCATGAGAGTTCATGTATTTTACCAATCGACTACCCGACCGATAGCTGCTACCTTGACGTGGTGGTCGGGCTTGCATATCACAATGACCCAACGAGCTATGCTGGTGGAACGCTTGTTCCCTCGAGGTCCTACCATACCAGAAAGGTCTGTTGGGTAGTGGTTAGACGAAAAGCAGTTACCGTCATAGTGTAAATTGCTATACTATGATGGGGGTCTGAGGGCGAAGTCGTACTGCTGCTAGCTGGATGGGGTGTGACAGCAGTAAGGTGTTTCCCTTGGATGACCAGCAGTGCCAAGCTGATGCTGCCTTCTCAGTGGAAGGGGGGGTTAGAAAAGGTCGGCCCCAAAAATAACACACTCCACCACGCCCCACGGTCTGCCGGGCCGGCGGTGTTGGTTCACTTGTCGTTTCCTTTCGCTCATCCGGCCCCAAAAATACAAAAATTCAAAATAATCATACTCAAAAGGCTGGGTGTGACAGGCCTCAAGCAGATGTCCGATGGGCTCTGCGGTCACACAAATCTCTTTCAGGTACCTTAAGAAGAAATAGCCTTCCACGGTGTGGGCAGCCGGGAAGTGTCAACCGCCCTCACAACTCTGTCAGCACCCAAGTTTCTTCTGACTGCTATCCTCCTCCTCCATCATTACCTTCTAATCTTCCTTCACGTCTCTTAATTAATGATGCTGCATCATCTTCAATTTCTCCTACCTCTGCAGCCTTCGACAACGATCTGAGTCCACAGAACAGTGTCCCTGGTCTCCTTAAACCACGCTCCAAATTACATATTGGAGCCTTCAATGTCCGCACCCTCCGTCAAATTGGCCAACAGGCTTCGTTGGCAAAGACTCTAGCAACTCGGGCATGGATGTGTGCTGTGTTTGTGAGACACGCATACAGGACCCAAGTGTGGTTATTCACCTGACCTCTCCTGACCAATCTGGTGAATCTGCAAAATTCACCCTTCGAGTTTCTGGAGATTCGATAGCTAGCTCTCGTGGTCTTGCAGGTGTAGGTATAGCATTAAGCACCAGGGCAGAAAACTCACTACTAGACTGGATCCCAGTTGATAGTCGCCTCTGCGCTATGAGGCTGAACGGCACAGTGAGAACTAAAAGGAATAGTGAGACTCGCCGTTGTCTCTTTGTAATCTCTGCTTACGCACCCACTGACTGTAGTTCGGATGAAGTGAAGGACGAGTTCTACCATAAACTGTCTAACCTCCTCTCGAAAGCCAAACGTTCGGACGTAGTGGTTGTTGCAGGTGACCTCAACGCACAGGTGGGTAGACTGAGTGAGGCAGAAAGGCACTTAGGTGGCACTTTCGGAATCCCAGCTGAACGTACAGATAACGGTGATCGCCTATTACAACTATGCTCAGATAACCGCCTATTTTTAGCCAGCACAAATTTCAGACATAAAGAAAGGCACTGTCTGACCTGGCGTCCACCGAGCTCGACTCAGCGATGGACACAGATAGACCACATTGCTATTAGTCATCGCTGGAGAGGATCGGTGGAAGACTGCCGCTCCTTCTGGAGTACGTGTTTGGACAGCGATCATGCGTTGGTCCGAGCACGTATATGCCTGCGTCTCAATGGACGTAGAAAAAATTTGGCAACAAAACCACTACGAGTTCTGCTGGACAACGAAAACACCAAAGCCGTGTTCAGTGAGAAGTTGGCTAGGCAGTTATCGGAACAAAAGACTGTCACTCATCCAGAAGAAGCTTGGTGCCATCTTCAGTCTACTGTAAAAGCAGCACTGGAGACTGTAGCCGACTCCAAGATAATGGCTAAAAAGAGCCAGTGGATATCAGCAGCTTCTTCCAAACTAATGGATGCACGTGAATGCATCCCTGCAGGCTCTGAGTACAATGAAGAGCGAGCGCAACTTAAAAATAAACTGACGAAAAGTCTGCGCAACGATCGTGAACAGTGGTGGGCAGCAAAGGCTAAAGAGATGGAAAAGGCAGCGGCGATCGGTAACAGTAGACAGTTATTTAGACTTATTAAGGAGACTGGGGGGAAATGGTCAACAACAGTTAGTGAGGTTATAGCGGAGAAGGACGGATCGGCGATTCACTCGCAGGGAAGGCGACTGGGACGATGGGCAGAACACTTTGAGGAACAGTTTAACTGGCCTCCAGCCACCATTGCGCTGCCCGCTATCCAGTCGGACCCTGAATGGGACATAGAGACAGGTCCCCCAACACTAGAAGAAGTCGAGAAAGCGGTAGGTAGCCTGAAACGGGGAAGGGCAGCAGGACCAGACGGACTACCTGCTGAGGTATACAAGAATGGTGGTAGAGTTCTCTTAGTCAGGCTAACGGAAGTGTTAGCCAGTATATGGGAATCAAATACGATCCCCTCCGACTGGTCTAAGTCACTGATCATCCCAGTCTTCAAGAAAGGCGAGAAGTCCTCTTGTGATAACCACAGAGGAATCAGCCTGACAAACATAGTGTCTAAGATCCTAAGTTCTATAATTCTCCGACGCCTGAGTGGAGCTCGGGAACAGCAAGCCCGAGAAAACCAGGCAGGCTTTAGACCTGGCCGTGGATGTATCGACCAAATATTCACACTGCGCCAGGTCCTGGAACATAGGCATGCTTACAGACGCCCGACAATAGCTGTATTTCTCGACCTGAAGGCGGCATTTGACTCCGTTGATCGAGAAGTCTTATGGCAGTGTCTGTCACTGAAAGGCGTGCCTAGTAAGTACATCACCTTATTGAAAGCTCTCTACTCGAACACTTGTGGGCATGTTAGAGCCTATGGTGAGTTGTCCAGGGAGCTATACTCATCAAGTGGTGTCCGTCAAGGATGCCCACTATCCCCATTCTTATTTAATTTTATCATAGATATTCTTATGGAGGTTTCCCTCTCGTCACCTAATTACAAAGACGTTGACCGGATCACAGGTGAATTTTCCTTAGATCTAGAATATGCAGATGACATAGTCCTGTTAGGTGAAGACGCTGACAAGATGCAGAGTCTTCTGAACACTTTGAGTGGGAATTTGAGAATGTTTGGGATGCGATTTTCACCACCCAAATGCAAATTTTTGCTCCAGGACTGGTCTTCAGCGGTACCGCGGTTAACAATAGAGAGTGAAGTGGTTGAGTGTGTTGACCACTTCACTTACCTGGGAAGTAGGATCAACTCCGGTGGGTTAGTTGCCGATGAGATTTCTGCACGGATACAAAAGGCTCGATTGGCTTTTGCCAATTTGCGCCACCTATGGCGCCGCCGTGATATTCGTTTGTCTATTAAGGGTCGCGTGTACTGCACAGCAGTCCGCTCTGTTCTACTGTATGGCTGTGAAACATGGCCATTGAAAGTGGAAGACATGAGAAGGTTACAGGTATTTGACCACCGTTGCCTTCGTAGTATAGGACGTATTCCGTGGTGTCACCATGTGAGTAATGCAGAAGTTAGGTGTAGAGTTTTAGGGAGAAGAGGTAAGTCAGTCGACGAGGTTGTGAACCTTCATCGACTGAGATGGTTGGGACACGTACTACGTATGCCTAGTCACCGATTGCCTCGTCACACAATGTTGGCTGAGGTGGGTTCAGGCTGGAAAAAGGCCCGAGGTGGCCAGACTAAAACATGGCACCAATGTATGAAGTCTCTGACTGTTGGTTTAAGCCATGTAGGACGATGCAGACTAGGTGGTTGGGGTCCACGGGACAAGAGGAACCAGTGGTTGGAGACCCTAGGTGATATGGCTCAGAACCGAAGTCAGTGGCGCAGATGTATACACACATTATCCTCATCTTAACAACGCTATACCGAATCTCACTATTTTGTCACTCCTCTTTCCTTTCTTCTCATACTTTATATTTCTTTTGACTGCATTCACTTATCTTCATCCTTCACCTCACTACCTTTTTACTTGATGTGCTGATATGAGGTGTGGCAACTCGGACCGTTACGCAGTAATGCCTGGTCCTATGTTGATAATGATGATGATGACCAATCGACTTCGTTTAGTCGCGCACAAAATTAGTCCCCGATTGCCTGTGGAACAACAACGTCGTCTAGTGGTGCTGCATTTTTAATCTTATTTGTTTTGGTCTTTGAGATTTCTACTCAGTTTTAATGAAGATTTGTGTGAATTATTATGTAGGTAATTTTCCATATAGCCCCGTCGTATTTAAAAAATCAAAGATTTTTTCTGAACGCTTCTCTGTGTACATCGTGGCTTCTTCAACTACTGATTTCAAGGTATTCATCGCGAATTGACATCGATTGTAGAACCACTGAAAACCTGTGGGCAGTGGGGAGCTGTCTCTTCCTAGTACGGAACTCCTCAGCAGTTTGCACCCACGACCCCGCCAGAGACTCAATCCAGGACCATCAGGTGTTACAGCAAGCACACCAATCTCTCAACCACTGAGTCGGGATCCAATGGTCCACACTGTTTTACTTCTATCGACCGCGATATAGCACGACCAACTTCCAGTGCCGTCGCTGAGTATTTGTCCTCACATCCGACTTGGTTTGCCCTCATAGATCATGACTCATTAGAAGTTCAGGACATCTCATCTCAAAGCATGCCACCAATAAGCACCGGATGGTATCTCACTTCAACGGCTTGGGATTGATTGAGTGGTTTCTGCAGAAGCAATGGTATGCATAGCGAAACGTTCAGAAAAATCTTGTTTTGATTTTCTAAGCGCACTGGGATTATTTTAAAACCTACATAATGATTAAATCAGGCTCGGTGCTCGAATTCTTCCAGGACATTCGTAACAAATATGAACTAGGTATTTATGATGCCTGTAAATGTTTGCTCATTGACTTATCCCTACTACAGTGTTGTCTAAGGGTGAATCATGTTCGCCTAACCTAGTTCCTTCTTCATGAATTATCTGTAAAACAGTCGCTAATGTTTATCCTCAGTGATTTTACGTACTGTAGTTAGTTGTTTTCGTAAACATTTCTGTGACTCACAGGACTAAGTTATACTTCTACCACGATATTTCATAGTCATTTACTACTACAGAATTTAAACTTGACCAATACTAAATCGGAGGTGGGAATGTTTAATAAAATCCACTCCTGTACTTGAACTCATGCAATTCTTTGCTCCCTACATCAAGTTTGTCAAGCTTAAGAAATATCTTCTTGCATACAATCGATTTTGTATGGTTTTCATTGTTTTTTATGCCTTAGAGGTGATACTGATGGAAAGAAAGTTATGTCAATCTTGATTCACGGAGATGCTGCATTCAGTGGTCAAGGTGTTGTTTATGAAACCTTTCATCTTAGTGATCTGCCTTCTTATACAACTAAAGGTTCCATCCACATTGTCGTAAATAATCAGGTAGGTTAGTTCTGAATAAAGCATGCTTAAAATTTTACGCAGTCGCAAATATATTCATAAATTCTGTTTGGTTGCTTTAGTTATGTGAGCCCTGTATCTATATCTAATGAAATTCTAATTACATCTTCATTTTTTTAAGCCAATGTTTTTAAACAAGAATGCAAACGCTCAAGCAGTAATTTCCTCTGTTTGAGTTCTTGGACAGCTTTTGATGATAATAACTAAGATCCTGTTAAAGCCTTCTTTCCAAAATGTATAACAAGTTTACCATTGTAATCAAACACCATTATTGTTGGAACAACAGAAACTGTTTCATACTTTTTAAAAAATTATGTCTCATTGGTTTAAGGAGTTAACTTTCAACCAGTGGATCGCAGATTCGAACGACGCTGCACCTACTGAGGTCTGGTCAGCCAGTTAGTATCATTGGCCTTCACATAATGGAGGCGACTCATTGCCTACTGCACGAGTTTACACAAGGATACTGAGTAGGTTTCGGCTCGCTTGTTTATGGTTAATTCCTAATCGTATAGTTCACACTTGTAGTTAATGCAAATTCGTATGGGAATCACGTAAATTATTTGTAAACTTTCAGTGAGATTGATTTAAACTTTTAAAAGCTGTTTTTAAGGACCACAGGAACTGTCCGCTTCTCATCTCTACCACACAGTATCATTATTATCGTTCTTAACATATGAATTTATATTATTAATCTTTCAAATATCGTCCTGTAGGTCAGGATTAGGAAAAAAGCACTTTCTTGAATAGATTTTCATAATTGAAACGAAGTATTTATTTATTCACTTTTGCCTGGATAACCATTCAAGTAACAATATATTTCTCAGCCTGAAATTTGAAATAGTTCGTCGCCACTCTCTCTCTCTCTCTCTCTCTCTCTCTCTCTCTCTATATATATATATATATATATATATATATATATATATATATATATATATATATACTAATCAGGTCACAAGTTCGGATTCTATCTTATATACCTAAACTCAGGAAACCTGATACTATCACTATCCTCTACATAATGGATGTTTCACAAATTATTACATCAATCTCTACATGGTCACTGAGTCACTCATCGACCACTAATCATTTAGTCACACACTACTACAGTAGGAAATTTGTTCACATAAGTGCCTTAGGTTAATTACAACAGGTAGCTATTTTTGAGAACTATTTTAGGTAAGGAAGTCAGTCAACTATGTAATTTCTTGTATTCGTTAGTCTCATAAAATCTAAAACTTTATAAGCGTTCGATTCTCAGTGAATCATTTGTATCATGCCACGCTCAAGTGAATAATCCCACCGAGAGCTGCTATCATGACGAAGTGGTTAGGCTTGCATATCACAATGACCCGACAAGCTATGCTAAGGAAGCGCTTGTTCTCTTTAGGTCCTGTCATATCAGAAACGTCTATTGGATAGTGGTAAGCAGTTAGCCTCTTAGTGTTAATTACTACCTTATGATAGGGTCCAAATGCGTAGTCTTCCTGGTGTTGGGACAGTTATTTGACGACAATTAGGTGTTTCACATGGATGACCAGCAGTACCATGCTGACCATACCATACTTCACTTGACCTCACTCGGTCAATATGGTGAATCCGTAAAATTTACCGTCCGAGTTTCTAGATATGGTTACTTCTCACGGACTTTTAAGTGTCGAAAATCCACGTGCACTCTGTAACCTTGTCCGACTCCGTTCAGTAGGTAATGATCCATACCTATTGTGTGGGGGCCAGAGATACTACTTGGCTGCCCAAATCTCGGTAGGCTGATTGGGTTTCAAAGCAGTGACCCATCGGTTGAAAGCCATCTCCCTAAACCAGTGAGCTGCAGCTCCACTTCTTGTATGTGTAGGCATATACTTTCAGTAAGGGGCTAAACAGTTTTCGGTGGGAGTCATCCTTCATTTCATTTGAACTGCAGTCAGTAGAGATTATAAAGAGACAACGACAAGCTTCACCTCTCGTTTAGTCCCAACTGTGACCTTCCGTCAACTAGAGTGTAGTTGACCAGTGCACTCTTTGCCTTACCACTTAACACTTTATCTTGTATGTTTAGGCGAAGTATCAAGTGCTAAGGCAGAAAGTGCAACTGAATTTCAGTGCACAGTCTACTGAATGGCAGGGTAAGGACTGAAATGAATAGTGAAACTCACCGTTATCTCTCTGCAATCTCTACTGACGCATCCACCGACTACCATTCGAACAAAATGAAGGATGATTTCTATCGAAAACTGTCTGGCCTCTTCCACAAAGTCAAACCTTGAAATGCGGTTTTTGTAGCAGGTGACTTCGAGGTGCTGGTGGTTAGGTTAATCCAGATTGAAGGGCACTTAGGTGACACTTTCAGAGTGCAGCCGGACGAACAGATGATGGTGATTGCGTGCTCAAACTGTGCGCAGAAAAGATTAGTCATATAAAGAGAAACCAACTGGTATATAAAAGTTTGAGTGTCGAATTTCATAAGGAACAGAAACAAAACTGGGAAATGAGACATACGGAACAGTGGATATAATGTAGTGACAAATCGTTGTAAAGCCTTAGCAATTTCACCAAGCGTTCGCCATTGTTCATAAACATGTATTTTTTTGTTGTTGTGCTATCGCTCTACACGTGTGAATTTTTTATGTGGTATACTTTCGTTTACCTGGTGAAGATGTCAATTAGTTTTCGTTTTAGCGTGTGAAGACTTTCCCAAACGTTAAATTAAACTAATCCTGACTGTTCATATAGAAATAATTTTCAAATGTGTATATTCGTAAGTGTTGAAGTTTCAGTTCCACACTAAGTGTAACATCTAGCTTCAGTGTTTTGAAATCTCATTAACCACAGTGCCACTGTTCACCTTCTTGTTCGAATATTTACTCAGATTGGCTTTACTACTGATCCTCGTATGGCTCGCTCATCACCATATTGTACTGATGTGGCACGAGTAACCAATTCACTCATACTCCACGCTAATGCTGATGATCCTGAATCGGTTATGCATGTCGCGAAAGTCGCTGCAGAATGGCGTTCGGAATTTGGTAAAGATGTTGTTATCGATCTTGTTTGTTATCGTCGTTCAGGCCATAATGAAATGGATGAACCAATGTTTACTCAGCCACTCATGTATAAGCGTATTCGTCAACAGCCAACTGTATTGGAACAATATAGTAAAAAACTAATTGGTGAAGGGATTGTCTCTGAACAAGAATACAAGGTAATATTTATAATGATTCGGTATTTTCTATATTTGGCCATTATCTTTATTAGTGTCTTATGTATGACTCGGGTATTTTATGTTATCGTTTGCATACAAACAGCTGTGGATCTATAGCTCACTGATCTAGACATTCAACTTTCATCCTACTGGTCCCGGATTCGAACCCCATTCCATCTACCAAGGTTTGGACCACCAGGTAGTATCACTAACCCTTATATAATAGGTCTAGCTATCGACCGGTGTATAAGCATGTATTTGTTTGAGGAGTGAGATTCACGTACACTACTTTTAAAGTACTCACGGTAATTCACACATATTGAACAGAGTTCTAAATTGTGGTTAGTATCCAGAAAAAGTAATGTTTCGCTTACATGTGCCTAAATCTATTCTTTCCCCTCACTATGAGTGCAGAAAGTCTTAACTGACTGGTTAATTAAATATGTTAACTGGCATATTTGCAAAGTGTACATCATTAGAAATACTGTACCGTACTTCACTTTTGTAATGATTTGTTAATAAAATGGTTTCTTTTTGGTGGAAGTGAATAACCCACAGTGTTGATCGGACACTAGATTTTCATCTTGCCCTTATTTAGTATTTCGACTCTAGGTTATATATTAAGTTTGTTAAAGAAGGAGGTTTTCATAGTAAATATTGAGAAAATATCAATCACTTTCAGAAATGAAGAAATTTATGAATGTGAGAAATTCCTAAAATTCACTCAGTGTAAGCAGGTATGCCTTACAACAGCGTATTCGACTACCACTCTCTGTCAAGTTGCTCGTATCCGGTGGTAAAACTCTGACTTACAACAGGGCCTTATTTAGAAGTAATGGGGATGGCTATTCAGTAGGCAAAATGACCTTGAAACTTCGGCGAATTAAACGCTTATTACTCATGTTTCCACACGGTACAATATTTGCTTGGTTCACGGTCGGTCAAATAGAGAGCAAGGATGAACAGGATCCAAACAATTATGTTGCGACTTAAAACCATTCCAGATAATTTGTCACTCTGTCTTTCAAATTCATTCCAGTGTGAACTGATATGGCTTATTGACTTAGGTAGTCGGATTTCAATAAATGATTTCCTAGTTTGAACCCCTCTTCACTTTGGCATAGGGGACTTGGTAATATTATATGCTGTCACAACAAGTATGGTTCAAATTCTGGTGTATAAACGCATGTCAGGTTTAGTTACTGTATGTAATTCTTTTAGGTCCAAAAGAACTGATCCTAGGCAACTAGTTTAGCAACGAATGGATAGTTACAGAACAGTCACTCAAATGACAGTTGAACGAAACTCTCCATGACTAAAGTGAGATTGACAACTCGCGGTCGGTTCTCGTAGCTTGGTTAGTAGAGATCTGGGTTAGTAATCTGGAATTTTCTGCTTCGATTCCTGGCGCAATCGAGATTTCCATTTCCAGTTCAATCGTCTATACCCTCACATCTATAAAAGTCCACCACTAATGTAGGTAGCCAGATAGTCAACAAATGAAAAAGAATTACTTCCAAGTTGTAGATATTTATTATTTTCGTATTTGTATTTCCCAATGGATTTTAAGTATTAACAACGTAATGAGAAAACGGTGATTATCTTAAACATGTGATGCACTAATGCAATACATTTCGAACAAGCTGATCACATGGGCTTGTCATATAATTCATATAAAGTCTGTGAAAAGTTAATTAAGCCAATGCAGTTATAATTAGAAAAGATAATAAGGGCAGAATGAAAACAAGGAAGAAAAAAAGGTGAAATCACCACCACCATTAGTATGAAGAGTTGAACTCAATACTACCAGTGAAAATTGTTTTTAAATGCATAAAAAGGGTTTAAATTTATGGATAGCAAGTGCTTCTATGAATCTATAAGTATTCGTCCTTAACCATATCTATACGGCCGTTTTCATGTCAGTCATATGACCAGTTTCCAATTTGTGTTCTGCGATCTATGGTGGAGGATACTTTTCGCTTGCAATTATCAAACTGTTAGATGTCATTTGTTTCTGGATCCACTCAGGCACATTTTCAACCATTCTTAAATGCATCTCACGATTGTTCCTACATATTTATACTTCCACACACACACACACACACACACACACACACACACACACCACACACACACACACACACGTAAGTTATAATTGACTCAACCTTTCAGTTTTATTCGGCAAGTTCATGTGCAATCAGACCTAACATTGTATAGTGCTAATACGTCACATGTTTCAGATAATCTCCGTCTCCTCACTATATTGTTTAAATTTATCAAAGGGACTAATTGTTCCAAGTTTCTGAAAGGAATATAAAGTTTCTGCACTTTAAGCAACATTTCCCAGTAAACAAACGGAAATGGAGAGTACACTTTGTTAGGTATATCTGAAGGCAGATAAATGATATCATCTATAAAGTTGAACTAGATTTCGTGATCGCTTAGACCACATGATGTAAAATATATTTATGTAGTCATTAGGAAGATAGAATGACATGGTATTATACATCACTGTACAGCGAGCATGCCTTGAATAAATGATTGACCTTGAGGCGACTGAACATATTAGCATATTAATTGTGAATTGAAAAGCTAATAAGAAAATGGCGTCCTTAAAAGCAGTAAAAACGAGTGATGAACGCGAGGTGAAAAAAGTGTGAAAGAGATATTTAGCTTTTGGCCGAGTAAATTTTATGAATCTAAGACATAAAGTGTTCAATTCTAGAGATCTAACATCCTCAACAGGATTGCAATGTTGATTTATTGTGTACCTTTGCTATCATTCGAAAATCATGCTGAAAACTTTGATAAAACGAAACTCAATTTTTTTATTTAAAATAATGTAGGTGTTTCATTTGATTTCGTGACTAAAATACACATTGTAAAACTTAGTAAGCTTAATTGGTTGTTATGTATAACCAATTCAAGCTGATTTTTGTGCAACTTATAGCAAAATTACTTTGAAACGTGAATGTAAATTGTGAACTGTCGAATCGTCGAACTACGAAATGTTAAGCTGTCAGTTGTATCAACGAAATTCTGTTTAATCTGTTTTTCGTAGTTTTGTTTGTTTTCCACCTACTCAACTGTTTACTTTTATTCTGCATTGTTATGATATTTTAGGATGAGATAGCTAAGTACGACCAAATATGTGAAGATGCTTATGAATTAGCAAAGAAGCACACTGTTACATATAATCGAGCTTGGATTGATTCTCCATGGCATAACTTCTTTGAAAATAAAGATCCAATGCATTTACCAAATACAGGAGTAGAAAGTGATGTCTTGGAGCATATTGGTAGGTTCGCAGGAAAGATTAAGTTAGTTTTATTACTAAGTGTGTTCTGGTTTTCTTATTTCAATATTAGATGATCTTAGTTATACTCGAATCATTGTTATGCAAAGAGGGGACTGAATTTATTTGAATATTCATTCTGTTTTGATGCCAAAACCGGTTGTATTTCTTTCCGTTTGTATACTTCATAATTCTGATCTCATTCAGGAAAAACATATTCAAAAATAGTTAAATAATTTGGCTTCGGGTAAGCTAATGATCAACTCAACATTAAGGTTGTTCAGGGGCCAGTTTGGGATCTCGTGTTCTGTACATAATCTAATATTTTTGCACTTCGATCCCATCAAAAGTGACAAAATAATTGTCTCATCTAAAGAATTCAGCGTAGAAGCAGTTTTGTAAGTGGTAAATGCCATTAATGAATAGCTCTTGGCACTCAAACTGTTCATGAAAGATAATTTGTTGTGTTTCTCTTGTGTTGAACCTTTTAAAGGAATATGGTCGCACGATATACTCATTACAATAACTGAAATACAATACTTCGAATATTTTGTAGAATCACGAAAACTTCAGTTACTAATCTTATATGGTTAGTGTGTCCCCTATCATTGTTCAGATCTCTCAAGGAAGGTGAAGATCCCCTAAGCCTTTCATTATCCGTCACTATACTCCGAATTTTCGAGAAAAAACACGTGATCACATTTGTAGATAGGTCGAAGAGGAAACGTCCCAGAACAGCCTGGAAATATCCAAGGACATTACACATATATCAATCACTGTATATATTTTGATGTTGCAGTACACATGTTACTTTTCCTCCTTTTCTGTTTTCCAAGGAATAAAACGATGATCAAGAATGGAGTCTGAAGGTCATTGTTCAAGTTTCCACACGTATGTAGCTATACTGTATCACTTGTATTACTAGATGCTAGTTTTAAAGATAAAGGAAAACAGTGTCTTAAGCTACCTTGTCAGTGAACTAAGTACTCAGGTAGGCTGTATTCTTTCCCTCGTTGCTAGTGGGATATAAAGTGCAAAATGCTAACTCATACTTTTGTTTTGTAATGCATTGGATGACCATCAGGAATCAAAATGCAATAGGTAGTGCCGGATCCACTGGAATTGCATGACTATCCACTTCACTAGAGCACAATTTCGTATCCGTTTATCGGAACCAAAGATTAAGTTTTATATTTTGAATTCCGCAGCATAAAATTCAGTTATTTGTTCACATAGCTTGATTTTTTCACGATTGTTTGTTGAACTCACTTTTAAGATCACGAAATTCAATTTTAGGTCGTGTAATTAGTGAACCTCCTGAAGGAATGATTATTCATCCTGGCTTAAAAAGAGCACTGAGGGAACGTAAAGATTTGCTGGAACAAAAGATGGCTAATTGGGCTCTCGGTGAATTGTTTGCCTACGGATCCTTATTAAAAGAAGGTTTCCATGTCCGACTATCTGGTCAAGATGTTGAACGAGGAACATTTTCACATCGACATTGTGTTTTACACGATCAGGTATGGCGTTTTTATTCATAGGCAAAATTATGCAATTCCGCTTTTGATTTCTGTGCTTTATCTCTTTTACCTATGTGATTTATAGTGGACGTAGAAATGTTTGAATAACGAGGTGACTGGAAAAATCATCTACCAATACAGATTGCTTTTGATGCGTTTTTAAAATAATATAATGATTTCTTAACATAGGGAGATAGAAGCACGTGCGGTTTACGTATGTTTCATCATAGTTCTATATGATTGTCCTAACACTAGGAACAATATAGTGCGAAATGTCACATGTAGTTTTTCATAGCTTCGCACCTTATATAGTTGATTATTTTTCACCATTTGGTCAGTAAATAGGATCATGGGATTCGGTATTACAAAGTAATCGCTCAAGTTATCACATAGCACATCAAGATGCAGGATAACTCAATGAACAAGAGAGAAAACGCAAAATTCAATCAAAAGTCGTAGCAAGTCACAGAAGGAGTAGATGACAGTACAAAAGAAATAATGAAGCGTAGTATAATGTCTAAGATGAATTTAAAGTTTTAACGCATATACACCACTGCTATCGATTCTGACTAGCCACAAACTGGTGTAATCAGCGTTTCCCTAAACGAATCAAACCAGCATTCAGAGATGTCGTGCAATAATGCCGATTTCCTGACCTAGTCACTCTTAACCTTCATCCAACCTAAACCTGTTTCAAATAACACCATATGTCAGGTCGTACAGTGAATAAACGTGCGTAACACATGTCCCAGTCTTGGTTGTATTGTGCTCTTTGAGCTTTCATCGTCTTTCTGAACAACGTCGTCAGCACTAACTTCAGTATGCGGTGAGCTGTTAATATCTCTCCGGGAGTGATTCAGTAGCTTGCTCTGGCGAACTGGTTCGTAATTGGGTGTTTCCTTTAATTGTTGTCATCGACTAGATAGATTTTCTTGATGGCTGTTCCTCTGATCGATCCCTGACTTCATATTATTACTTTTTTTTCCCTTGGGTTCCTAGTGGAACATAGGGCTACAGTTGCACGACTCCATTGCACTCTGCAGTTTTTAAACCTGGCTCCACAACTGCCCACAAGCTTTCATTTCTTCCTCACTTGATCTCCTCCATGTTACCCTCAGCTGGGATGCCCAACTCGTCGTTTCCCCTTTGGATTCCACTCGAGAGCCTGGCCCGACGCGTGATGTCTTTGAATGGTTTTCTCAGTGTGTCCCCAGTGCATCTCCACTTTCTTCTGCCAGTTTGTTAGGTGATAGGTTCTTGATCGGTTGGTTCGTTGCCAGCCAGAGTTCTTTGTCTCTTATTCTAGTGAGTGATGTGATCCTACATCTACTCCCCTTCTTGACCTTGTGTCTAGGAGACTGCGTCTCCACTTTCATCAGATTGAGATAAAGTCGATTTGATTTTTAGTGTGTCCTGGCGTCTGGTGAAATCCATGTCGCTTTGTGAATATCCTTGTGCTTGTACACACTGCCTCCAATCACCAAATCGTTGAATGCACAGAAATCTGCAAACAATTCTCCATTCTCATTCATCATTTCACCGAGTGCTTCTCGACCCATTATGAGTTCACTTCCTGTGTTGTTCACTCCGAGTTTCGCATTCATGTCACCCCACCCATTAGAATTTTGATGTCGCCAACCGGGATGGAGTCTTGTCCAGTACTCATTGCAGTTGTCTGTAGAATTCCTCCTGCTTCTCTTCATCTGCATTATTTGTAGGTGCGTAGTGTGGTGTAGTGTAGCATTGTATGATTGTGGCTTTCCTTCCTTCTGATTTGAATGTTGCTGTCATGATTCTGCAGGAGGTTGTTGCTTCCCACTGTATGAGAGCCTTTGGTGGTCTTGGGGACATCATGATAGCCACTTTATAACTGAGTGTTCTTGTGGTTTTCGTCTGGGTGACAATGTCGTAGTAGATTATTGACTCTCCAGTTGACAGTTTGGAGAGTCCACTTCCATTCCACCTACTTTCGCAGATTCCTAGCACTTCAATGTGAAACCTTCTCATCTGTTTTGCAATTTGGGCAGCCTTGCCAGCCAGCCAGCTAGCTGCAAACATTGTTCGGACATTCCATGTCCCCATTCTTACTTTCGCTTTCATCGAGGGAAGAGAAGACATATCGGCCAATTGGCTTCCCGAAGGCTTTCACCAACCGGCGTGATTTCGCCTCCCCGATTCCAGTGAGGAATAGGTTTGTTTTTTCTTTGTGCTTTGAAGTTTTTTTAGTGGTTGGATTGGTTTTTCATGGTAAGGTTGCTGTATCTATGCCCAACCTTGTTTCTTTATCTGGGCTTAGTACCGGCTGGTAACTAGCGAGCTAGTTACCTAGGCGAGATTCTCTGACTTCATATTTTGTCATTTTGCTTATTGATTGATAGATTGGGTCTACGTCTATACATCTATTGATTGCTGACTGACCTGAATCCCAAGCTTCTAGGAATTCTCTGATATTCTTTGTGTTTCCTCTGTCCAAGATTTCTACATTATCAAAATTGGATTCGTGTCCATAGTTATCCACGTGCACGCACGCACGCAAGCACACAACTAGTTGTTGTTTCTACTGTAGTTGAGGATTTAATCAGTGTGCTTTGACTTCCTGTACACTTGAGTTTCCAGTTTTCCAGCATTTGTTCTACTGACTAAAACATCCAGGAATAGTAGTTGGTTGTCTAACCCCTTTCTCCATTGTGAAATTGATATCATTGAAAACGTTGTTGATCATGCTGCAAGTGTTTTCTAAGTCATCTTTTTTCATGATGACAAAAATTTTGTCCATATAGGGAATCCAAATGTTTGATTTGATCACAGGTAAACTGATGGCTTCCAGTCTTTGCATCATTGCTTCTGTAATTATTGCAGATGTCGGTGATCCCACTGGGGTTCCTTTCATCTGTTTGTATATCTTGCTATTAAATTGGAAGCACGTTGTCCGACAAAGATCAATGAGTTTTATCAGCCTTATATATATATATATATATATATATATATATATATATATATATAATTCCTTGTATAATTGTGCTAACTATATTAGGTCATTCTGTTCGATTCGGGTAGTGTTCATTTGTTCTCACTGCTAAAACGTGAGGAGTGTCTATGTGTTGCATGCACGGATATTTATATGATAAATTACCTATACTTTATCATTGACTATTTTTTTTGAAGGAAGTGGATAAAAAAACTTTGTTCCATTAAACCATCTTTATCCGTCACAAGCACCATTCACTGTTTGTAATTCAAGTTTATCTGAATATGCAGTAATGGGTTTCGAATTGGGTTATTCACTTACAAATCCAAACGCTCTTGTTTTGTGGGAAGCTCAGTTCGGTGATTTTAATAACACTGCTCAGTGTATCATCGATCAGTTCATTTCATCTGGCCAACAAAAGTGGGTACGCCAATCAGGACTAGTTCTTCTGCTTCCACATGGTTATGAAGGTATGGGTCCAGAACATTCTAGTGCTCGCATTGAACGATTTCTGATGATGTCTAATGATGATGAAAATCATGTGCCTGTAAGCAATGTTTTTCACATTATTGTTGCTTAAATTTTAGTGACACACTTTCTTTTTGTCATTCCACGTTTAGTTACAAATAACCATAAGATCAATGTCATCGGTGAATGAAAGCTTACTCATGTGCATGTTGTATAACACTGTTGCGTTGTATGCCAAGTAACAAATTATTTTACTGTCTCAACTTTCATTATTATAGCTTTTTCTCCACGCGATAAATTAGTTCACTGGCTGTAAATATTACCTGTGTAAGCGTCACTTGAAACTCGTGATGCTTTACTATCCTATCTTACTTTTGGTTACAATTTTTCGAGCGTCGTAACGCTTACGATCATTATTAGTTCGCCTTTTTAAGTTGATTTCCATGACAAGTGTATGTTTTTATGTTTAGTATGTTCAAATGCATTATCTCGTAACCAGATTGTCGAACGATGTTGTATTCCTTCGTAATCGGAATTTGTTTTTTTCCCATGTGTCAGCTGATTGAAAATGATGAGTTACTTTCTAAGAAATCAGTTGTTCTCAGTGTGATGACGTTGAAGGTGATAAAAGCTATGTAATTATCAGCTTCGTTACTGTTTAGTTGCGTGTTTTGGTTATGCTATTTCTGCTCTCCTTCTGTTTGATTTTCACCTTTATTGTCTTGTTTAGTTGGCGTCAAAGGTAAGTCGTTTTTGTGCACTATCCGTTAGGCTGTTCACTTTTTAGATCTTATCCTAACTTAGCTCATTTGTACTTATGCTCTTCTTTGCTAAACTGGTTATAGGTACACCGTTTTTCGATTATATTCATTTTCTTATCTTTTATGCTTTCTTCTTGGTGAATAAAGTTGTACAGAATTCTAATGCTACTTATTTTGAAAGCTTAAAATGGAGAGATGTTTGATAGGTGTATGTTTTGACGAGTTAGTATTTAAGACAGGACAATCTAAGAAGTGATTACTTATTCTTTAATTATTCCACTTTCTACTTATTAAGGCAGGATTATTATTATGCATAGTTAAAACACAATTTGACACTTTAAATGAACGACGTATTGCTCTCATGTATATAGTCTAGAACATTCAGTTTACTTCATGCATGCGTCATAATTTTATGTTACCGTAGTTCTCGCATACCTTCACATTTTGGTATGAATTGAAGGACTATTCTAAAGGCAATCAAAATCTAATCCTACCAATGAATGTCAAAGAATTGTGATAAACATCTAGAAAATAATTAGCTAATATTTCATTGCACCTTAACGATATATATTGTTGTCAAACAGGAAAGTTCTTCCTAGGATGTTACTTCTAGATTAATTTTGAATAGAAACGAAAATCTGACTGGTTTTTCATCGACAAAGTGTGCACTTTTTATCACAGTTTCGTCAAAAATGATTGTAGTGCATTCTGACTACGCTGTTTATAAATTTGTATTCGACCACAGATAATCAGCGGTGCATACATTGTTTGTTTAGAGTACAAGTTATCCATAATGTCCCAGTTAATTTATTCTAATTTCATTGAATGCGTTGGTTCTACATAATACTTTTCAATTCCATATTCTTTGCTTTTCGTTTCTTCAGTAAGTGTGATGATTTTCCGAAAACATACTTCTTACTCAGTTCTTTTAGTGCACTCCTTGATTATGTGTTTGCAAAACGTATTATGTTACTGTGCTGACTGTTCAAGAATTGTATTGTTCTGCTCATATATTTCAATCTCGATGCTGCAGCAACGAAAATTTTACCGTAGATAACAGGTTAATCACGATTTATACATCTGGATGTGCAGAAAGGAGTTTTCATTTTTCATGACTACTGGTATATTGAGATGGCGTATGTCCAGGAAAATAAGCTAATATCTATTCATGAGTATTTACTTAGAAGGAAACCCAACTCCAGTCACTTCGTTTTTTTAATTCACGAATAATAATATTGAAACTCCCGTTTTGTTTCTCTTGAAAATATTTGTGCCGAAAGGAATTTCCAACCACACCTTACTGACTGACTATCTAACCGTATATAACAAAATATTTGTGTGATATACTTTTTTTACTCAAATTGTATGTGGTGCTTTTGCAAAAAATACATTTATTCTGAGTGGCATCCACACCACAACACACATCTAGACACACTGACTTATGCAAGAAATCGTGCGTTTGATGTAGTTTTCTAGAATGTTGCAAGTTTTTTATCTTTCACCTTTCGATATTTTTTAGAATTTAGTTGTACTCTAGTCTAAATCTAAAAACTAACAAATCGTCAGCTTGTTTGTATTAATGATAAATTTTTAATATCGTATAAAACAAATATGTCTAGAGGTGCATAACTTTACTCATTTATTAACAGTTCTTTCTAATTATCTGCACTAAACGTTCCATTTTCTATCATTCAGTAGCATGTCTATAGAAAACAATAGTCCTAAACAAACTAACATCTCACAAGTTTATGTAAGGTCGTTTGAAGTCTGAATACACAATCATAAAAATCTAATGCTTTTCTTTTCATGATACATATTTCGTAAATGAATCTTATTTCAGGTCTACAGTGATAACTTCACCATGCAACAATTGCATGATACAAATTGGATTATCGCAAACTGCACTACACCAGCGAACTTCTTTCATATCTTACGTCGTCAAATTCTGCTGCCTTTCCGTAAACCAGTAAGTGATTTCTATGAAATGGGATTTTCCAATTCAATCGGTTATTGACATGTGTTCAGACATAAGTAGTAAGTAGCGTGGAATTGAATTTTATTTGTTTCAGGTTCATCCATTCTTAACAACCGTAGGCACCTTCTTAGAATGAGAGAATTGTGCTACTTTGTCATCCTAATAAGCAAGTTAGTTTTGAAAGACTGTTCAGTTAAGTAATTACCGAGAAATTTTCTGTTATGTGTAATTTTACAGAACTTATTTGTTAAATAACATATCATTCTTTGAGGGCTCATCAGTGAAGTTTTGCTTGGCAAAGTAAATACCATAGGATGATGATTGCCGAATTTAGACGTGTTACTGTCTGCTCACTTAGTATCCGATTAATTACTATGTCTTAGAGAAATATTAATGGCTACTATTACCTACTGCAATTCCTCATACCATCCCGTGTTTCAAGCCAATTGTGGATCAACTTTTGCTCAAAATCATCGACTTTGTAGATGTTGCTTCCGTTTCTAGACATGTAGACTATTGGGTGTTTTGTTTTCGTAGTGATTTTTTAAACTTCCATTAAGTTTTCATTCTATACATATATATACATATCAATACATAATTTTATTTCTTCAGCTAATCGTCTTCACTCCTAAATCCCTACTACGTCATTCAGAGGCGAAATCACCTTTCAGTGATATGCTTCCAGGTTCAGAATTCCAACGCTACATTCCTGATAGCGGTCCGGCTTCTCAGAAACCTGAAAATGTGAAAAAATTAATTATTTGCTGTGGCAAAGTAAGCTGAATTGCACAGAATGCATGCATTGAAGGATTTTACAGTGTATTGATTTTGATTTTGCACTTTCATTTATCTGGTCTACTTTTAAAGTAGCATTAACGGTAGTAGTATTGTAGGAAACGAGAAGACAGACAAAGGAAGGAATGTTTATGATTAAGATCTGGTACACTTGTCAATCAATTATAGTGTACTCCTTGCGGTACGACAGTCATTTTCATAATGTGCTTCATTTCCTCTTCTGCTTCTATCTTGATTTGCTCTCAGTATGCCCACTTTGTCTCTTGGGTTTCTCTGGGAAGAATCTATCGCTGGTAATTGCCTATGATTTCTGCCACCCTCTCAATATATACTACTTACATCCATTCTTATCAGCAGTACTATCAATTCTGAAATTTTGGATTATTTCGACTCCGCCAGTCCAATAGTTTACATATTCTTCCGTCTTAAAACGATTTCAGATATTTCCTGTCACATTCATGCTCAGTTCTGTTAAAGAATAATTTGTGTTGGCGTATAATTTGGGAAAAGACTAGAGATCTGGAATAAATACAAATGCAGAAATAGAAACAAGCAAATCTGTACCATAAATTGATGATATTATTTTTTTATTTGGGCCTAAGTATGTTTTTTCTTCAGCTGAAGAAAATACTTTCCACAAGAGCCTCTGGTTTTTTTTCTGATAATGTTCCTTTTCAAATCACGGCCATTTGTACATAAAGTTGACTCTGTAACATCAGTATAAAGACTTGTTTGGTGTCAAATTACACTTTCATTGTTATGAGCTTTGTCTACAAGCTTATTATGTGTTTGTAGTGTGCATTCTGACTTCGCGTTCCGAAAAAGCTGATAATGAGTTTAAATTGATGCAAACGTTTGTAGCGTAGAACGAGCAGCTTTGGTATCTTTTCAAAGCTCAGAGAACATCAAATCGTCGTCTTCATCAATAATGTTATAACATACTACTTTATATCACCTTGTTTCTCATGTTCTCGTTTACCAAATGTATATTTTACTTATTTAATACGGATAACTACACCGAATCGTGTTAAAACGAAAAAATGACTTAAGTTTCAAGTTAATGGATTCTGTAGTTTTCCCTATGCTAATGAATACGGCGTAATCAAGAAAGTGAAGTTGTGTATTTACTTTGGGCACAACGGTTTACCTTTTATCAATGTAGACATGAGACCAAAAACCTCAGTTTGTACAAAACCGAGAAATCTTGCGGGGATTGAGAGTATTACTTAGTGTATATCTTGATCTGTATTACGACACAGCAGATTGCACTATGTATTATCGGTCAACACATTCACTTTCTCCCACTACTTTTCATATTGCTGAAAACTTCGACATATCGATACCTATATCACGACTTTTTATTAGTACTAAATTCGTTTTGAAATAGGTAAGGTGCATAAAACAACTATGGTTAATTTCATATTAACGTTGCCTGAATAGCACATACTAAGCTTAAAGCATTAGTGAAAAAGTTCATATTACAAGCTTTTTTGTGTCTTTTTTCTTCGTATTTGATATCACCTAATACTATCGATGTACATACATATATAATGATCATCAAAAATGGTCAAAAATTTACCTTGTCCCCCAACTTTTCATCTCATTCATACGTGATTTCAAAAGTACTATTATGATGAATCTTTTTATATCAATAGTCTTATTATCAAACATTGCTACTTAGGTTTATTACGAATTGGATAAAGAGCGAAGGTCTATTAATAAAGAAACAGAAATAGCTATCAGCAGAGTCGAACAACTGACTCCGTTCCCATATGATTTGATTCAACAAGATTTAGAACGTTATCCTAATGCCGTTATACAATGGGTACAGGAAGAGCATAAGAATATGGGAGCATGGACTTACATACAGCCAAGAGTAAATCATCTCATATTTAGAACAATGCCAGACCGTCATCACAACCGTGTTTTGTAAGTGAACACTTTCATATAATTATTTATCTGTCTTTGTATAGCATTGCATCTTTTCGCTTTGCAAAACTTAAAGTGGTGCATCCTTCTTTGCAAATCTTAATTTTGTGCTATTAGTTTCTACTAATGGATACCCTAGAAATGGACCAATTTAACTATATTTCAGTCATCATTTTTCTGAGTAGTAGTGTCTATATTTCTTTTGTTTACCATATTTTCAACAACTTTGAATCACCGACCTTTCGACCGAACGTTTGCAGCAGAGCTTTGTGCAGAATGGTATCACTGATCTGAAACTGCGGTCTGCACTGCTTATTCGATCTCTCAATTTCCTAACTCTCCATGGAATTAGACAAACCTCGTTAACCAAAACTCAGATTTCGCGTCATGAATGTGTGCTGCGTTTACGAGACAAACACACACTAACTACGTACACTTATTCTCTTAATCCTAACCGGTGGTTTATGGTGAATCTTCAAAATTCACCATTTGAGCTTCTAGAGATTCGGTAGCTACTTCCCGGGGTTTCGTTTGTGTAGGCATAGTGTTAAGTGCTAAGGTAGAAATGCACTGTTCAACTGAATTCCCAGTAGACAGGGTGAGGACTGTAACGAGTAGTGAAACCCACCGTTATCTCTCTGTGATCTCTACTGACACATCCACTCACTGCAATTTGAACAAAGTGAAGGATGTGTTCTACCGAAAACTGTGTGGCCTCTTACTGAAATTCAAACTCTGAGATGTTATTGCAGCAGGTGACTTGGAGGTACATGTACGTGGGCTAGTTCAGACAGAAGAACACAGTTGACATTTTTGGAATGTAACCGAACGAACTGATGGTGATCGCCTGCTAGACCTTGCTTTCTCAGTTAACCACCTATTTCTTGATACAATTCCAGTGCAACTCATTCCATGTGTTTGTGTACAAGTCTATGATATATGCATACATTGTGGAATGCCGATTTGAGACATAGGGGACAACATTGTCAGACGTGACGTCCACCAACCTCAACTTGATGTTGGATACAAACTGAATCTTTATCAGTTGTCTCTAGAGGGTCGGTAAAAAATTGCCATTCATTCTGGAACATGATTTCGAATATGGATCACATATTGTTTCTGGCACGTGCCTGTTTTAAAACTATGAGTAGAAGGTACTTTTGAGCTCAGTCTTGTGATGCAGCTTCCAAGGTTGCCGTTAAATATGGACAGACATTGGAACATGACAGTGTTGTTCATTCTTACAAAGTCTGTATTCATCTGGAGTGTACTGTAAAAATAGGTAGTGGCAATAGTAGACAGCTGTTTAGACCTATCACTTTAAGGAACGGTTTATCTGACCTCCAGCTACTCTTTGGTTGTTCTATTCCTAGTTGCATCTTGAATAAAGTATCGACATACATTCTTCAGCTCTTGCAAAAGTTGAGGTTGTAAATAGTGTGAAACAAGGAAGCCAAGCAGCTTGCGAATTGCTTATACTTGAGGTATGTGACAACAGTGCTCCAGTCATATTGCTTATGCTGATTGAGTTGCTAGTTAGTATGTGCAAATCAGCCTCACAAATATAGTTCCTTTGGTGCCAAGCCCAGTAACCGTTCACATTTCGAAAAAAGAAAGCAAATTTCAGCCTGGGCCAGGAGTGTATCGAACAGATGTTCACTTTTGGAACTCCTAACTCTATATTTGTTGACTTTGGGATTATATTCGACTTCGATGTTCTGGAGCTAGAGCAGTGCTTGACGGAAAGAGGTATTGGGAAGTACATCATTTTGTGATGCTTTCTAACCTCGAACACTGAAGGTCGTGCTTGTGTTTAAAGTATGCTATCGAGTTTTCTTCGTTAAGAGAATGTTTACTCTGTTCCTAATCACCCTTATTGAAGAGATGTAAGTGGCAGTTTCTCTCTCCTTATAGGGAAAACTCCTTGGTAGGCTTAGAGTACCCTGATGATGCAGTCTGGTTAAGCGAAAACCCAAGTACCCAAGTAGCTATGAAACGTAGCTAGTAAAGGTTGGAGACATGGAAAGATCCCCAGTTTTCGATTACAGTTGTCTACGCAGCACAACTCGTGTTTTGTAGAGGTAATTCAATTGATAGGATTATGAACCTTCATCAACTCAGGTGACTGGGACATGTGTTACGCACGTTTATTCACTGTACGACCTGACATATGGTGTTATTTGAAACAGGTTTAGGTTGGATGAAGGTTAAGAGTGACTAGGTCAGGAAATCGGCATTATTGCATGACATCTCTGAATGCTGGTTTGATTCGTTTAGGGAAACGCTGATTACACCAGTTTGTGGCTAGTCAGAATCGATAGCAGTGGTGTATATGCGTTAAAACTTTAAATTCATCTTAGACATTATACTACGCTTCATTATTTCTTTTGTACTGTCATCTACTCCTTCTGTGACTTGCTACGACTTTTGATTGAATTTTGCGTTTTCTCTCTTGTTCATTGAGTTATCCTGCATCTTGATGTGCTATGTGATAACTTGAGCGATTACTTTGTAATACCGAATCCCATGATGTTAATGGCAAACTGGTCGTTCCTAATCATCTAAACAGCCTATTCGAAATTATATTCTTTAAATGATTTTCTCGTATAAGTCATTGATACAGATGATTCGAAATTTTTAGGTATCCTGTTATAGCTCTTAGTCCTGTGAATCCTAACTGACAGTGCTTTTGGCATGAATATCTTTTATTTTAGTGGTAAATGCACTTCTTTCCCTCATTGTTCTTTTTTCGGCGCACATGACTGTGTGCTCGAAGGTTGCTGTGTAGTTAAATCTACCAGTGAAATGCAATGTCATCTGTTTTTTGTTTTCTATAGTTATACTGTATAGGTTTTGGTTGTGTTGCGTTCTCGTAACTGGGTGGTTTAATCGTGAAGCCTTCAGTCTTTCTTGACAACATCATCAGCACTAACTTCAATAAGAAGTGAGCTGTCAGTATTTCTGTATAAGTGATTCAGTAAATAAATCTGTTAACCAATAAGGTAAGTGGTAAACAACTACAAGGTCAGAGGTCAGGTAGAGAAACAGCAGACAGGAAATTGTGTTCATGCAATGAAGCAACAATCAAATGAATCGACTAATCACAAGCCACTTTGTGAGAGCAAGCTGCTGAATCACTCAGGGGAAAACACTGACAGCTCATTTCATATTGAAGCTAGTGCTAATGATGTCTAGAAAAATGATGAAAGCCTCATGATTAACCACCTAGTTCAGAGAACACAACACAACCAAGACCATCCATCTGAGTTACAAAGAGCGTACAGGTTGTTTGTACTGCGTTCCCTATGACCGTTTTTGCTTTTGTCATAATCACTGTCCCTGTTATTGTCAAAATAGTCACAGTGAACAAAACAAAGTCAAATCCGTTTCATTAGATTGGGCTTATAAAATGAATCATTGTGAGTTAGTAGGGATTGCAGCCGTGATGTGGGGTCCTTCTTGGCTTCAGTATCTATTGGTCATTTTTAGAACAGTATTCAGTTATCTTTTACGTGTAACTTATATTTGAATGCATCCCATATCTACTTGGACTAACATTCTTTGTTAAAGCGAATGCTTTAGAAGTTCTATATTTTTGCTCGCATTTAAAATTTTATTTGGTTTACTGACAATTTTTAGTGAGCATAAAACGGTATCTTGCCCACAATTACAAATGAACAGGATGAAAAAAGATATTAGGCAGATCAAATCAATTAGAAACTCTGCAGTAATTGATATTTTTTTTAAAAATACAGTTAAATAATGTAAGGTATCTGGTGAAATGGTCTAATTATTATGTTTGATTGGAAAATTTGTAATTAAATAATGCTCAGTAGTAGTTTCATTGGGTATAGGGTGTAACATATCTTTCAAATTTTTGAAAAGCAACGAGCCATTTATAAAGACGATTACTTTGTAATGTGCATGTCCCATCTTTTTTGTTATCATCTGCACTCAAGCGACCAATCGCATACTTCTGATATTATTCACTTGTAAACTATCAAACTTTCGTGCTAGTCTTTCTGCGACTTCTTAACGTTCATACTTAAGAGTTATGTAATAACTTTTACATTGAACTCGCTCAATGTTAGCTGATGAAGTACGTTTGTATTGGGAAAAGGTTAAAAGCGGTCAGGCCTAAGCGTAGCCTCATTCCTTGAAGCTTCTGATTTCATCTGAGTCATGTTAGAGAACTTAGACTTCCCGATTGAGGTTCGTTTGGTATCTAAAACCGACGGTGATGTGACTCAGAATTAATCTCAGTGGCATATATTCATCCACAGATTATCTTCGTCATATCGAATTCTTCTCTCTACTCTTTCCCTCCTCACTTTTAAAGACTTCCTGCCTCTGTTGATTAATTTATTCCTCACTTCTTTATCTTTCAACTTGGTTCTTTTCACTTCAGTCAGCAGGGTTTAAGGTGTAGCAATCCCAAATCTTATATTGGTTTTGACACTATGCTTACGTACACGAATTTTGTTATTAAGTTTTCTACTCATACTTCTTTGTAGATCTTATGCTTGTAGTTAAAACGGTTGCATTAGTTTTTTGGACATTTGCCTTATTTCATATTCAACGTTTCATTTCTGTAAGTTGTTTATTTTTGCGTTTTAGGTATGCTGGTCGACAACCTAGCGCTGCCACTGCTGCTGGTAACAAAGCGATGCATTTGATGGAGATCTCTCATTACCTGAAAAATGCTTTATCCTTAAGCTAACTACATGCACTATTTGTGACAATTTTATGCTCTTCCACCGAGTTTAACGATGAGTTTATTTTCTGATAAGTTCACCCTAGTTCGCTTTATTTTCTTTCTCACACTAACCCCCTATTCTTAGCAAAACGTTTTTCATATAGATGTATGTAGATAGAGAAAACTGTCATCCGTTTGAGAATGGCTGCAATATATAACATATCGTGATTAGATGCTGAAATGTTTTCTTTAATTCGTTAGTTAAATATTTGATTGCCTGTTCTTGATATTTCACTGATACTACAGGGTGTACAATTCGTGTCAGCTTTAAACTAGTATATTTTTAATAAACTCGTTACACTTCGACATCATTGTAGCTATGAAATTCATTACTTTTTGTTTCGTCGTGGACAGCAATGGAATTCAGGATGCATGTTTCATCCTATCCGTAACTCGTCAGCTGGGTGTGCCTGGATGCTAATGAGTGGTTTGGTTTTCAGTGAACACCCATGGCTTCAAACTCCAGAGCATTTTCCCCTAGGCTACTAAGTCATAGGACCAAATTTCCGTGCAATATGTATCGCTTGTTATATACTGGTGCCTGTAGTGTCCCAATGATTATTATGCCGAACCGCATTGATCGGTCACTCTAGGAATACAGACCCCTATCTTGTATTTGTCTAGCGCTAGTCAATCTCGAAATTGAAGGTTAGGGTGAATGGTTTTTGCTGGAAATACCCTTTCTTTTGGGTTTTATTGGTTATCCGAATAATGATCATATGATAAAATGCAGTAACCGTCATCGCATTCGATTGAGTTTAATTAAATTTGAAATCATAGGAATACTTGTATTTGTTATTATCAGAGTGAGCATGATACTCTTTTGCTAAACGTGACAAAATTCATTGAATTTCGTCACATTAACACCAGGCTAATGGCGGAATACCCGCATTTCGGAAATGAAAATTTTAACGTCTTTTGGGAAATCCTAGAATAGGCTTTGGTGCAAAACTGGAACAAAGCACGATGGATATTTCGTGCTGCTTACAGTCAAGGCTTATCAAGAGCATAAGAGTAACCTTTTAACAACGTTTTATTACTCTAAAATTTATTCTCTGAATGTTGCTACAAGTTTATAATGGATTGAGGTTTTTAATTGAAAACAACGTTAATCATTCTTCATGTTATGCGTTTTTCATTAATAACCTGTATATATACTATTATTGTTTACCCCTTGGGTTCCTAATGGAACATAGGGATTCAGTAGCACAACTCCAGTGAACTCTGTTCTCTGAAATCTTTTGAAACTGGCTCCACGACAGCCCAGAAGCTCTCATTTCTTCCTCACATGATCCCCTCCATGTCACCTTCAGCTGGGATGCCCAACTCGTCGTTTCCCCTTTGGATTCCACTCGAGAGCCTGGCCTGACGCGCGATGTCCCCAGTCGGCCTTCTCAGTTTATGTCCAATCCAATCAATCTCCACTTTCTTCTGCATATTTGTTGGGCGATAGGTTCTTGAACGGTTGGTTCGTTGCCAGCCAGAGTGAGCTCCTTGTTGCTTACCCTTATTATTCTGGCCATCTGAACTTCAGTATCGAGTGAGCGTAGACGGCAGCTGTTGATGAATGTCTGTAGTTTGTTGGAAATGCTTTTCGTGACACGCCAAGTCTCTCAACCATATAGAAGCACTGACTTGACTGACATTGGTGTTGAAAATCCGGATCTTGTTCTTTGTGCTGAGTGCAGTAGCTCTCCACACTGGTTTCAGATTAATGAAAGCCTGTTTTGCTGTCTTTCCGATCCTGGCTTTGACGTCCATGTCTGTACCACCTGTGGTTGAAACGATGCTGCCTAGACAGGTAGGTGAAAGAGACTACTTCCTTTAGGTTTCTCCCGTTGATGGTGATTGGTGCTTGTTGTTGGTTGGGTATCTTCATCACCTACGTCTGTCTTCTCTACATTCACTTGAAGTCCCGTTTTCGCTGACTCTTCTGTCAACTTGTTGGCTTTTGCTTGTAGATCTTCGAGTTTGTGCGATACTATGCACAAGTCATCGGCGAAATCCAAATCTCCTAGGGTCTTTTCATCGATGCAGCCAACGTATGCGCCTCTTCTCGCTCCTCACGGTTTGCTGCATGATCCATTCGAGCCGACCACAATGAGGAAGATCATGGGTGATAGTAGGTGGCAACGTTGTCTTACTCCTGGCTTAACTTCAAAGGCGTCACTGAGCCTTCCATTGTGGATCATCTGGCATGTGGCGTCTTCATATAGCTGTTGAATGAGGTTGATAAAGATTTGTGGTATTCCGTAGTGTTGAAGCAAGCAGCTGCCAAATTACTTCTCGATCGACGCTGTCGAAGGCCTTTTCAAAGTCGATAAAGTTGAGGTAGAGTTGACTGCCATTCTATACTCTGTTCTATGATGATGCGTAGTGTTGCAATTCAATCTGCACATGATTTGTTCTTCCTGAAGCCAACCAGCTTGTTCCGGTCGTAGTTTCGAATCCAGAGCATCCTTTAGTCTCTGCAGGATGATGCGGCATAGTATTTTGTTTGGGGTGGACAGAAGCATGATTCCTCACCAGGTCGCCCTTCTTTGGGAGTCCGCTGGTAAGATAGCCCTTCTTCCAATCTGCAGGTACCTTTCCTTCCTTCCAGACCTTCTGCAACAGTGGTGTGAGGATGTCTGCTGTTGCCTCTGCGTCTATTTTCAGTGGTTCTGGCGGGATTCCATCTGGTCCTGCTGCTTTCCTGCATTTCAGTAGCTTTATGGCGTTCACGACTTCCGCTTTTGTTGGAGGATTTGTGTTCACTGGTAGTTCAGCGGCTGCAGGTGGTATTTCTAGACGAAGTGCAGGTGGTGGTCGATTCAAGAGCTTCTTGAAGTGGTCGGCCCATCGTGTTGAAGCAAGCAGCTGCCAAATTACTTTTCGATTGATGCTTTCGAAGGCTTTTTCAAAGTCGATAAAGTTTAGGTAGAGTTGACTGCCATTCTATACTCTATTCTATGATGATGCGTAGTGTTGCAATTTGATCTGCACATGATTAGTACTTACTACATTTAGGTTACTGTAATATCCCTTATATATACACTAGTGGCACGAACTAATGCGTTAAGTGGACCATGTTTGGGATATGTTCACTCTCGATTTCCACTTTTTGGGTAAGATCAGTATTTAACGATCACTGGTTGGGATTGTTAACATCGGTTTAGGGGGTTCTTTTCCACCTTCGTTTGATATTGTAGAAACGGAATTTGTTGTTTTCAGAAAATCGCCAACTAAAGTCACTATCTAAATTGGTATTGGTTTGGTGGTTAGACTACATCATTGCCAACTTATTTCGTATGGCTTCCAGCGCGGTTACGCTGAACTGTTTCCAAAGAATGACCCTAAATGATGCCAGTTGGTTAAAGCCTTCGGGAAGCCAATTTGGCCGGGCTAAATTGTCTTCTCTCGATGAAAGCGAAAGTAAACGTGGGGACATGGAATGTCCGTACGATGTTGAACCCAGCAAGGCAGCACAGATTGCAAAAGAGATAAGAAGGTATAACATTGAAGTGCTTGGGATTTGCGAAAGCAGATGGAATGGGAGTGGACTCTCCAAACTGTCAACTGGAGAGGAGTCAATAATCTACTCCGGTCAGCCAGACGACAACCACGAGCACACTGAGTTATGGAGTGGCCATCATGATGTACCCAAGAGCATCGAAGGCTCCCATGCAGTGGAAGTCACTCTCATCCACAATCAGGATCGTGACAGCAAGATTCAACTCAAAAGGAAGGAAAGTCACAATCATACAATGCTGCACTATGCACATACAAATAATGCAGATGAAGAGAAGAAGGAGGAATTCTACAGACAACTGCAATCACTTCTAGACAACACTCTAGTTGGCGACTTCAAAAATTCTGATGGTTGTGGTGACATGAATGCCAAACTGCGGGGAGTGGTCAACACAGGAAGAGAACTAACCATGTGTCGAGAAGCTCTCGGTGAGGTGATGAACGAGAATGGAGAATTGTTTGCAGAATTCTGTGCATTCAACGGTTTGGCGATTGGAGGCACTGTGTACAAACACAAGAATATGCACAAAGCCACATAGAATTCACCAGGTGGACACACTAAAATTCAGATCGACTTCATCTCAATGTGAAGAGAGTGGAGATGTAGTCCACTGGACACAAGACTAGATGAAGAAGAGAGAGGAGCAGATGTAGGTTCACACCACTCACTATCTAGTGTAAGGAACCTGCATTGAAAATGAAGTTGAAAGCCTTCGAAGAAGAAGCTGGTGATGATAGACCACAGTTCAAGTTCAACACTCGGAAACTGAAGAACGAAACTACAAAGGAGATCTTCACGTCAGCCAGCCATCAGGACAAAATGGGAGATATCGAGGAACATCACTGAAGAAACCTGTGTGGAAGAACACTGGAAGTCTTTGAAAGAGATGCGGAAAGAAACCTGCATAACCGTATTAGGAAGGAAGAAGAAAGAAGATAAGGAATGGATCTCAATGGATACATGGAAGCTGATAGAGGAGGGAGGGGAAGGTGGTGAAGCAGGAGATGAACCAGTGCAGTGGAAGGATGCACAACGAGAAGAGGAACTGAGTACAATGTATACAACACTGGACAAAGAAGTGAAGAAGATTGCAGGGAAAGACAAGAGACACTTCTACGAGACACTGGCAAGTGAAGCAGAACAGGCTGCAGGCTGCAGGTAGGAGAGACAGAGACCTGACGACATTGTATCAGATAACCAGGTTGCTATCTGGGAGGGAAGAGATCAACACAGGTGAAACCAATAAAAGATGATGACGGAAATTTAATTACGAAAGAAGAGAAACAAAGGAAACGATGATATAGGTGTAAAACTTAGGCACTGTGGTAGAAATTAACTCCATATTAGATTTGTTTTATTTGATTTACACCACACAGTGATCTAGTATTATTTACTTGATGACGTTTCAAGCATAAATTATTGCTCATAATCATATCAATGTGATTATGAGAAATAATTTGTGCTTGAAACGTCATCAAGTAAATAATACTAGATCACTGTGTGTTATAAATCAAATAAACAAAACTAATATGCAAAGGAAACGATGGGCTGACCACTTAAAAAAGCTATTCAATCGACTACCACCAACACCACCTCCAACTTGTCCAGAAATACCACCTGCAGCCCAGCTACAGAACTACAATTGAACACAAATCCTCCAACAAAAGTCGAAGTCCCGAATGCCATAAAGCTACTGAAATGTGGGAAAGCAGCAGGACCAGATGGAATCCCACCAGAAGCACTGAGAACAGACGCAGAGACAACAGCCGACATGCTCACACCACACAACTACTGCAGAAGGTTTGCAATGAAGGAAGGGGAGGTACCTGGTGATTGGAAGAAGGGTTACCTTGTCAAACTCCCGAGGAAGACAGACCTAAGTCTTTGCAAGAAATGGCGAGGAATCACGCTTCTGTCTATCCACAGCAAGCAAAATATTAGGCCGCATCATCCTGGAGAGACTGAAGGACGCGCTAGATTCAAAACTACGACCGGAACAGGATGGCTGACTGGCTGGCTGGCTGGCTGGCTGGCTTCAGGAAGTACAAATCATGTGCCGACCAATTTGCAACGCTACTCTACACATCATCATAGAACAGAGCATAGAATGGCAATCAGCTCTCTACCTCACCTCAACTTCATCGACTTTGAGAAGGCCTTTCTTTGACAGCGTCGACCGACATGTAATTTGGAAACTGCTTCAACACTACGAAATACCACAAACCTTTATCAGCCTCATTCAACAACTATATGAAGATGTCACATGCCAAGTAATTCACAATGGGAAGCTCAGTGATGTTTTTGAAGTGAAGTGAAGACAAGAGTGAAACAAGGCTGTCTACTATCACCCATGATATTCCTGATTGTGGTCGACTGGATCATGCAGCAAACAGTGAGGAGTGATAAGAGGGGGATACGCTGGACTGCGGAAAATAACCTAGAAGATTTGGATTTCGCCAGTGATGACTTGTGTCTGGTGTCGCACAAACTTGAATATCTACAGGCGAAAACTAACAAGTTGGCAGAAGAAGCAGGGCAGCGAAGACGGGACTTCAAGTGAACCTACAGAAGACAGAGGTGATGAAGATACCCAACCAACACCACCACCACCACCACCAACAACAACAACAACAAGCTCCAATCACCATCAACGGGAGAAACCTGAAGGAAGTAACCTCCTTCACCTATCCAGGCAGCACTGTTTCAACTACAGGCGGCACAGGCGAGGACATCAAAGCCAGCCAGGATCGGAAAGACAGCAAGACGAGCGTTCATTAGCCTGAAACCAGTGTGGAGATCTTCTGCACTCAGCATAAAGCGTGAACAACATACGGATTTTCAACACCAACGTCAAGTCAGTGCTACTATGTGATGGTTGAGAGACTTGGCGCGTTACGAAAGGCATTTCTAACAATATACAGACACTCATCAACAACTGCCTACGCTGGCTCGATACTGAAGCTCAGATGGTCAGAATGACAAGAATAGGCAACAAGGAGCTCTGGGAACGAACCAACCAAGAGCCTACCACTCAACAAATATGCAGGAGGATGTGGAGATGGATAGGGTATACACTGAGAAGGCTGACTGGGGACATCACGCGTCAGGCCCTGTAGTGGAATCCCCATGGGAAGCGACGAGTTGGATGTCCGAGGGTGACATGGAGGAGATGGTGTGAGGAGGAACTGAGAGGTTGTGGGCTGTCGTGGAGCCAGGTTGAAAAGATCACAGAGAACAGAGGTTACTAGGGACGTGCTACTGAAGCCCTATGTTCCACTAGGAACCCAAGGGACTGATAGTAATAAATAGTTTGTCTACCATATGTCATTTGACAAATGAGAGCAAATTTTATGGAGATTTGCTGGTCGGTGGATTTCATGATACCTACTTCAATTTGACCACAAAATGATGTTAGCCTTTCGTTGGGTATCTGTGTTTTGTAAACATAGGATCTCATTGCTTTTATTTATTGATGATGACTAAATCCCCCATCCAAATAATACAATTAATTTAGTGAAGTCGATTGGCCAATCGAATATGAAGTCGTTTGCAGGTGGTTCCCTTCATAAAACATCAATAGTCGTCCGACCATCTGGTTACGAATACAGTTCTCGTTGGGCTATTTCTTCTGAAGAATATCCATGGGATTACTATCTTACATATTTTTTCGGCGTCGGCTATATTTTGAGTCCTGATTTGGTACAAGATGCGTCTGTCGTAATGTCATTCACACAGAATATCCGATTTGATGATGTTTCTCGGTATTGTATTAGCAAGATTAAACAAAACCCTTTCCAACCTTCAGGAATTCAAAGTTGTTACTGACAGAGATTTTAATATATCTGGCACTGTTATTATACAGATGTCTGCAGCAAGTCCACTCTTTGGTATATCTTAGCGCAAAATGAATGTGGTGTCAGTACAAAATTTTACTGACTACAAATATTTTGAATAAATATTGCTAAGTGTAATTCGAGTTTCTTATCTCTGGTTTTGCTTTTTCATGAAGTGATCCAGTATATTTATGATTTCGGAGAAGTCAGAAACCATCCTAACATCAGACTGTAGGTTTTGTGAATTTATTTTCAGTAGCTCAGATACGGCAGAGCAGAAACAAAATTTTTCATACTGTATTGGTCTTTGTTTATAGCTGGTGAATGACCAAACAAAATGGAATTTCTACTGTCAATAATCAGTACAAATGGGAATGTCAGCTGTTTGTTTAGATTTCAGCATCGGATTAATGCTAACAAAATAATGGAAAACTTAACATTACCTATCGACTAAATTTCTTCTGAAGAGAATTTCTGGTCCACTTAATGTTAACGATGAGTCTTTTCAGTGTTTGTATCAGTGATTCCCAATGTATGAAAATCTGTACCCAAAACTTCTAGCCCAGTAAAATATCGACTGGTACTTTTGACATACCTAGTTTTCATACTTGATGCATTTATCCATTTAACCACTCTACTGAAAACATTTACGTTTTTCATCACTCTAGGAATTTACTTTGTCGTGTTCAAGAATATATCTCGTTTGGGCTAGGCAAAGAAGTAATGGATGCTTTAAATTGTTCAACAGAAACCGATTTAGTACAAACAGACCATAAAGTTAATATGATTCATTCATTTTCTCTCATTTATCGTGTCTGCACTCGGTTGCCAAGATAGTAATAGTAATAGTTTTGGTAAACTCATCAAGTTTAATTTATCCTTTTTAGCCTTAGCGAATTTTTGGGTTATGTTAGCCGAGCGTCACTCAGCAGACAGCGTTTCGTTGTTACTCTTGTCAGTATTTGGAAAGTGTGTTCACAATGAAATAGGAGATTTAGCAATGGCTAGACTTTCTCGAGAAGTGACTGAGAAAAAGAGGAAAAAGTACCAGGGACATGGAGCTTTTAGAGCAAAAATTAACAGATCTATCATTATGTAACTGTTTCCTGTTAGATCAGCTATATGGAATGTTAAATAGAAATTTCTGATAAATTGGCAGAGGAATTGTAAGTCAACATTCACATGTTTGCTACTTCAACAATCTTTACTCATTATTGATTATCTGGAAGAGTTCATGTAGAAATGGAGCACCAGTAAGAGAGAGAGAGAAAGAGGAGCACAATACTTTGTAAGAAAGCTACGATGCTTTTCACTTGAAGTCTCAAATAAGGTAATATAGTGACTAGAATCAACAGATGGATCAGAAGTGCACTGTCCAGAGTCTGTCCATTTGAACTTCTCTTACTATCCATCAAACAGCATTTTCAATCACACTGTTCAGGCGAGACAATCTTCTATTACCCGTAAACCTCCAGTGTACTCATCAGTCCACGTGTGCATGCAGAAGTAAGTAAGTAGGAATAATAAGGAGAAGTTGGTAGTGTGGCGTTCTCTGAGATAGATATTTATTGTGGGTGTTTCATCACTGGGCTTAGTAGGGTTAGAGATGAGAATGTCACGAAGCCTGGTAATTTAACATACACAACAAAATATCAAGGCTCGGAAAACACTAAAGCACATTCATTCTCATCCTAAGCAAGAAATCTTTTCTGTCATTTCAAAATAGAAAGATGGCTTTTCACTATGTTAATCAAGCATCTGCGTAGGAGTCTGAGTTTTGGTTATTCATTCTCAGCCAGTAGTACGCTTATTTAGCACTTATTTGATACAGGGTAACAATTTAATGCAGAAATGCAACTCACGGCATTAAACAAAGAGAACTCCTGATTTCAACTACGTATTGCTAAAGCCTTTGTAATCCGACGAGTTCAACTGTTATTAATAACCAACCCCTTGCCAAAGGATATCCTCAACCATTCTAAAAGTTTCACATCCTACCTTTTTATCACTCACACACCTTGATTTAACTGCTGTTTTTTATTATATCTGCATTTGCTAATATTATTTACAGTTACGTATCTCATACACTTGTCATTTGTTCCCATAACTCTTTTCACAAAGTTGCGTAACAGCATATACTTAATAATTTTACCTCACACATTGGAGAATATCCCTCTCACCCTGTTTGAAATACAAGCCAGTTTGAATGAATTTTATCCTTTTGACTTCCTCTATCTCGTGAACCTCAAAAGGGTTAATGTGATCTCCAAATCTCGAAATCTGAAAACTCAATACCATTCAGCTAAGGAATGTGAAACATTCACAGTGAATCCAATTCATTTACTCCCTTAGCATGCAACTGACAAAAATCCTATGAAAAATAAAGAACTTATCCCATTATCATTTGGCTATCTGAGAAAGCCGTAGTTCTGCAGACTAGTATTTATACCAGATGATGATTGAAGGTGAGATGAAAATCTGGACCGCGGCCTGACCGACCGGTCGCTGGTTCGAACCCGGCCGTGGTACAGATTTTCATCTCACCTTCAGTCGTCACCCAGCATGAATTTATCTCCTTCTGAATATGGTATTTTCGATGCATCGTTCATTCTTAAGTCTTACTAAGACCATAATTAATACTAGCCTTATTAACTATTGATAAGTTCGCAACCTTGTACAGGTAACACATGACTCTACCAATAAACCATGGTAGTGAATTAGAAGACCACCGTTACATTTGATAAGGCAGCCAACCATCTTTGGTCATTTTGTGAAAATACAACTTCCTCAGCTGAAATCATAACACTTAATTTGTTATCACAGTAGCTGCCCAGTTGAGACGGTTTGATTATGATGCCTGAAGAGACGTCGGGCAGTAGAAACAGAACAGTATGCGCGTAGCATGAATGGTCTTCCTCGAAACTCAAAGTCTGAACAGGGGGAAAATTGTTATCTTGGTCGGTTGATGGAAACGACGCCTCTAATGAATGTTGTATCTTCCGATGCCTGCTCATCTACTTATGATCATCTAAAGTGTATAGGAGGAGAAATGCTTGAAACCCAGGTTGTGGATGCACTGTCGATTTTGTTCCCCTACGAGATTGGCTTTTTCGCGGAAAGCTCTCAATATCAGTATCGAATAATGTTCACTGCCTTCTGAACTGAGTATAACATAAGCGAAAGTATAAAAGTAGTTTCTATGACATTTCAGACCCAAAAAGTCACTTATTGTTTTTAGCAAAGCTAGAACAACAAAGTTTGCAGAATACGATGAATCTGTTACATTTCATTGCCTTCTTTTCAACTACATACAGGTTATAAATCCATTATATATATATATATATATATATATATATATATATATATATATATATATAATGCAATCCATGCAATTGATCTATGAAGAAGGTGATATTCCATTAATGACATAATTAAAAAATTAATACAGATTAAGGAAGTTCAAATAAAACTAATTTTTGATTGCTAAAACTGAAATTTATCTCATGTTTTCGTTGTCAGATTGTCATCTTGCTACATGTGACCGATCAAAAAATGTAAGAAAGTATTACACAAGTGTATGTAATGATTTAGTAATGTTAAGATGGGTCAAAGATTTTGGTTTGGTTTAAGATGAAGTCACTCTGGGTCAAATAGGTAAAGTAATAGAAATGAAATAGGAATCGATTATGAAATTGGTTGTAAAAAGAGATGAAAGTACAGAATTTTGGAAGGGGTAATGCTGAATGCCAAAACACAGGCTACCTTGAAAGTTGGAGGCTAATAGTTACCTCTTTTCTGATGAATAAATTCTATTTAATTCTTTTAATAGCCTGTATACAGGTGAAAAGGAGGCGACGAAATACAATGAATTCATCGTATTTTACAAAATTTTTCGTTTAGGCTTTGATAAATTTTTGAAGAGAACCACCTGTATGAAACTTTTTCTTTTGTTATCCATGTTAAGTTAATAATTTCATGAGGTATGTTTCAAATGAATTTCCACCCGCATTAGTTTTGTCATATTTATCCGATTGGAGTCTTGCATTTTTAATTGCAACTATTTAATATAAAAGGGTTTCATTAGAACTTGTGTGTATACCAAAACAAATAAATCGACTTCAGTTAGTTTTCTTTTCTACTGGAAGAATATTGAAGTCGTACTCATTCTTTTAAATTTCTAATTCGAATCGCAGTTTCACACAGAAATATGCTTAGTAGAATATTGTGTTTATCAATTTGGCTTAGAGTTTTGGTAGGCTATCTGTTGAGATTTCCCTTCGGAATCGCAGTCGAAGAGGTAACAACTTCCTTTTCATTGTGGATGGTTCATGTCTACGGTTGCTTTCAGCTGTTTACGTTAATAAGAATCAGCTGTTTCCCATAGTTTGTAGTGAATTCATCATGCTCTCTACATAGAATGGTGAACTTTCTCTGTTATCTTAGTGTAAGATTACAGTACATTTATGCTTCATCGGTACAAACCTGAGGAAGAGTAGAAAATGAACCTTATTTATCTGTTTTATGCATAAGCTACTTTTCATGTAGCCATCTCATTTTCTTATCTTCAAAATGCCAAAGTAAACAACAACCAATTACTCTGATAGCTTTCACAAGTGAAATCAAATCCCATATGAATGCTCTTGAATTACTCAGAATACGTTTCTATACGAGCCTTCACTTTCACAGAGGCAATTCCATACTCTACTGGAAATTTTTCTAGTTTTATCAGGAACATCAACATTACTAGATTTAATGAAGATCCAACATTCCATACAAATTACTCTTGAGTAGACCTTTTCATTTTGCACCCGTCATTGTTTTTCTCAATATTGCATCGAACTTGATGAAAAAAGTTTTGCAAACTGTAAGATTTATCATGAAGTTAAGATGCACTAGAAATCGCGATTTGAACAGATGAAATGCTGAAACACCATTATTAAAATGGTGTTTATTTACAACCTCAAACTTCTAGCTATATCCATCAGCTTAGCTTTAAACCAATCCGATCATCATCTCATATTGGAACAAGGGTCTCAGGTTTGTCTGACGTACTTTCAAACTTTGCATGGAATGCCAAATTTGAAAACTGCATACGCAGAACACAAAATTTGTTTCAACGGATAAGGTTTCCGTCTGATAGACGAATAGTCTTACATTACATTGAAACGGAAAGAAATAATTCCGTTTTTATCACCAATTTAGTAGCTTAACTTGCTTTGAATATTACGTTTTGTTTCACGAGTAACTGGACTACAAAACTGTGAGAATTCCAAACGGAATATTATTAATAATTCCGATAAAACATTTGATGCATCAAAATAGATTGCAATTAGTTTCTGCAATTTTTCTTTTCCATTCTCGTCCTGTGATTTTCTATGATGAATAAGATTGGAAATATTTGGCTGCAATTTACTAGATTTTAGAGTTTTATAAAACTATTTGTGGAAGGAGTGATTTGAAATATATGACTAATAGAACTCAACTTTCTCAGGTTCAACCATAATTTTACACCTCAAGTTCATCAAACCTTTTAATCGTGTGTGAAGAGAGTCTTCTCTTCAGAAATTTGAAACCGTCCGTTCCCTTTGTGAATTTGCATAATTTTTTTGTTTCGAAAAAGCGTTTATCTACGTAGTTTGACCAGAATATGAATAGTGCATCCTTTGTCAACAAAAATGTCATCCGATGAAGGTAACATATGAAATATCTTACTATATATGAACGGTTTCTCACAACCAGTAAAATCTTTTAAAAGGATTTCAGCTGACAAACCTACAAGTTGTCTGGATTGTTAGGTAAACCGAAAGGTACAAATGAATATGCACCCAATGTTGTTGACAAAATACCCTGTATCGACTAAGAAAAATACTATACTATGCACAGCAACAAATCTCTTCATCTTCTACACAAACACCTACTGGTAGCAAAGAATCCTGATACCCCGTCATTCCCATCATTGCATGTATACATTTATGCATATAAATTCAACTGAGGAAATATGGAAATCTTGAATAGTGAAAACGCCATAATGCAAGGAAATTTCGACAGTTCTGGTCTTATCTTGATCAGCAGTTGATGGGTAAAGTGATATTCATACAGTCTGTCGATCAATAAAGAAAAGAAACAAGGTAAAGTATAAGTCAGCTGGAAAGACAAGAGACGTTCAGCTACAGATAAGGATAAAATATTACGAAAAAATTTATCTCACTCGTGGTAATCACGAGAAGTTGCCAAGTCATTATACAGAAATCCTTTAAACTCATTTCTTTCTCGAGTTTGTACTCAGGGGATTGTTAAGAATGACAAGGCTCAGAAAATGCAAAAATCAAAGTCATAAAAATGAAAGGACACTCAAGTGACTTGTTATTATCATTATTTATTCCTTGGGTTCCTAGTGGAACATACGGCTTCAGTTGCGAGTAGCCATTTCACTTTCTTCTCTTCAGTATTCTTGACCTGACTCCACCACTGCCTACAACCTTTCATTTCTTCCTCACGCCATCTGCTCCACATCACCCTCGGACGCCCAACTCGTCGTTTCCCATTTTCCGTTCCACTTGAAAGCCTACCCTGGCATGTGATGTCCCCAAAGCGTCTTCTTTCTCGATGTATGTCCAATACAATCCATCTCCACTTTCTTTGAGTGGTGATGGGTTCTTGATTGGTTGGTTCGCTGTCCGGCCAAAGTTTCTTGTTTATTCTTATTATTCTGGCCATTTCACGGTCTTCAGTATCGAGTGAGCGTAGATAGCAGCTGCTGATATGATGTATGTCTGTAGTTTGTTGGAAATGCTTTTTTTGACGCGCTAAGTCTCTCAACCATCACACGGAAGCACTGACTTGGCTGACATTAGTGTTGAAAATCTGGATTTCGTTGTTTATACTGAGTCCAGTGAGGTGCAGTGCAGTGCAGTAGATCTCAGATTTCAGACTGATGAAGGCCTGTCTTCCTTGCTTTTCTGATTCTGGCTTTGACGTCCCCATCTGTGCCTCTGCGCCTGTAATTAAAACGATGCTGCCTAGGTAGGTGTAGGTGAAAGAGACGACTTCCTTTACATTTCTCCCGCTCATGGTGATTGTTGCCTCGTTGTTGTTGGTGATGGTGGTGGTTAGGTATCTTCATCACCTCTATCTTCTCTATGTTCACCTGAAGTCACTTATTCGCTGCCTCACATCGCCTCTCCTGCAAACTTGTCAGTTTTCGCCCGTAGATCTTCGAGTTTGTGCAACATGAATCATCATCGTCAGCGAAATCCTAATCTTCTTCTGTAGTCTCTTCATCGGTCAAGCCAGCGTATACCCATCTTCCAGATCCTCACTGTTGTCTGTTGCATGATCCAGTACAGTCCACCACAATCAGGAAGATCAATAGTGTTAATAGGCAGCAACATTCTCTTACTCCTGTCCCCTGTCTTCACTTCACTTCAAAGGCATCACTGAGCTTTCCATCGTGAATCACTTGGCATATACCGCCTTATGGCATGTAGCTGTTGAATGAGATTGATGAAGGTTTGTGGTAGTAAAACCGTAGTGTTGAAGCAGCTGCCTGCCGAATTACTTCTCGGTCGACGCTGTCGAAGGCCTTTTCAGAGTAGATGAAGTTGAGGTAAGGTGAAGAGTTGACTGTCATTCTATGCTGTGTTCTATGATGATGTGCAGCGTAGCGTTGCGTTGCAATTTGATCCGCATATGATTTGTTTATCCTGAAGCCAGCCAGCCAGCCAGCCAGCCAGCCAGCCAGCCAGCCAGCCAGCCAGCCAGCCAGCCAGCCAGCCAGCCAGCCAGCCAGCCAGCCAGCCAGCCAGCCAGCCAGCCAGCCAGCCAGCCAGCCAGCCAGCCAGCCAGCCAGCCGGTTCCAGTTGTAATTTTGAATCTAGAGCATTGTTTAGTCGCTGCAGGATGATGTGGCATAATATTTTGTTTGAGGTGGACACGAGCATGATTTCGCCCCAGTTCTTGCAGACCTAGGTCGCCCTTCTTTATGAATCCGCTGATAAGGTAGCCCTTCTTCCACTCTGCAGGTACATTTTCTGTCTTTCCGCCTTCCTTCCAAACCTTCTGCAATAGTGGTGTGGTGTGAGCATGTCTGCTGTTGCCTCAGTCTGTTTTCAGTGCTTCTGGAGGACTTCCATCTTGTCCTGCTGCCTTCCCGGATTTAAGCAGTTTTATGGCATTCAAGACTTCACTTCTGCTCTCGTCGGAAGGCTTGTGTTCACTGATAGTTTTGTGGCTGGGCTGCTGGTGATATTTCTGGACACGTTGCATGTGGTCGTGGTGGTAGTGGTGGTCGATTCAAGAGATTTTTCAAGTGATTAGTCCATCGTTTCCTTTGTTTCTCCTCTTTGGTGGTAACTAAGTTTCCTTCACTATCTTCCATTGGTTTCATCTGTGTTGATCTCTCCCATCCCAGATAGTAACCTGGTTATTTGAAATCATGTTGTCAGGTCTCCGTCTCTCTTACCTGCAGCCTATTCTGCTTCACTTGCAAGTGTGTCGTGGAAGTGTCTTTTGTCTTTGCATGCACTCTTCTTCACTTCTTTGTCCAGTGTAGTGTTTTATGGGTTGTACTCAGTTCCTGTTTTCCTTGTTCATCCCTGCACTGCACTGCACTTCACTTCACTTTACTGGTTCATCTTCCACTTCACCATCTTCCTCTCCCTCCTCTATCAGCTTCCATGTATCCATCGAGATCCATTCCTTATCTTCTTTCTCCTTCATTCCTAATATGGCTGTGCAGGTTTCTTTCCACATCTCTTTCAAAGACTTCCAGTGTTCTTCCACACAGGTTTCTTCAGTGATGTTCCTCGATATCTCCCATTTTGTCCTGATGGCTGGCTGACGTGAAGATGTCCTTTGTAGTTTCGTTCTTCAGTTTATGAGTGTTGAACTTGGACTGTGGTCTATCATCACCAGCTTCCTCTTCGAAGGCTTTCAACTTCATTTTCAATGCAGGTTCCTTACACTAGATAGTGAGTGGTGTGAACCTACATCTGCTCCTCTCTCTTCTTCATCTAGTCTTGTGTCCAGTGGACTACATCTCCACTCTCTTCACATTGAGATGAAGTCGATCTGAATTTTAGTGTGTCCATCTGGTGAATTCTATGTGGCTTTGTGCATATCCTTGTACTTGAACACACTGCCTCCACTCGCCAAACCGTTGAATGCACAGAATTCTGCAAACAATTCTCCATTCTCGTTCATCACCTCACCGAGAGCTTCTCGACACATGGTTAGTTCTCTTCCTGTGTTGACCACTCCCCGCAGTTTGGCATTCATGTCACCACAACCATCAGAATTTTCGAAGTCGCCAACTAGAGTGTTGTCTAGAAGTGATTGCAGTTGTCTGTAGAATTCCTCCTTCTTCTCTTCATCTGCATTATTTGTATGTGCATAGTGCAGCATTGTATGATTGTGACTTTCCTTCCTTTTGAGTTGAATCTTGCTGTCACGATCCTGATCGTGGATGAGAGTGACTTCCACTGCATGGGAACCTTCGATGCTCTTGGGTACATCATGATAGCCACTCTTACACTCAATGTGCTAGTGATTATCTTCTGGGTAACTAGGGTAGATTATTGACTCTCCAGTTGATAGAATAGAGAGTCAGCTTCTACTCCACCTGCTTCCGTAGATTCCCAGCACTTCTGTGCTATAACTTCTCATTTCTTTTGCAATCTGAGTAGCTTTGCCGGGTAGTTTCAAACATTGTACGGACATTTCATGTCCCCCTGCTTACTTTTACTTTCATCGAGAGAGAGAAGATCCATTGGCCAATTGACTTTCTGACTGCTTTCACCCATCGGCGTCCTTTCACCTCTCCGGTTCTTGTGAGGAATAATACTGTTTTTATTTTGTATATTTTCTTTGTACTTTAAAGTTTGTTTAGTGATTGGATTTGTTTTACGGGGTAGGGTTGCTAGCCCTACACACAACCTTCCCTCTTTACCTGGGCTTAGGACCGGCTAGTAACTAGTGAACTAGTTAAGCATGCGAGATTGTAAGTCACTGCTACCTTGTACTTTTTACGCCACACTTTTCACCACAGTCATCTGTGTAAGTAGACATGTACGTGCTACATTTGAAGACGGATATAAAAAAAAAATTTCCGGGCTGTCATGGATACAACTTCGAACGTTTGCAGAAAACAGAGTGGAATGGAGACGTTCTACTAAAGCCCTGTGTCCCACTAGGAACCCAAGGGACTAATAAATAATAAATATATAAATTTCCATTCCATTTGCGATGTTTGTAAATATACACATACATCTTCCACTGAGTTTTGTTCATCGTTTTAATCCTAACTGTAAGGGAAGTAAGTATATTAATTGGAAAGGTTGTTGATTGAGAGGCCATTTATATTTTGCCGATCTTGTATGAGAAATCATCTTTAAAACATGCCCAACGGATGAATATCGGTATCATTTCAAAGGTGGCAACATATGATTGACACATCTTTCTCATGTACATTAAACATCATCCTGTGTCAAGTATAAAATCTGAATGAATTATAAATGAAAATCAACTCATTCTTTGAATAATCAGGATTATGAATGGGTTTGTTCATCGTTATCTGAATAACAGAGTAATAGATTAAGTGATATAAGCAATATTATTAGCATCACTAGGGAAAAGACATTAAACTTCTTAATGAAGCACAGACTCACCGACAAAACCGATTCATGCATTCATTACCTCGAAGCTCTGACGTAGCTCACAGAAAAGATTTCATATTCTGGTGAATCACAACAGTATATTCCACACATTGTGCATAAAATTGACTGAAGATACCTCTTGATGTCACTCAATTTGCCCATAATTTTATCGTGACTGCGCTGAAATATAATGGCTACTGCTAGACCATTAATCTGTAACTAGAGGTTGTGAGAAAATTTAAGCTCGTTTAATCTCTGCTGTGAGTATAGTGAGAAGCTAATATTACTCACAAAGCATTTTGACTGCTTCATCATTTTAGGTTATGAGAAATGTATATTTTCTATGGGGCGAAATCGAGAACTTACAGTGACTGGTCACTGGTGAGTCCAAAATCCCACCTTGTCTGGTCCTAAGCACAACCGAACTCTGTCGACCATTATGTGATGTAATCATCAGACTGGAAGATTCAACATTGCGATGCTATCTGATTAATGTTAAGTGTTAGGTAAATCTAATCCAGTCAACCTCGACCCAAATTCCTCAATGGTAAGATCAGCGACTGCAGCAATGAATGATGTCTGTTCAAATCTCTGACGAGACACATGTTTTGTTGAAGTAGCATATACGTCTTGTTGATTAGTATCAAATGGCACGAATTCTATCGACAGCCTACAATCAGTTACCACGAATTAGAGGGAGGCTTACAAGGTGTCCAGTATTTTACAGATAAAAATGTTGTCTGCCAACTTGTGCGCATCTGATTTCTCATGGATTTTCTCTAACTTTCTCAACTGATTTCTGGTTAGTGTGTATGGTGGTTATTTCACAGTTGATAACATTTATCTCAATGGCAATGACTTTAGGTGTCTTCAATGATCTATGTATAAGTGGCCGCAGTGAGCCTATCGATTAAAAAAACACTGACAATTGAAATTTCAATCGAGATTTTTATTACAGGTGTTCCAGACCACTTTCTTCGGGCATCTTCTCAACTAGTGTTCGTTGCTTTGCAAATATTTCTGAAGACTATCCAGAAGTCCCATGCAATCAGTAAAAATAGTTCGGATCTGCCTTACCTTCATTATCTCATCTGATAACTGTATAAAACGTTAGCAGCGCTTCCGTCTTCTTGAGATAGAAGTTTAGTTACCAAGTCTCTAAAATAAAGAATTTACCGGAAGATGAACAAATGACAAACTGAAATCTAGTTGTGAATAATTATTAGCCGTAACAGTTCACGAATTTACTTCCAACGGTAATGTTTGCTCACTGACTGATCTTCATTCGAACACTTCTGAAACAAAGTGTTTCTAGGAAAACTTCCAAACGTCGTCACATTCAAATAATGACCTTCTAAAATCATCTAAACACACAATTGTGAGTTCCATTTTTCACGTAGAAAAGTATTTAAGCACTGCTAAAAAGAAATCAGCATTTCATATGAAGTAATAATTAAAAAAACGATGTTAAGTGCACTGAATTATATCGATATTTATTTTTTGAGAAATATGTACATCAATTAAAATAAGTGTATTTGACGAATTATTGATTACCATAATCTTTAAAATTATGTGGAAGGTCTCAGAAAAACCAAAAAGAATAGTGAAACACGTGCTAAGTAAAGAATGCATTAAAATATTTTAATGATAGACAGAAATTCTGTTGAAATACAGAAAGAAGAGTGTAGTGATGGCGGTCAAACTATTGTCAAGTCTGGAAATACTTTTCCGTGCTTCTGAATGAATATCTTCATCGAACCGATGCAAGGAACCCATCGAAATGCTATGAAATATACAGATATGTCTTCATCCACTGAAACCCAAACAGATGATGGTCATGTATGTTAGTGCCCATTTCCAATGTCACCGAATTTTAAATATGGTGCGCAGTATACACACTTGTATGCTTGTGTAGGAAGGAAGGAGGAAAATATGTGCATCGGAGTGAGATCATCTTTACTCATTTCAAGAGTTTATTATGATACAATTTTTGCTCATCTGAAAATTGTGACAAGATTTTTTCAAAGGTTTGGCTAAGCGGGCTGATGCCGCTTCAACAGAACTCGAGTTATATAAGCAAGAGTAATGTACAGCGAAATGTTGCAATCAGTGAAGCTGTTAACCAGATGTGGTACTTGTAATTTCCCGTTGTTATTCTGCATCCAATTGATCAATATCTGTTGGCATATGGAATGTTATGTGGATGCTTAGATATTGGCTGACAATTCATAATGTCGTAATTTACTTGGTGGTGGCTAGCAGTGAAATCGAGTACGTGCGTTTCTTCCTGTTCGAGACACATGAGCTGTACGCACCTCCACCTCAGTGAGTGAGTGTTAAGTTCACATATCAACAGCACCAACATCGTTCAACAGTAAACATCCAGCTGACGCGTCTCAAATCGGACGAGACACGTGTCCTGGATTCCACTGCTAGTCACTACCAAGCAAACTGCCAACCATGTATGATTTAGGCGTGAATTTATTGCTACTCAGAATGAGATAATAAGTAAATGTATGTGTAATATAACTGATTATGATTACTAAAAAGCTGGATCTGAAAATGTCCGTTTTAATCATTTCAGGTGAAAACGCTTACCAACTGAGTGATAAGCTCTTGCACTCTTTACGTTTATTGCGTTAGACGTAGTGAAGACTCAGAGAGCTAAAGAGATCGTAATTTCTGTTTGTGTATGGAGAAACCCTCACTAATGTAGTGAGGGATAAACTAAAATGAAGAACATGTCCAACTTCAACTACGCGCGATGCCAAACAAATTGACTTAAAATTTGAGTTGCTTTTCATACTTGGCAGAAAATCATTACATACGACGAATTCCTCATAAGGAATTAATTCGCAAAAAATCCTACGAATAAAGGCATTTGGTTTAGTAATTGCAATTTAATGCTAGATGAAAGTCGTGTCGAAACGCTTACTTATCTCAAAATAGAAAAGAAATAAGGAAAATAAACAGACAAAGAGTTTCCATTGGAGAATTTAGTCAGTTTTGTAAAATAGTGCACAACTAAGATGTATTTGTTGCGATATTGTCTCCGGCGCTGGCTGTTACCTACTTCTAAGTAATAAGTGTTGTTGGACAACTCCTTCTCCTGATTCCCAATGAAATGAAACTAATTTTCATTCGAAAATTTCGCATTCCATTTCCAGCAGGGTATTATCGACTCGAAAGCAATGTACTTCATACTGCATTCTTCATAAAATGAAGTTGTATTTTCGACACTCAAAGCAACAGTAGTCACTCAGCAAGTAGAAATGATACAGACTTCCCTGTGAACAGCATTTCTGTCCCAGTTCAATCGACTGGTAAGCTGACGAGTCGAAAACTATCGGATGCATACTTGGAGGTTGATAATCAACGTAATCATCTTAGAGTGAGTAGTCAGTATGAAGCTTGCCTCTGCATGTTTCATGTGTGAAATTTGCAGTTGTTTCTAAAGTTCTGGGCTAATCCGGTGGGCAGCTGGAAAATGGTAGCAGTAGTTGAACAGACCTTGAACTTACACACGCTTCTACCGTATGCATTTTCTGCCACAATTTGAAGCTTATGACTCTGATCACATGCACATTTAGAGCACTTGTACATGATCACCACCTATCATACTTCCTAAACAGGATGGATTGTTTATAAATTTCAAATTGTGAACTTTTTTGACATGTCGGTATGCATATTGAAAATGTGAGTGACGTGTATATGTGGCAAAATAATTTCTTGTTTCCCCTCTCAAGACACGGCTTTCGCTCGAGCCTTTGTTCTGTACTTGTCACATGAAAATCGTACTAGGTTTATTTCACTTTCTTTTTTAACAGAAATGTACTGCACGTGGCACTACATTTCACACCTAGATTCTATTCTTATTCTGATTGTTCTGACCATCACTGGAAGTCTTATTACATAAATAACTGAATCTCCCTCTTTCACAATACATTATATTGCTACTAGGTAATTATTGAATCGACTCCCTTCTGATTATAGTTTACTCTGAGTCACAAATGGGTATGCTCAGTTTATTCGTCTCCATGTGCCGTAAATAGGTAGGTGCTAAGTAACACTAGTTTACTACTTTTGCAACCGGATGGTGGGCAGTTGTACTCATTATTTGAGGGTTATCGAACTTTTGAAATTGTAGAGAAGATTTATGTTATCGAACAACTTCCCCATCAAGAACAACATCAAATTAACATCAGTTAACTCTAAGCAATTTTAAAAGTAACATGGAACCATGGATCTGTAGAAACATCGTGGCTAGTGAAGCCTATGAAAATTGTGGATAGGCAAAGCAGATATTGCAGATTTATCTGTCAAAGTATGAATCAAACAACTGAGATTATAAACGCAAGACAGTTGAACAGAGAGGAAAATTTTGTTTGCGGCGAGTCCTTTTCAGATGCTGTACATTCGTAGGTAAAGCTAAAACGAAAATACTTATTCATCAATGACTAATGGGTCAATATATGGTCGTCAAGATTTGTTTCTGGAGTTACAAGCTAACTATGGCTAGCAGATCAACACAAGGTCATCGACAACTGTTTCTGGCATGGTGAGGTAACAGCTGAAAGGTCAGTATGAGGTCTGTCTGTCTATCCTAGAACCTTTTGAAAATTGTCCCCAGAATTACAAGGTGATTACGTAAAGGTCCATGGAGTAATCGAATAAGCGACAAAAGCGAAACAGTCATACCAAGATTAACGTTGAAGGAGTAAGGTAAGGGGATGAAAATGATAGTTTTGACAGGGAGATTGAAAGAAGTCACAAGAAGACTATGACAAATATACAATTAGAGGTTGGATGTTGCTCTTCTGGACATAGAAATCGTGCATCAATTGTGCGATTCCGAAGACCCCTGCTGTTTTCAGATGGTGAGTCCAAACTTCCTGAGAAGTTCATGAATTGACTCTATAAATGACGTTGAAAGATTGGCGTGGCCACAGTTGTCAGTTGGTCAAAGGTTCAAGATAGTAGTCGACTTGCATTCTATTCTAGACAGTCATAAACGACAGTATTCAGAAATGCGTTTAGGTAGAAAGCATTTTGTGTGGCCTATATAACCAGCCCCACAGGAGTAGGTGGATTGCTAGAGACACATTTAGGTAGTTCGAAGGGGTAGTTTATCTTCACAACTCACTTTAGGGGGTTGTTAAGAAGGACAAAGCTCAGAAAATGCGAAAAGCCTTAGTTGAGAAAAGAAGCGACATTCAACTGACTACAACTTATGTAAGGTCTATATCGAGTTGGCAAACGAGAAATTATTTAGCCACATATACACGACACATGCTTTTTGAATATCCATGCCGTCATGTGTAAAAAATTCACCATTTCAAGTTCATAAACAGTCCCTCTTGTTTTGGAAGGACGATAGGTGGTAATTATGTACAAGCACTATAAATGTGCATGTGTTCAGGGCCATAAGTCTCAAATTGTGACAGAAAAAATAGATATGGTAAAAGCTATCAGACGCTTTAATCGTTTATGTACATGAGGCTCAGTAGTCGATGACGATTACCTAAGGCCTTGTGTAATAGTTACGAGGATGAATGACGTACATCTGCATACATTCGGTTCCCTGTCTTGTAATTAGCAAAATATTCTCTACTCATCCATTAATTAACCTTCGGTCTAGCACATATGAACAGTAGCCTATTACTGAAAAACACACGTTATCTGCTGTTGTTTTAGTTCATCTACCGTAGGCACAAAGTGCCAGTTAGTGGAAAACGTAATTTCAGGTATACAAAAACTAGTGCATAACTTCGGCACTAAGGAACATAATACCCATTAGCAAACAAAACATTTTTTCTTAGTGATAAATGGTGCATTTTTGTGTATACAAGATAGGTTCATACCGTCTTCAAAACTTGATAGACAAGTAGCATTCATGAAACACGTTTTTATTGAATATACACGCGGTTAACTTCACCTAACTGATAACCAATGACAATCCCTTGATTTGGAAGCAAGTACACAAAGTAGACTTAAAATAAGAAAACTTGAGCATTCTCCAGAAACTGGTTTACGAGAAATCATCATTAACAGAAACCCATTTCGAGTGATTAATATGGTATATATGATCCAAATACTATTGTTTTCAGGTCACAATAAATAACTTGTTGATCTTAAGTCTTACGTAGAAGTAAAACAATTAATAGACAATCTAATCAACCGAATGGAAATAAGAAGGTAGTCTGATGAATAAATTAAAACAAACTGTATAAATTATTCTCTGGTCACTCAATTTACTTATAAGACGAAATGGCAGCTTTTGAATTAAAACGGTCGCCAGGGTGGAATGAACTCATTTCATCTCTTCTCATCAACTAGAATACAATTTAAAATTGCTGTGAATAGTGCAAATAATCAGCTAATAAGTAAAATAAATTGACCTTTTAACTTGGAGAGAATGTTTCGAAAATGTAGAAAACTATTGGATAGCAGAAAAACTGTAACTTAAGAAAGGTAAACAACAACACAATGGAGACTTTTGTAGTTGGGGAAAATATGGAGTGGATACAAGCTATGTTCGATTGACATCATAGTGAGTAAAGATGTTGTTTAAGTGTTGGAAACTCAGTAACAATGTCATCTTTTATTTATCGCACAATCGTTCTGCACATGTAGATCAAACCATCGTCTCATTATTTTCCAGCTCTACAAAACTAATGTAATAATAAAATATGAATGATAAAATGAATCACTTCATTAAAACAAGCAAAGCTTTGTACACCAGACTGACATCTAAATCTGTTGTATGATGACCGGTGGTTCTACGTGACTGTATCAACTTCCATAAATCTTATATTTTTTTCACAATGAAGACTGCATGTGACAAACGTCATCTGTGTAGTGTTATAAATACTATAAGGCTACATGCGGTGATATCAACTCGTTGTACAATATGATTTTCAGCGGTACCCAGTGAAATAGGAATAATTACCGGTTAAATTCTATGGAAACAGCGTCAAATATATATCTGAAATTGGACAGGTAAATGTACCTAAGCTGCACGATTTCCGTCTCAGACTCTTCAATCCGTGCACGTAAATTAGTTCAAAATCTTTCTCAGTTAACTATATGGAGTGCAAATCCTAAAGAAAATATTTTTTTAATTATTATTATTTGTCCTTTGGGTTCCTAATGGAATATAGGGCTTCAGTAGCACGTCTCCAATGCGCTCTCTTCTCTGAAATCTTTTGAACCTGGCTCCACGATAGCCCATAAGCTGTCATTTCCTCCTCGCACCATCTCTTCCATGTCACCCTCGCCTCGGACGACCAACTCGTCAACATCCTTTAGACACTAATAATAATAATAATAATAATAATAATAATAATAATAATAATAATAATAATAATAATAATAATAATAATAATAAAGCAGCAGATTAAAAGTAGCGGATTATCTTGTTATCCATCATCTAACCACCTTGGTGACAGCAGCGAAATCTAGAGGATTAGCTTCGAGTTATCATCTGGTGAGTACATCTGCCTAACAGAAATAATATTTACAAAAGTAATTGCTCCAACTAGTGTGAACATAGAGTAAGAAAGAAAATGATGAAATGACTCTCTGGTTTCAACTATGAGAATTGACTACAGCTTCCATCATCGTTTAAACGTCATACAATTTCTAAAATAATAAATTCCATCCCAAGGAATTTTATTCATTTATTTCCGTCAGGGAGGCATCTGGAAGAATATCACGAGAAAGTTCTACCATCAAAGTCAAATCGTTCACTTTTCAAGGTTACTTACTTAACCATGGAACCACGTTAATATCTGATATTTTCAAAATAACAAGTTGCCTAGATTGTTCTGTTATTCATAGATATCCTGATGAATCACTAAACAGGCTGCCTATACTTCTAATGACTCCGCAAGATGTTATTCAAATGTTTGCATTTTTAACGCATCCTCTTTTGAAAACTAAACATTTTCACCAATGATTATGATTGCGGTAAACGCCTCACTTCTTGTAGGCTCTTGTTGCGAAGAATTGACAGGAATAGATTCATACAGAATTAAAAATCTAATGGATAGAAACAGTCTAGCATATACATCTTTTTGGTTGTATTATGTCCTCTAAGCTGGGATGTTCAAGTGTGGAGCTTTCATCGTCTTTCTAGACAACATTATCAGATCTAACTTCAAGATAAGGTGAACTGTTAATATCTCTCCATGGGTGATTCAGTAGCTTTCCCTGACGAACTGGTTTTTGATCGGTTGTTTCCTTTGATTGTTGTGTCACTGACTGTATAGATTTTCTTGGTGGCTGTTCCTCTGCTTGATCTCTAACTTCACAGATTTTCATTTTTCTTATTGATTGATAGATGGGGTCTGTGTATACATCTGTTGATTGCCGACTGACCTGATTGCCAAGCTTCTAGGAATTCTCTAATATTCATCGTGTTTCCGCTGTCCAGAATTTCTACATTGTCAAAACTGAATTCATGTCCACAATTATCCATGTGTATTGAAATGAGTGATGAGATGTCGTGACGTTTAATAGCAAATTGTTTTCATATAAACAAAGGCGAAGAGGGCGACCACTCTGTGAAATGTAGCATTGAATACAGTTATTGCAGTTGATTTTGTAAATGATGTTCGGTTTGTCTTATTTGGTTTTTGGATCCTTTGGAGGGGATTTGTTGGTTTATCAGCTACACTAATTCCATGTGGTCTGAGTAATCTTGTGGCGATTTCTGATATATTCTTTATGCACGGTAGGATGATCCGTTTGTTGATTTTGTCGATGACTTTGTAGCTTATGATGCACGAGATAGGCATCTCCTGATAAAGTTTCCTGGATAACCGTTCTTATTTAGGATGGACATGAAGTAAGTTTCTTCATTTCGCCGTCAAGTTGCTGTACTGCAGTGTGCTTTCGCCTTTTCGAATAGGGTCTGTACGCAACTAGTTTTGTGCGCTGTTGAGTTGTTGCCACGGTAGTTGAGGATTTAATCAGTGTGCATTGATTTCCTGTACAATTGAGTTTCCAGTTTCTCAGCACTTATTAAACTGACTAATACATCCAGGAATAGTAGTTAATTGCTTAACCCCCTTCTCCATTGTGAATTTGATGTCATTGAAAATGTTGTTGATCATGCTGCAAGTGTTTTCTAAGTCATCTCTTTTAATGATGACAAAAGTATTGTTCACATTGCGAATCCAATATTTTGGTCTACTCATAGGTAAACTGACGGTTTCCAGTCTCTACATCACCACTTCTGCGATTAGTGCAGATGTCGGTGGTCCCACCGGGGTTCCCTACATATGCTTGTACATCTCGCTATGAAATCGGAAGTATGTTGTTTGACAAAGATCGGTGAGTCCCATCAGACTTGAACATTGAAGTTTTGTGCGTTCTGAAGAGCTTGTGTCTTCAGTGAGCAGGAAGGACATAGTTTACTTGGCCAAGTGGGGTTCGGTGGAGGTGTATGGTGTTGCAACTTTTAAGGATACCATTAATTCATCGTTTTCTATAATAATGATTTTGATCTTGTCTGAGAACCCTGCTGGTGATTTGATCGAATGTCCATACGATTGGACCAGGTGTTTCAGTTTTCTCGAAAGTTCTCTTGATATGCTGGATGTGAAAGAGTTCCCGAAAGTCAGACTATTTTTCGTAGAGGGATGTCTGGATTGTGTAATTTTGGTCTGGCGTAGAACCGAGGAAGGATGAGTCCATTCGATTTCATTCGCCCCTTGGCTCGCTTTGTTATTTCTTCTACTTTGAAGAGTTTGTTCAAGGTTTTATTGATCTGGTTGTTGAACTTTTGGATAGGCTTGGTTTCAGGTGGTTTATACACACTCTCATCTTTGAGTAAATCCTCTGCCTTCTTGATGTAGTCTTCTATGCCCATGACTACTGTAGTGTTTCGTTTGTCTGCTAGAAGTTTAATGACATCTTTCCTATTTTTCAGTCTGTTCAATGTTTTCCGTTCTTGAATGTTCAGTTGAGCACGATGTTTCTTCTAGTCTTCCATTTTGTTAGTGGTTCTTTTGATAAGGTGGCAACATAGTCATTTGTCTCCTCATTTGTGGGTGTTTCTGAGAATTTGAGCAGATTTATTCTCAGCGCTTTCCTTCCTTGTTCTCTATATCGTCTGCTTGATTTTTCAATTGCTGTTGTTAACCTTGTCATGTGTTTTGTTGTGAACATGCTTTCCAGTTTCCTCTTTCGATTGTTTATCACGAATCGGTATTTCCCGATCTGATGATGTGCATCTGTTATCATCAATTGCACCATTTGTTTTGCACTTTGACGTATAATTCAATATACTTAAACTCATGTGAGACAAACTTGACGCATGTAATAAATAGTTAGCTCATAAGAAGGATACTCGTGATTCTGTTTCTATGCTCAATTTTTCCACTGGAAGCCACATACATGTAATAATGCATAACACATCAAATTTTCGGAGTTATCTGTGGATGAATTACTAGCTATATGTCTTAGTAATATCAATGACTTCATTCTGAGTTACATTTCTCGGTACCATTACCTGCTGTACATCATTTTCTGGTAAAAGAATAACATATCTAAGAATACAGGAATATCAGTGCATTCGATAAAGTAGGAGCCTGAAATCTGTTTTTGCCATCCACTGTTTCTGAAACGAATCAGAACTGAGGTGAAACTTACAGCCATCATCAATTTCTAAGCACCAGATACAACCTTTTTTCTTTATCACCCAAACCTTCTTGGTTGAGACAGTTACTTAAACCAGCCAGCATGAGATACAAAACTATCACTCCTGAAAGAAGATCTCCCTCTAACTCACATTCACAGTAAATGTGAGTCACTTCATTCATGAATGATGTCACCTTTAGATGAATTATTTAAATATTTTATGCTGCTTAATTCACAAGCTTCCTTAGAAAAGTCGTTACAGACCTCGATACACAAACACATGACCACGTGTGTGTAGAAGGAACAACTTTTGATTCAGTGAAGAAAGTGAAAGAAATAAGTTTATCAATTATGTGGGGTAGAAATGCCTTTTTCGTTGCGTAACTTGATAGCAAATTCAAAATGCTGAAAATACCTTTCAGTGACATTTACTCTCATCTAGAAATTTCACTTAATCACATACTATACTAATGAGTAGTATAAGATTGAAGAATGAAACGTCTTGGACTATTTTGAATTGTGTGCTTTTATATTCCGGTGAAGCGCAAATTGACTGAATCCCAAATTATTTTCCTGTGACCATCGTTCTCCAAATCTCAATTATCTGAGTAATCCTTAAATAGAAATAGACGAGGCTTTGGAAGTTTAGTGTTGTGGGATTCACAATTTAGAGATTGAAGTAAGATCACCGACAGATGAACTTGACTTCATTATACAAATCTAAGGGTGACAAGATTGGAATCACTAATTCTGTCAGAATGTGTCCATAAGAGTCCTGCAAGCAGGTATACTATGTCTTGGATGCATAACCATAGTTGAAGCGATGCATGGAGTAATAAGACTTGATCAAATGAAAGGAAAACTTTTTGTATATATGTATAATTCTTTTAAATGAATGTTAAATTTTAACATTGGTCATAAAGTAGATGGAAGCTAGACGTTTGGAGTTATTTATCGTATACCATCCAGTCTAAGTATTTCCCTACCACATACCTCTACAAACTGAATCTTTTTATCCAGAAAAAATTTGTACAACTTCCGTCACTATCTTGTTCATCGGGGTAAATTAACGTCTAACTTCAATTCATTTCAGGTTTTACCTGGTAGACTATAATGTGTTAACAAAAAGCTCTATCCCCTCTCCATCTCATATTAACTATCTTGTTGATTTCCGTCTTCTCATTACTATGTAATTCTACTAAAATATATCCACTTGCTCAAGGTTCCTCTAACTTCGTGTTAGTTGTTTTGCGGTCAGTGATTCGTCACAAAGCTGATAGAAAAACAGAAAAATTAACTTGATGTTATATGCAACTATGTACAACTCGCTTTCCCTGCATCATTCTGGAGAACTAGGCTAGTGAATATTAAGTGAGGATTGATGCAATTCATAATTCTCATAAGGCGATCTGCTTAAATCCTGGGCTACCAAAAAACTTTCCACTGATTATATTCCATCAACTTCTTCCCTTTTAGTTTGTTTTAAACTTTCAAATATCTTCTGAACACACCATGCACTCTCGTAAGTTTTTAAAATGTTTTCGAACTTTCGTTTCTCAGGCTAAGAACAAAAGAAAGGAAAAACGTTCTGTCGGTTGGAAATGGATTTATATATGCTCACTATTCCTAGGATACTTGTATGGGATTGTGAATCTCTGTACTGGCTGACTGAACTGCCACCATCAAAATTACACTTGATTTTGTGTTAATTTCCGAGTCGAGAACAGATGCTAATATGACACTAGCCACCCGTTTCACACTCATGCCTTCAATAGTGTTATTATTAACACTTTATAGACGTAGTGATTATCTCTTTTAGAAATACTGTACGAAAAGTGAATTTGTTGAAATATTCCATGTTGAAAATTCCATACTGTATCATACATGTTGTTTAGAATAAAGTGATTATTATTATTATTATTTTTATTCAGGTCATCTGGCATCGTGACCAAGGTCGAGTAGAGTAACTTAATTCATAAAACATTTGCGAAACCAGCACAAAGAGTCTAGATGGTCTAAAATGATAGTCAGAGACTATAAGAACTAGTCCAAACTCTTAACCTTTCTCTTCTTCTGAAATTACTGGAACTGATTTAACACAGCATGCAAAAGTACTAGGTGACTACGTGACATATGTTGCAGTAAACTAAGTTGGTGTTTGTTTACCACCTCAACAACGGACTAACTTCCGTCAAATAAAAACATATGCACAATTCACTTAATTAGTTACCTACTAACTTACCCACTCCCCGTTTACTTACTTGGCAACACACTTACTCACCCATTTACTTACTTACCTTATAACACACATTCTTACTCACTTACTTAATTACATACTTACTTACTCACTCACCCAATTACTTACTGACACACCTACTCACCTACTTACTCATACACTTACTTACTTACTTCCTTACTCACACAAATACCTAATTACTTAAATACTTATTCACACACACAATTAAATACTTACTGACACACCTACTTCCTTCCTTCCTTCCTTCCTTCCTTCCTTAATTACTTACTTACTTACTTACTTACATACCTACTCACTTATTTGCTTATTTCCTTCCTTACTTAACTACTTACTCACACACACAATTATTTACTCACTGACACGTAACATTACTTACTTACTCACACACCTACTCGATTAATTACCCCATTCCTTACTGATACACTAACATAATTCCTTACATACTCAATTAATCACACCCTTACTTACTTACTTACTTAGTCACTCACTTACTTGCTTACTGATTTTCTTGCTTACTCACCCACCTACTTGCTTACTTATATAATGATTCTACTTCATTGTACCGATCCATGGAGACAACAATTTATTAAGTTCCTGTACACTTTTCATGTATTCAATCCACAATGCCAGCTTCCAAGCTGACGGCTGCATAGAACACTTGACTCTAATGAATGATATGTAAGATAGCTGAAAGCAGTTGAACTCTGTACAGAAATTGAGATGATGTTCGTCGCTTTCTCACCAGATTTCAGTGGAAGTGAAGTGGTCACTGTATCTAGCTATTTAGCTCTGTATTGTTAGATTAGTTTTCAAAGCAGACCAGTCTTGAAGTAACAGTTTGCACTGAAGTGGTGAGAACAGCATCCCAGATATTCGCAATTCGCCAACCAACGTGTTCAAAAACTCTACCTTTCAACATGACTTTAATCTACTTATACATCACATCAGTGTTGTGACAGATGTGTAGATCTGGTTTCACTAGATCACTTCTCAATTGATAGATGTTCGACAGGAGTATTTCTCGCTCTTCTAATACAACCATCATCAAACACTGAAAGCAACCAAGCTTGTATCATCCCTTCTGGCTGGTTAATCGGGCTTCGGAAGCAGTAACCCATTGACTCTTTTGTACTCTAACCACTCAGGCAGTTTGGGATGAAATGTCCTAGTGCTGTGATCTAACCACAGTAGGAGGAGGGTTGATATTAGTTGGGTGATGAGTGAGAAATACAGATGACCTAAGCAGGATAGCCTAAACGCGGCGCTCGATGCCATCCCTGATAAAGAGGTAAGGGTAAGTACCTGTAACTCTGATATCTTCTTTGTTAGTAGGAACGGATGGTCTTTTGAGTACACCATTTCCATGCATATGTGCCTAATTGGAAGCAGGTCCATTGGTTCGTGACGTTTAGTTGACTTGGAAACAGAGAAGGCATTATAATAAAAACAACCAACTGCTTCGTCAACAACCACATCAATAGCCGAACAGATGGCATGGTGGATTTCGCATGACGACCAAAGTATTCATGATACATCTTAATGAAACATAAACACGAACAGATTTACGATATGTTGGTTGAACTTAGCTTAGCAGCACTGGACATTCTCTTAGTCACTGGTGATAAGCAGTCAGTGATTATGAGCCGACGCAATGTTAACAGCTTCCACCCACCATCCAAACTTCAAATTGAAGAGATTCATTCAAGCACGGGTGGTGGCGGAGACAGATTCCCACTAGTCATCTTGACATTACTGCACCCGAATCATCATCAAAAACCCTACGTCTTCATTTTGGTGCATGAACTGAACTGAATTCAGCTGGTTCCATTAGATCTCGTTTAATCCTAGATGGAAGACCATGAAATATGCTGAGTGAATCTGAGGTAAAAGGGTCGATACAATATCTTCATGGTAAGAGCATGATGGTACTTCATCTTCAGTTGCTGAATTCTCCTTGTTGGAAGTGACGCGAACTTGGAAATCATGTCAGTTTAGAAGGTCCTCCACCTAGGCTTGATACTGGAGCACGAGGAATCCGGGATTTTCAAGAGCCGTTGCAAATAATATTCGGTCAAGTGTTGACCTGTCAAACATTTGGAAAATCGAATGGGTCTTTCTGCAATCCGTTGCGACAAGCGTCACCCAGGTCCATGATAGTGAAACAATGAAATCTGGTGGATTGAAGGAAGAATCTTGTTAGTCAGTGAGCCTACTAGAGTGTCCCAATGATGTATGAGTTCTAAGCAGATGTCTGACCTATCCCACGGATGCCGAAAGAGGCCTTCTGGTGAACAGAGGAAGCAAGTTATTGAACTCAACAAGTCAATAGTTTATCACTGCCCCTGTCTTGGAACCATACGCTTATTCATAGTTTAAGACTGTTCGCTACCCAACAAGTGTCAGAAGGAGGGGAATTCTTAGAAGTATCACACAAAGTATTTTGGAAGAGGGTAGACAATTAAGTAACGTCCACTTCAAGTCTGCGTTTATTTGCAGACAGGACTCCTCAGAAAAACCAGGGTTAGTTAAACTTAATCAGGTGAGTGGAAAAATACTACATTGTGGTCTACTTGTGGTGGCAACTTAATCCACTGTAATAATCAAAATCATCCAAGAAAATCATACAAACCACTAATAAACGGAATACTTTATATTATTCAACTCTTTGGTGGTGAACGGGTCAATTCAAATGGGCTTTCATTATTTATACTACTGACTATTAGCTCACTGAAGGAAATCCGTTGGGTTAATTCAAACTGAACTTGCACTCTGATGTACAGAAATATTTTTCAGTCGTGTACAGAGAACTGTAATAAAGGAGAAAGTTAACAAGCATTCATATTTAGAGACGAAATATACCTGTGGATTAGGGTTGATCTGCACTCGATTTTGATTTTGAAGTGAGTGATGCAAATCATTACTAGACAACTACTTAAAAACCATTGGTGAACTATAGCATACAGTGTGGACCTCACAGCTAGATACATACAACTACAGGAAGATTCATAAACTCAGTCCAATAGGTTGAAAACAAGGTAAATTAGACCACACTGACAACTGTCCCTCACCATCTTCCTCTACTGTCAATCATTTCTCCCTCATAATGACCAAGAGATTCGTACTCTAATCTCTACTACCGGCTTTTAAGCAACTGTCAAGGGAACTCTACACAGTATGTGGATAAATAAGCTATTAACTTGAGCATATGTCTTCCAACAGCTATTGTATATTCATTCTGCACAAATTCATGTATCTTGACCCAGATACTCTTCAAAAAGCATCAGCCTAGCAACCATTATGAGTCACCCTCCCAAGCACAGTTATCTTAGAAAAGACTGATTTTCACATTGTATGCAACTGTCACACCGAGCTATTAGCGTCACTGAATAATAGTTGTGGTCGATTCTACATCCTAAACCAAAGTTTCACAACACTCTTTGGTTTTAGATTTTCAGAACAAATGCAAACTCTTTCGAAAAAAATAGAGCAAACACAAAAATATCCGTAGTTTTTCTACAATCAAGGCGAATTCCTAGAATTTTTTTCTAACTCGAGCTATATTTGTCAAGCTAAATTTAAACTCGTAACTACTTAAATCTTTTATGTACACACGATCTGAGTGTAAATGATTTTCGTTGAGCAAAACAAATGAGCAACTATTCAGTGTATACAAACTAACTGAATTTATCAGCACCCAAGTTGGAACCAAATAGGCAGTCACAAAAATGTTTATCACACCTTAACTATGAAAAGTATAATGATGAATGACTGGCATCCAGACTTTGACCGGACTTCTATTTAACGATTTTCACAAGATCCATGCAATAAACGATTAAATTAACTGAGAATGGGTGCATCTTTAAACCTAGTACGTTAATGAACTTTGTTTAGTTAATACATGTGACTGAAACACTAGATCATGGTTTATACTGAGCTTCATAAGTCCTCGGCATAAGTTTTCTTGTTTCTCTGCTTCAAAACTTCTCATGAGAACCGAGTGACGCAACAACTGTTTAGTTTTCACAATGTTCTGTTACGATTTTCTTCTGAGGATAAAACAAATCCTGCTAACTGTAAGGTGACAGAAGCTGACCTAAATGTTGCCATTCTGTGTCACGTTTCTGCACTGGAAATACCATTCCATTGTTTTAAGTTGACGTCGAAGGAAGATCAAGATTACTTCATGACATCTAGATACACTAACGAGTGATGGATAATTAACGTTGTACGGCCAGTAAGCGTTAAATATAACTGTATAGCAGTAGACATCCACACTGATTTCAGACTAATGAAGGCCTGTCTTGCTTGCTTTTCTGATCCCGGCATTGACGTCCTCATCTGTGCCTGAGCTGCCTGTAGTTGAAACGATGCTGTCTAGGAAGCAGGTGAGAGAGAAAACTTGCTTTACATTTCTCCCGTTCATGGTGGTTGGTGCTTCTTGTTGATGGTTGGCTATCTTCACCACTTCCGTCTTCTCTACATTCAATTGAAGTCCCGTCTTCGCTACCCCACATCACCTCTTCTGCAAACTTGTCAGTTTTCAACTGTAGATCTTCGAGTTTGTGCAACAAGATATTAAACATGAATCATCATCGTCAGCGAAATCCTAATCTTCTTCTGTAGTCTCTTCATCGGTCAAGCCAGCGTATACCCATCTTCCAGATCCTCACTGTTGTCTGTTGCATGATCCAGTACAGTCCACCACAATCAGGAAGATCAATAGTGTTAATAGGCAGCAACATTCTCTTACTCCTGTCCCCTGTCTTCACTTCACTTCAAAGGCATCACTGAGCTTTCCATCGTGAATCACTTGGCATATACCGCCTTATGGCATGTAGCTGTTGAATGAGATTGATGAATGTTTGTGGTAGTAAAACCGTAGTGTTGAAGCAGCTGCCTGCCGAATTACTTCTCGGTCGACGCTGTCGAAGGCCTTTTCAGAGTAGATGAAGTTGAGGTAAGGTGAAGAGTTGACTGTCATTCTATGCTGTGTTCTATGATGATGTGCAGCGTAGCGTTGCGTTGCAATTTGATCCGCATATGATTTGTTTATCCTGAAGCCAGCCAGCCAGACAGCCAGCCAGGAGCCCGTTCCGGCTGTAATTTTGAATCTAGAGCATTGTTTAGTCGCTGCAGGATGATGTGGCATAATATTTTGTTTGAGGTGGACAGGAGCATGATTTCGCCCCAGTTCTTGCAGACCTAGGTCGCCCTTCTTTATGAATCCGCTGATAAGGTAGCCCTTCTTCCACTCTGCAGGTACATTTTCTGTCTTTCCGCCTTCCTTCCAAACCTTCTGCAATAGTGGTGTGGTGTGAGCATGTCCGCTGTTGCCTCAGTCTGTTTTCAGTGCTTCTGGAGGACTTCCATCTTGTCCTGCTGCTTCCCGGATTTAAGCAGTTTTATGGCATTCAGGACTTCACTTCTGCTCTCGTCGGAAGGCTTGTGTTCACTGATAGTTTTGTGGCTGGGCTGCTGGTGATATTTCTGGACACATTGCATGTGGTCGTGGTGGTAGTGGTGGTCGATTCAAGAGATTTTTCAAGTGATTAGTCCATCGTTTCCTTTGTTTCTCCTCTTTGGTGGTAACTAAGTTTCCTTCACTATCTTCCATTGGTTTCATCTGTGTTGATCTCTCCCATCCCAGATAGTAACCTGGTTATTTGAAATCATGTTGTCAGGTCTCCGTCTCTCTTACCTGCAGCCTATTCTGCTTCACTTGCAAGTGTGTCGTGGAAGTGTCTTTTGTCTTTGCATGCACTCTTCTTCACTTCTTTGTCCAGTGTAGTGTTTTATGGGTTGTACTCAGTTCCTGTTTTCCTTGTTCATCCCTGCACTGCACTTCACTGCACTTCACTTCACTTCACTTTACTGGTTCATCTTCCACTTCACCATCTTCCTCTCCCTCCTCTATCAGCTTCAATGTGTCCGTCGAGATCCACTCCCTTTCTTGTCTTGTCTTGTCGTGTCTTGTCTTGTCTTGTCTTATATTGTCTTGTTTCTTCTTCCTTCCTAACACTGTTGTGCAGGTTACCTTCCTCGTCTCTTTCACAGAGTTCCAGTGTTCTTCAACGCCCTATCCTTCAGCGATGCTGCTTGATCTATTCCATTTGTCCTGGTGACTGACTGACGTGAAGATGTCCTTTGTAGTTCCCTCCTACAGTTCAGTTTCTGTTCTGGGTGGTTGTTGAACTTCAACTGTGGTCCATCATCACCAGCTTCTTCTTCGAAGGCTTTCAACTTCATTTTCAATGCAGGTTCCTTACACTAGATAGTGAGTGGTGTGAACCTACATCTGCTCCTCTCTCTTCTTCATCTGGTCTTGTGTCCAGTGGACTACATCTCCACTCTCTTCACATTGAGATGAAGTCGATCTGAATTTTAGTGTGTCCACCTGATGAATTCTATGTGGCTTTGTGCATATTCTTGTGTTTGTACACAGTGCCTCCAATCGCCAAATCCTTGAATGCACAGAATTCTGCAAACAATTCTCCATTCTCGTTCATCACCTCACCGAGAGCTTCTTGACACATGGTTAGTTCTCTTCGTGTGTTGACCACTCCCCACAGTTTGGCATTCATGTCACCACAACCATCAGAATTTTTGAAGTCGCCAACTAGAGTGTTGTCTAGAAGTGATTGCAGTTGTCTGTAGAATTCCTCCTTCTTCTCTTCATCTGCATTATTTGTATGTGCATAGTGCAGCATTGTATGATTGTGACTTTCCTTCCTTTTGAGTTGAATCTTGCTGTCACGATCCTGATCGTGGATGAGAGTGACTTCCACTGCATGGGAGCCTTCGATGCTCTTGGGTACATCATGATAGCCACTCGGTAACTCAGTGTGCTTGTGTTTGTCGCTTGGGTGACAATATCAGAGTAGATTATTGACTCTCCGGTCAAGAGTTTGGAGAGTCCACTTCTATTCCATCTGCAGATTCATCGCACTTCTTGCCATACCTCCTCATCTCTTTTGCAATCTGGGCAGCCTTGCCAGCCAGCCAGCCAGCCAGCCAGCCAGCCAGCCAGCCAGCCAGCCAGCCAGCCAGCCAGCCAGCCAGCCAGCCAGCCAGCAGCCAGCCAGCCAGCCAGCCAGCCAGCCAGCCAGCCAGCCAGCCAGCCAGCCTGCCAGCCAGCCAGCCAGCTTCAAACACTGTTTGGATATTCCATGTCCCCATTCTTGCTTTCGCTGTCATCGAGAGAGAGAGAGAGAAGATACATCGGCCAGTTGGCTTCCGAAGGCAGGCTTTCACCACCCACCGTTATTTCGTCTTTCCGATTCAAGCGAGGAATGAGTTTGTTTTTATTTTTTATATTTTGTTTGTGCTTTGAAGTTTGTTTAGTGATTGGATTTGTTTTCCGGGTAGGGTTGCTAGCCCCATGCCCAACCTTCCCTCTTTATGCAGACTTTGGACCGACTAGTAACTAGTGACCGAGTAAGCCAGGCGAGAATACTGCAACCTAGGTGAGAACCGTATGGAATAACCAACGCCCATACTGCATTCCTATCTCATTTATTCCCAGTGCACACTAAATCTGTTGCTGTTGATCTTGTATGCCTTCGTATGATTTGACCCAATTATTAATGTCAGGGCGGTCACGTTTAGGCTATCTTGTGTTAATTTGCCGAAAAATGTTCTTTTCTCGTCGATTCTTTCCAGGGAATCAAAAGTCTGAGGACATGTTTGACTCTCCAAAAAGACTTAACTTTTTGATACAAAACTACCGCCGGTCATTTTGACTTCACGGTTACTCACGCCGTCAACAGCGTCAACTCAAGGCAATTTTATATTTGCTTCTTATATTATCGTTGCAACTCGCTGACACCACGAACTGCTTGGTATCTAGTAGAAAACAAATAAGGTCAGCTACTTCATTCATTAGCACGACCTAACACATTAGACGTTGCATTTCAGACTCAATTGGGCAGTTGAGTCTTTTAACGCCAGGATGATCACTCGTCTTACACCACCCTTCCTCTTCTCTCCAGATCATCTTGAGATGAGGAGAAGAAAGTCTGTCGAATCTCATGTGAGTTGTTTCAGCAGGGCAGCAAATATCGAGACAGAATCTGAGACAGCTTGAGACATTGGTGATGGCGTTGTCTAAAACTTCATCAGCAAATATATCACAGTCTCCTTCTATGAGCGTGCTTCTCAAAAGTAATACACTCTCTTGTGAACAGCATCTGTACTAAACCTTCTTGGAAAGATATCCGAAAGCTTTCTTGCGTAGTTTGTCGTACACTTTAGGCAAAACACGTACAATACAGTGGTCATAATTCAGCATTGGAGCCCGTTTACGTATTTGCTCAAATGATTGCGACGAAATTTAATGTTAATGCGCCCAATTTTTTCGTTAGATAAGCAGAAAGCATATATAGTTGGAGGAGGACCAGTTTGCACTGATAAATGCTGCTATACTACCACCATACTTCTTCTTCTTCTTCTTCTTCTTCGAAAAGCTTCAATCTTGTCAAAATTGTCTGAAACCATTTAAGCAGACTAAATCACCAACATCCAGGTTATGAAGCCATGTTTCCTGCGGCATTATTACACCCGTGTTTCGACAAACATTTGTGGATAAGAGTGACTGAAGGTAATCAACTTTATTTGATCTATGGTCATAAGCTTGAGAGCCCGTTGTCATCCACCTGGCTGCTAATTTGCCTATCAACTTCTGAAGTGATGGGTTGTAATGATTTTAAAAAGGCGTGGGAGTATACAGTGTAATTGGTTAACATAACTGAGCGATTAAAACAATATACAAAGGTGGAATTCGATGCAACATATTCTGTGATAAAATAAGGTGGTCCAGAGTTCAGGCACGCCACCCAGGTACATCATTCAACTATACTTATTCAGGATGAATGATGCTCACAGATCTTAGTGAGTTAGTTGAAGCATCCGAAGGGATTTATGATTCGAGTTTTCACAGCAGAACATCTGCACGAAGAACACATAAAATTCATATTTTCAGACAGAATCTGATAACATCTGGAGATAACTTTCAATCCCACCCTTCGTCAAGCGGTTCGATAAATTTCTGACACAAGCACTAGATAAGAAATAATAATATTTCTAACAGCTTCGCTAAAATCCATCACATTGGACACATGTATGAATTATGCATAGAATTAAAAGCTTTTGTTGATCCATGAGCACCTAATTGTTCCACCACATAGATTGAAACTTCGATCAAATAAAGAAATACGTATCTCACCTACTGTGTTCATTGTATTTTTATTTCATAATATAAAAGAGCTGAATAAAACAAAGGATTTTATAGTAAAAAATAAATTTTGAAAAATTTTGTGCATGCCTGATATTCAACTGCCACAGAATGATAAATATGCAGAATGCATTCGAATGTCTAAAAAATTGTTTGAGTTTCTGTGGTTGCGTCAAGATAATTCATCCAGCATATACACAAACCTAAAATTACAAAGGGTAAAATAAATTCAACATTATTGGATTACGCATAACTTGATATTCAGTTGGCTGAATAAAACTACAGTTTCCATTTTAGTTGATTTATTGGATGTATCACACACTGGTACAGAATCGTCTACTGGATTACGTTTTGAACATAATTTATTGTCCATAGTCATATCAAGATAACCACACAGCTCTAAGACATTCTCTATATGGTTCTTATCTTATCTTCTTCTTATTATGAGGAGTCAGCTAACTACCAGAATGCCCTTACATACTCATCACTAGGTTCATTGAGGATGAGCACGAAGTATTACAGCTGCTCAAGCACCTTCAGAGAAGCAAAACTTTCTGCTGTGTGAACTCAGTCACACTGAAGCCTTCCAGTAGTTCGCTGAAGACTTTAATTGTCAAATTGCCTTGAGTTATAGAGTAAAATAGGTGGTCTCAGGGCTTTTAAATATCATTTCTATACTTCTTGTATATTTTCTTGATGAGTCATACCATCAAACTGATGAAGGCATTTTATATGGGTTGAACAGTTTTGAATTCAGCTTACATGACATTATAATGGTTGTAGTTGCTGCTAATTAATCCTTCTATCATAAATGAGAGATTGTAAAGACTACATCTTCGATTCGGTTCAGCGAGCGAAAACTCGTACACATGATTTGCCTACTCTGGTTATTTCGGTATGTATTATGTCCAACAAAGTCGCTGCAAATGCTATCCTCAGGGTTCTGGGAAAACGATCAGTTCAGAGGATCGGAGAGTGTTGTAACCTCTTATATGAACACATACACACTCCCATCAAAACGCATACTCTTATGACTGTACGCAATTATCCTAGAATAATGACACATTTTTAGGAATTTAAACATTCACGTTTTAGTCAATAATTACATATGTAGATATAACAAATTCAATGCTCGCTCAGTCTTTATGGATGTTTATTGTCACTCAACTGTAACTATCTCGATACTCACTGGCTGTAACCCTAACCCATCCAAATGAACGTTTGAGAGACTGACTATACAAAAGTATTCCAATCGCATCCAGAAACGATATTTCAAGGCTTCCTGAGTCACTGTACAGATTATAGTAAGGAGGGAAACAGGAGAGCGCAAGCATTTTAGTTAACTTTCAAGAAACCTCAATTTAATCATCTCGCAAACTCACCATCATTTTCAATTATTCTTGTCTAAAGAGTGTATATCTACAGAGATCCAGTGAAGTAAACCATCGCACACAGATTTCGAATTGACAACAGTGTATTTCACCCTATTTAGTCCGTCGCTTTCGAGACGCTGTGATGCATTTTTCAGTAAGTCGAAACTGTATGTATTTGAATGGAGAAAAGAGGGGAAAAAGCAAATCAGTTGTCTACAGTTTTACTCAACACTAGAAAAAAGAATGAAAGTTATTTCAACTTGGCATTCATCATGGACTGAATTCAGTTGGAGAACCATTGAAGACATGGGAGCACTGGCCATCTGTTTCTTCCTAGTATGGGGCTCATCAGCAGTGGGCAGCGATGAACCCACTAGGGTCCAAACCTAGAACATCCACATTTCACGGCGATCACGTAGTCACTGAGCCAGCGAATCAGAATTCAATGGTCCACCTCTCCATGTTTCTGTCAGTTCGCGCCATACCGTAACCCTCACCCGATCTTGACCCATCCTAGGATGACACAGCCATCCAGTGCTCCCAGATTCTCAATAGTTCTCCGACTGATGTCAGTCCATCATGCGTACCAAATTAAAATCAGCAAAACCTCACGAACCTCCGCATTGAATAAAAGTCTTGTTTTGTTTTCCTTTCTTCCGTTAGATAGCTAAGCTATGTACAGCGAATCATTTCAACACCAATCTTGTACATCACTATGACAATCATGAAAACCTTTGTTGTAAACAGTATTGATTAAGTGGAAGAAATCATACACTAGTTAATGCCGTACTTTAGATTTTGTAAACTAAGAGAAGGAAACATCAGTTGTTTTTTATTAATAGTCTAAATTCATATGTTAGCGTAAACTTAGCTGTTGCATGGTGAGCATCAATCTTTGAAAGATATCTTCAGTCACGCATGATGCTGAAGTGGCATTTCTTCCTTTCACCTTACCATTTCGGTTATACTGTACATAATTTTCTCATACATCTTAAGGATATTTTTGGTCTAGGCGTAAGGCGTCAATTACAGTCTAAATGGCTGACACTTTATCAGGATTCCATACATTTCTTTCTCTCCCTGAGTTTAAGCATGGCAAAATAAAATATTGTTATGGGATTCTAACTTGGCCGGTGGGGCAAAATGCAATTCCAAATTACATTTGTTGACCTGAAATAGCACACTGCATGTTTTGCCACATAAACAGTTCTACTCTTACACCATAATTTCTCCAAATATGAACAATGCAATGTACTAGTTAATTACTTTTGAAAAATGTTTAGTTCTCTCTTATGAGCAACTCATTTCTGAGTTTTCAGCCAAATTATTACTTATCTCAGTTGTAATTTCTCATCAAGTTAGTTTTCTGAGTTTGAAGAAGGTTAAACGCAGTATTTTGAACACATTGCATTCTAAAATAATACTTTGTCTTGCTTAATTGATGATAACCAACTGACGGTAGTTCAACTGACATCCTTTGCATCATCAACCTTAGGTCGGTAACACAGTAGACTACCACAGAACCTCATCTGTAGTTCACAATTACTCAGGCATACTTCTTTCCGGAAATGCATATTTTTAATGAAAACATAATACCTCAAACTGTGATTCTAATTCGATCATTATTAGGTATTTACGAAAAACGGTCACAAAACTGACATACCGATTTGGATTCATTTCATTGAATTTATCTACCTCATGTGATAGAGAATAATAACGACCAATTTCTGCTCTGACTCGAGATATTTTATATCCAGATTTTTCTACGCGAATCAGCAGGTCATCATCTTCACCACCCCACCCTTCATACAAATTTGAAAATCCGTTCACTTTACGAAACTGCTCTCGAGTGAAAGCTACAACGCCGCCGAAAAATCCGGAATATAGCAATCTATAAATGAAATAGCATCGAAAGTAGTGAACATTATCTTTTAATATCACTTAATCAAATAAATTCACCTTCAAAGAGTAAGACGTCATAATAAACAGGACCAATATCATTGAAAATGTAGCATAATCAAGTTTCATCAATTAGCATAAAACGAAAGACAGCTAGACGGTATTTCTAAAGCAATAACAGTTAAACTAACACTACGGAATATATATATATATATATATATATATATATATATATATATAAATGTAAAATCTGCAGACAGTGGAGACCTTCTCGAAGGTGAAACTCTAACCACTGAAATATACAGTCTAATCTTGATTATTTTAAAGATTTACGGCAACAGCAAGTGGTTGGTATGTTTCAACTCAGCAAAAGGGACACATTGTTCTTGCAAACATCGTTTCAAAGTCAGAAGTCAGATAACATGTAACACTAATAACGCGAAGAACGTGACTGAATTATGTTATACTCTTCCGAAAATACAAGAATATTATTTGCATAATACTGACAAAACACTTGGAAATATAGATTGAATTGTACATTTTTACTAGTACCAGTATTGAAAACGATTTGAAGCAGGTTGTTTACATAGAATACTCTCTCATTTATCAGATGGTTATTTCTTCTGATTTCGGCTAACTTTTTCAATCAACAGGTTCATAAGTGAACATGCATATTTTAGAGGTTTAATCAGATGGAAGCGAATCCTGTGAAGGTGGAACATTAATGTCTATTATTAGTTATAAGATGAAATTAGCACGAACAATAGTGCGATAAGTATTCAAAAAGTTAATGACGGTGATCGAATTATTATAGTGGCGAAACGCGGGCCCACTGATAGATTGTAATTTCATTTTGGTTTGTTTATCAGATGTTTCATACAGCTAAACAGTATTGTCTACTGGACAATGTTCTGAATAGATAAAGGTCACGTCTAAAATGAAATTATTTTCAAATAAGGCGAAAAATCAAGTAAATCAAGTAGCGACATTCAAGAGTGAGAAATGTAAAGTCCTACACAGGGATTTCAAACTACTTCCAGTAACAGAATTGACGAACAATACCATAAAATTAATAAAGTACGAAGGTGAAGCAAAGTAGATAAAGTATAAGAATGGAGTGCGTGGTTGGAACATTCAGTGCATAGTGGACAGGTTTATAAAGAGTGTGTTGACCCTGTTGTGAGCAAGGTGGATAGAGTGGAAACACATAATTCTTAGAGCCCATAGATCAGCTTCCCCATTTCGGTTACTGTCTATAGGAAACGTGGTCTAATACTTTTGGAATATGGTGTGGAGTACTTCACCTCACATGAAGGATATAATGAAACTAGGCATTTGAAATACTCGTTGAATCGGACTGATCGGTTTTCTCTATTGGATATGATCAAAGATATGTATCAATATTCATGTTAGTCACACCATTAAGTTTCAGGAAAAAAGCTTACTTGTAGCCAGTACTACGAAGTGCAGATGAAAAATGTAGTGGATGAGATTTGCATGTGTACGTGAGTCGATCATCTTCAGGTAATTTGTCCACATCATGCAAAACAAAACAGTCGTATTCCTGAAACCTGGAAACCTCGAGAAACCCAGAATTAAGTAGAGCACCACGATTGAACTTAGTTGTACCAATCTGGAAAAACAATACAAATTTGGGTTTGATGAAAATAGACAATTTAGTAAATCACAATTTCACACTTTATGAAGTGAATGCTTAACTAGGTTTGTCTAAGGTATATTGAAAAATGTGGTTTCAGATCTCATCAATTCATTGGATAAATTAAACAGTTCATTCATAATGCTATAGGTCAGATTCATGCGAACTAGTTTGGTTAGCATTGCTGTAAACGACACATCCAGCTTCAAATCGGCAACACTTGAATTTCTTGTCAAACCTTCAAAGCACGAACCCTTGCAACCAACCAGCTGTATGCATTATTAAAACCCTTACATCTGAGCAAAAGTCGAGTCGCATGGCACTACTTCAAAAGTATAAAACCTATATCCGCAACATGGTTTGCGTTAGAACATTTGTCTTCAAATTAATTAGTTTCAATATCAACCGGTAGGTTGAGCAAAGCTCGGAAAATGTAAACATTGCAAATCCCAGTTTAATAAGGTATGCGGGAGAAATGGATTTAAATCACTTCACATAAGTTAGCATTCTCAAAGTAGAAAGTGCCATGAATACTTTTAAATGGTCTAATTGGTTTTAATCTGTTTTAGCAGACAAACAAATGGACTACCTCCTCAGGGTATCATTCTAACACGCAATTATCTTGAAAATGTTGGCAGGTGATTTCTCTTCACTACAACTGCAACCTTATTTCATCGAACCCGATGCTTATTCCATTATACTTAGACCAGCCTACCTGACTAGGCCAGTTTTGAGTAATCTTATCTATCTACCTTTCGATTTATTAATGAATAAGCATCAATGTAGTCGACTAAAACTCTGTGCTATTAAATATGTGAAATCGCTGTAGTATGATTTTCTAGGAACGTTTCCAAAATTACTTTTTAAAAATAGCTGCTAGAGCAACTTGCCTCGTTTGTACTTCAATCTGTTACAGACTACCTAAAATATAATAAATGAGATGATAATATTAAGGTGAAAACAACTGCGTTTGCATGTAATAGGCATAATATTTCCTTGTATTGCTTTGTTTAAGGGGCCTGTCTCATAAAGCATTAATATAAATAGATATTTCACATTCAAGATATCGATGAATGTTACCAGCAATCCCATTTTAGAATTAAAAGCGATTTTTTTCCAGTTAACTCCACAAACATCTAAAATTATTTGAAATCTATGTAAACTAATGATTAAAAAAATATCAGGATGAATTCATGTTTTCATGATACACGAAAAACAAGTAGGTGCTTACAAGTTCCTTAAGTGACATAGAACTCGAAGTAATCTCCATATCATACAGTATCTTTACCAAGCTGAAATTCAGTCAAATAATGGTTAAGAACGGTGTGAGCCTAATAAATATTGGGTCTACAGAAATCACTTTAAGAAGATTATGTTAGCATATGTTAGGACAGAAATAATTTCAGACTACCCAATCCGTTTGCTTGATGACTTGCCAAACATAAGTGCTTATGAATCGAAGATTGTTGTCTCAAAAAACACGCTGGGAGAATTGATAGCGGTACAACACGCTTTATTCTAAGTACCAGCGTGTTATTAAAACAAAATTCAAAATAAATGGAGATAGTAAGAACGAGAGATCTTGAATCATCAAACAAAAGCTTTATGTTTGTATTTTCGACTAGAAAATATACAGTATTACAAAGTAAGTGGTGCATGTAATGGGTGAAGATAAGCAATATCCTCAGTTATACCTTCTTCATATACTTAATTTCCATTCTGCAAGGATTACATCTTCTGTTTCACTTACAACTCTTTTTGATATCTAATGGTTTGAATAGTCGAGATTCATCTCTACTCACATTATTGATAGAAAGAGAGATAAAACCAATGTAGAAACTAGCGCACAAGTGCATCGGTTCAAGTTACCACACTTCTCAGTAGTATACATAGAACAAGTGAACAGAAAAATAATGATATCAAAGTAGTCAAAGTTGTTTGAAATAATAAACAATTTGGAGATAAATGTTAGTGCAAATATTCAAGCTTTAGAAGACGTCGAAGAGTGAATCCATGTGCGACACTGTGACCAATCTTCAGACATCTCACAAAACGTCTTCAACCACCAATTCCTACCAGCATAGTGACCTCTTCCAGGCAGACTACTTCTCTCACCACACAGCTCAGATCAACAATCAGGAACTTCATTGACTGATGCCACCTCCTGATCCGGTCACCGTCAACCCTCTTCCAAACTAACCCACTTTCTCTTAGGATAGTACATCAAGGTGTGTGGTGTCTCGGCATGTGAAGCAAGATTACCCACGAGTATGATCAAAAAGGCATTACAATGTAAGATCTTCAGATCATTCAGATTATCTACATAACTCAGTGGTGAAGATGTAAGTTTGATATGAGCTTGAAATTGCATGAAAACCTGCTTTGTGTTAAGCTGTTAGATACTCCTAAACGTCTTTCCGATGCCCTGTTGATGATTAACAACAGTCAGCAGGTCTACATTAGTGAATCGCTGATATTCCTCACCAATATCTTTTAGTGTCAGCTTTGGGTCTTGTTCCAGGCGATTCAGCGGGCGGGTGCGTATATCCGCAAAATTCAGTGACTGAGGAGCAGAAATAAATATGAGCACTTTGAATTGTTCTTCTGTTAGCGACTTTAACTTGTTTGTTGACATGCTCTATTCCCTATCCCAATTTGGGTATGCATGTCATCGGCTTCATTGAGTACCAGCTTCACGCAGTGGTAGCGAGTATTGAAGAGTGAGTGATGTTCTCCAAACTGCTGTCGTAGTGTTTCTACTGCTTCATCAAGTGTTCTTTCCCGTGGGTTCTGTGGAAGGATTAAATTACAATATTTATCTAATTCATCTGAACCGAGTTTTTGGAGCAGAAGTCTAACTTCCCATGCGTCGTCTTGATTTGCGAAATCAACTCTGAATAGGTCTTCGTATCGTCGAAACCATGTTTCAGAAGTGATGTTGGCATCTAGATTGTATACAGGCTCCGAAATACTGAAACTACTTTTATCATCCAAAAAAGATGGAGTGGATGTAGACGGAGTGACGCGTAGACTAGCAAGCAGTTCCATCATCTTCAGTTGCTGCTCCATCAATTTTTCCAGTCGCTGTACCTCTTTTTTAATACCTCCGTACGACAACAGTTATATATATTCTGAAGGAATATAGTGCGCATGCTTAGCTGATAGCTTACTGAGTACGCAAGAGCCACTGACTGCAACCCCAGGACGAATAGAGAGAAGACCGAAGCTGGATGATGGGAGAGTTTATTCCTCCGAGACTATAATAATAATAATAAATCAATCCCAAAGCACGTGAATAAGTACACATATTAAAAGTGACCTTGTCCTCAGTTTGAGACATTGGGATAGTAAGAGTAAAGATTAACCAATCAGTGAATTACATTACAATTGGGATCGAAAATAGACTACTAGTCATACTGTAAGAAATAGTGTGGGAATGACACGTTGAAATGTTTAGATCAATAACAATATTTGGTATAAAACTGGATCAACACAACACAACGACAACTAAAAGCAGCACTGATGGCAGTAAAGACTGATGGCAAGTGGAGTGACAAATTACCACTAATACTATTTGGTATACGTTCGAGTGTCAAGCAGGACATTGGCAGTTGTACTTCTGAGTTAGTCTATGGAACTAACTCACGATTGCCAGGAGAGTATTTTAACCCAGCAACAGAAGTTCCACCGGACTTGACTAACTGTGTGCAACAACTACGGCGACACATGAGCACACTACGACGTCAACCCTCACGATACCGAGATGACCAAGTGTACGTACCTCAGTGCATCTCAAACTGCACTCACGTTTTTATCCAACAAGATGGTGTACGCAAAACCCATAAAACCCCCGTATGAAGGACCTTTCAAAGTAATTAGTAAATCAGACAAAGTTATCACGTTCGAACGCTCCGGCAGACCAGAAACGGCCAGCATAGACAGAATCAAGCAAGCGTTTGTGGAACCAAACGTCACGGATACCAGGTGTGAATCCACAGTGAAGCAACCGGAAACACCAAAACCACCGTCAAAACGGAAACAACGGCGTCGGAGTCGCCCACAATTAGCGACGGTAGCAAAACCACAAGGTCCGGAAGAAGAGTCCGTTGGCAGCAACTTTACTTTCAGATAATATACTTTTGATAAAACCGATTCCCCAGTCACACTATTATCGCTTTTTTGTTCATTACATCGTTGAAAACATGATCACACGATTTTGTCGGACTTTTCCGCATGCACAAAACAACATTTTCTCATGGCACTACGGAATTCCGGATCTTTATTTCTTAACAATGTTCCGGGTATTACGATTTTGTTTGTTTTTTTATCTCTGCATATATTATTACTTCGGTGAAATTATTTTAGTGTTACGACTATCATACACTTCATTTTTATATAAGTAATTTTCTCATCAGTTTTCATCCTCATGATAGATATCCTTTACATTCCTTCTATGTTTTAAATATCTTTAAAATGAATTTATCTTTATCAGACAGCACCTTATATCGAACACAGATATTCCTTCTTATATCTGTATTCTGGCGAGGGACTTAAGTAGCGTTTCATAGACAGAGACCTGACAACATGATATCAAATAACCAGGTTACTATCTGGGATGGGAGAGATCAACACAGATGAAACCAATGGAAGATAGTGAAGGAAACTTAGTTACCACCAAAGAGGAGAAACAAAGGAAACGATGGACTAATCACTTGAAAAATCTCTTGAATCGACCACCACTACCACCACGACCACCTGCAATGTGTCCAGAAATATCACCAGCAGCCCAGCCACAAAACTATCAGTGAACACAAGCCTTCCGACGAGAGCAGAAGTGAAGTCCTGAATGCCATAAAACTGCTTAAATCCGGGAAGGCAGCAGGACAAGATGGAAGTCCTCCAGAAGCACTGAAAACAGACTGAGGCAACAGCGGACATGCTCACACCACACCACTATTGCAGAAGGTCTGGAAGGAAGGCAGGAAAGGTACCTTTCGATTGGGAGAAGGGCTACCTTGTCAAACTCTTAAAGAAGGGTGACCTTAGTCTTTGCAAGAACAAGAACTGGTGTAAACCATGCTCTTGTCCACACCAGGCAAAATTATAAACCACATCATCGTTGAGCGAACAAAAGATGCTCTGGATTAAAAAAATTGCAACCAGAAAAGGCTGGATTCAGAGAGAACAAATCATGTGCGGATGAAACTGCAACGCAATCCTACGTACGCATCATCATAGAACATAGTATAGAATGGCAGTCAACTCTCTAACTCAACTCCATCGACTTTGGAAAATCCTTTTACAGCGTCGACCGAGAAGTAATTTGGCAACTGCTTCAATACTACGGAATACCACAAACCTTTATCAGCCTCATTCAACAACTATATGAAGATGTCACATGCCAAGTAACTCACAGTGGGAAGCTCAGTGATGCCTTTGAAGTGAAGTGAAGACAGGAGAAAGACTTGGCTGTCTACTATCACCGATGATCCTCCTGATTGTGGTGGACTGGATCATGCAGCAACCCGTGATGAGCGAGATGATGGGTATACTCTGGCTGGACCGAAGAAAACAGCCTTGAAGTTTTAGATTCGCCGATTACGATTTATGTTCAATGTCGCACAAACTCGAAGATCTACAGGCGAAAACTAACAAGTTGACAGAAGGGGCGAAGCAGCGAAGACGGAACTTCAAGTGAGTGTAGAGGAGACAGAGGTGATGAAGATATCCAACCAAGAACAACAACAAGCACCATGAACGGGCGAAACCTAAAGGAAGCAGTCTCTTTCACCTACCTCAAGAGCATCGTTTCAACTACAAACGAGTATGTCAAAACCAGAATCGAAAAAGCAAGCAAGACAGGCTTTCACTAATCTGAAATCGGTGTGGAGATCTACTGCTCTCAACACAAAGAACAATATCCGGATTTCCAACACCATTGTCAAGTCAGTGTTGCTATATGGTTCAGAAACTTGGCGTGTCACGAAAAGCATTTCCAAGAAAACCGCAGACATTCATCAACAGCTGCAGCCTACACTCACTCGATACTGAAGATCAAATGGTCAGAATAATAAGAATAAACTACAAGGAACTCTGACCTGGGAATGAACCAACCAAGAACCTATTACCCAACAAATATGTAAAATAAATTGGAGATGGATTAGTCATATACTGAGAAAGCCATTCGGAGACATCACGCGCCAGATTGTCGAGTGGAATCCAAAAGGGAAACGACGAGTTATGCATCCCAGCTGAGAATGACATGGAGGAGATCATGTGAGAAAGAAATGAAAGCTTGTGGGCAGTCGTGGCGCCAGGTTCAAAAGACTGTAGAGAAGAGAGTGCAATGGAGTCGTGCTACTGAAGCCTTGTGTTCCACTAGGAACCCAAGGGAAAAGTAATAAATAATAATAACAATTGAATATATTGCTTAGTTGTACTGATTTAAAAACTTTTACCTGCTTTTTGACCAACACCATATCCTGATATATACTTCGTATTAACTCCTGATATTTACACTGTTTGACGCAGGTTGATGAGAGGTGTCGAGAATAATAAGTAGGCGATAGTGTATCTGGACGCGTATCTAAATTTGGAGTCAGATTTCAGAGCCCGACGACTCGACAATGTTTGTTGTTCTAGCTTTGCAAAAACTGAGAGAGGAATGTAGTTCAAGCTCTAGATAATTTAGTAGCGACAAATTGTAAAATTATACGTGAACCCATTCATTTGTGTTAATTTGTGAATTTCATATAATGTCTTCACATTACACGAGAACATTCTGGTGTGGAAGGTTATCTTTGAGTATCAGCATCTTTTTGTGCTCATATATAGTGATGAAGATGAATACGTATTTGACAATGAATATCTTAGGTGATTGGATTTGGTTACTTTAAATGATAAGTTGAGACTCTAGATGAGATTTACCTAATCGTAAAATAGATTCTTGTTTTGTGTGGGTGGCTAACTGTCATAACATGCGACCATTACCAAATCCATCATTGTAACATGAAACATGCTGTTTATCCTTCTATTTCTTCTTAATTTTCTATTTTGATGTTACCATTGCACCATTTTATTCCATTAGGTATTATACTGCTTAAAATTGATGGGTAACATGACTCATCTTCGTTCACAATTTTTGTATTCATGTCTTTAATTGTTCACTTCTATTGAAATTTGATTTCGTTAATCATTTTATCCTTCCAGTATGCGGGTAACTTTCACATTTTATAATTACATTGTTCTCCTTTCAGTTATGTACCTGTTGCTCTACCTCCCCTTGAAGACTGTTTTGGAAAATCTTAAGCCTCCTATCTTTGACCGAGAATTTACATGATTTCGATATTTCATTTTAGACACAGCTCTGTTGTTTATATGGTTTTAAGCACTTTCTGTAAAATGCAGCTCATGATTTGAGGTTTGTGACTTACCTGTCATCTTAGTTTTTACCATAATGAGCTTTAAAATCTGTCTACTGTGAAGCCTGGAGGACATACATTTAGTTGTCATTTATTGATATAGTACCATATATCAGACAAATTGTTTTGAATTTTGTTCATTATTCGAGCATTTTATTATTTATTAAAGGATAAGGTAATCGTTGAGCTTCGGATTTCTGAAAAGAAACTGGTTAAAGTACAAGGTATTGCGAAGGATTCTGTAAATGAACACTGCGAAAGGAAAATATACATCAGCCAGACAGAATCAACCTACAACCTCGAACACAAGTGCATTGGTTCAAGTTGCCACACTTCATAGTGCTATGCAAGTAACAGGTGGATAGAAAAAGAGTAATATAAAGGTGGGTAGATTTGTTTGACAAAATAAGCGATATGAAGATAAAGATTAGCAGAATACTCAAGCTTTAGAAGACGCTAAGGAGTGAATAAATCTGTCCTATTGTAACCGATTTTCAGTCATGTCACCAACAGTTCCCAACCACTGTTTCCCTTCACCGTGAAGACCACAGCTAGGTAGTCTACATCTCTCAAAATGACTCAGATCAACAGCCATTGACTTCATGGAGCAATGCCACCCCTTGGTCTGGTCACCCTGAACCTTCTTTCAACCTAATCTAACTTCCTGTTAGAAATAGCACGTCGAGGTAGGCGGTGACTGGGTATGTATAAAGAATGTTCAAACCACCTTAACAGATGAAGGTTCACCAGCTCATCAGTCAACTTGCCTGTCTTGCCTAGTAGCCTTAACCTGACCTTAAGATTGATCACGCGGTGATCAAACCAAACGTGAGGAGTGCTACAAAAACATCCATGGTGAAAACTCTGCAACCACTTCATTTGTTCTACTTTCAACGGCCATTTCTCGCATCTTTATGGCAGAACTGAACTAACTGAGGCGTAGAATAATCGTCCTTTAGGTGTCAGTTCGATGAAGGCAATCGGCGAGAAGCCTTGGAACCAGACTCCGTGCTTTTTGGCATCTGAAACCCCTATGGAACTGATGTTGGACCTGAGATTCAATCTGGTGTCACTCAGTGCTGCAGTCAGAGATGTTACCACTGTGATACTCGGCCCTCGACTGACCGCCCATATGACCAATTAATGTGCCTAATCAAGTCCTAAAGGAGATCAGCCGCTGTCCGAATAAATCAATGGTGACTTCTCTGATTGCAAGACAGAGTGACGTGAGTTCAAATCTCTGCGAGACATCGGCTCTATAGAGGTTGGAAACACGTCTTACTGGTGATTGCCAAGAAACATGAAAGGTAAGTCTATGGTTTCTTGTCGACTGCTTCCAATCAACTTACATCTATCAGAGTGCATCGCGACGTTGAGTCAACTAGCCTGGTGGCCACCGCAAAATGATCGATAGGATTCGGTAAGCACTTAGGAATAGACAACATGAGATTGGTTGCCATGCAGTGGTCAGTCAATATACTCAACCTTTGATAGGTAGTCGGATATCTCGCCATCTGGCTGCACAGATGATGCAAGTTGGCAAATGTTAGATAGGCCTTCTGTATCCAATCTGACATTTGGTCAGCAACCAACCCGTTCAAGCTGATACAACTCCTCAAATGAGTGAAGTCGTCGACACTTTCCATCACTTCACTCACTCCCTATCATTGAACTGTGAGTAGTTGCAGACCAGTTCTGAAGCATCATATTACACTCGTAGGTGACAGTGAAACGCATTTCAAACATACTCAAATTTCTTCTCAACGAATCCAAAGTGCCCAGTATTGCGGCAGCACCTTCACCTAGTAGAACAATATAATCCACATACTCCAAGTCAATCACATACCATCCAGGGGGTAGACCAATCCCAGTGAAGTCAGACATACCTAAGGTTATATTCACTAGTACGTCCTTAACGAAGTTAAATGGGGAAATGGCGACAGTCGGCATCCCTGGCAGACACCACTAGTTGTCTTCAGTTCACAAGACAACTCTCCATAAGCCCTGATATGGTTGTGTGAGTTGTTGTAGAGAGATCTGATAAGCGCGATATATTTTCTAGGCACTTTTTACACAGTTAGACACCTTTGCAACACCTATCGGTCGACTGAGTCGAATGCCGTCTTCAGGGCAAGAAACACAGCAACGTGTCAGCCTTTGGCCGGTAGCTGTGACTGTAGTTTAGAACCTGTCGGAGGGTGAAAATGTGGTTAATGCATCCTAGTTCAGGTCTGAAGCCTACCTGGTTTTCCCGAGTTTGCCACGCCCGAGCTCTAGTTAGGCTTTGGATAACTATAGACCCCAGGATAGTGAACAGATTATTGGTCAAACTAATTCCCCTATGGTTTATAGACTGGGATGATCAGTGAAGTAAACCAGTGTGATGACACTACCTCTGATTCCCATAAACTACCTAGAACTTCCGTCATCTTAATTAGCAGTTTTCCACCTCCATGTAAATTAAATTCATCTGACAAGCTGTCAGGTCCTGCTGCTTTGCATCTTTTGAGGTTCAGTACAGTTTTCTCCACTTCAAGGACAGTTGGACAACCAACATCTACCTACTACGATAATATAAGTATCATGGTTCCGACTAAGTTATTGACATCTATGAAACCAAGAAGCGAAATGAGCTAAAACAGCTAATGGAACAAGCTTCACGGAAGTTTATAAAATGTTTAGAGTTGAGGTGATGACAAGTAGAGTGCACTGGTAGATAAATAGAGAACAGTTGATAATAGCACAGATAGTGACGGAAAAATCACAAGAAAATGAGTAGAAGCTATACCGCAGTACTTTCCGCACATGCTGAACACCAAAGACCCCTGAATTTTGAAAAAGAATAGGCAAAACTTATTCGGGTCATATAGAAAGAGAGGTAAATTTAGTGTTTATCAGTAATGAGTGAGCGTGTGGTAGTTGAATCGCTGGACATACGATACAACATCATGATACCCCAATCTATGCTGACAGTATACCTATGAAGAATGAATATGATTTCATGAAGAAAAATAACCGTTTCTCATTAACACTGAATGTACTTCGCATAACTTGACTTAGGTTGTAGATGACAAATATTTTAAAACAGCAAACAGCTACCTTTTGTTGCTTGATAAACTAATGCAAACTAAGAGTTCTTAGAATCTTTTCTCAAAAATATTCACCATCTAAGTAAATATCCACTATAGCAAACTACTACTAAGAATTGTAATTAGAAGGAAGAAGCCCTTCATAAACAAGTTTATTTTCTCCTATTACTAAGTACATTGACTACACAACAAAAGAGTTGATTTTTAATCAGAATCGCCAAAGATGGTTATTTGTTTTAAGTATGCATGGGAACACATAGGATGGGTTATGGGTTTATTGTTTTTATAGACTTTCTAGTTGCAAAGTGAAAATTAGTGAGAAACAGTTCTGCCGAAAGCTAGAGAACAAATAAGTGGCCAAAATGTTAACTAGCGGAGACCCCAAGTTGAAATACACTGTAACATAGTGGAACAAAAATAATATACACACATCGCTTAATGCGACAATATCTGGCCTTCTTTTTGATGGAAGATGAAAGTTGATGCAAATTTTGTTTATAATTTTTGTACAAGAGACTGAAATTAATCTGAAATTGCAAACAGTTTTGAAACTATGAAAGTGAGTTAACTCCTACTATGTAAACTATCTATCCGTTCTAACTCAACAAACGTATCGTTTTTTGAAGGTACGGCACCAGTGTACGCTTGATTAGTACTTCTCAACTTAATTTAGTGTTAAATCTGATATACCAAAGCATATGATGATAGCATTACATCAAAAGATGGGGATTAATCAAGAAAGAAATACAACACAAACATATCAACTGATGACAATTTCTTCATCACATCAATAATTGAGGAATATATTCACATATGATGGCCACAAGGCAATAATCTATTAAGACCATGTCAATTTTCTTGATTCTCTAGAGATATAGATAGTCAAAAGCACAAGTTACAACTTAATGATGCAAAGACAACTTTGGAGTTTTGAGATTTGTTACTTATACTTCAGTGTGAAACACTATTGATTATTATTCCTAATAATAAGAAAATAAGATAATAAAGTATGTTCTTGGGATTGATAGGCCAGTGCGCTTGTCTTACAAAATGTATCACTGTTCATTTACAATTTTGTATACACAGCTGTATGGATACTTGCAAAATACAATTAAGATTATGCAGTTGTAAATCAATTTCATTATTGGTAAAAAATAAATAGTTGATCAGATGTAGTAATAAATTAATATTTAGTCCGATACATTTACAATGATTGTACAGTAATTTTCCATTTGCTGACAAATGCACCAAAAAAATCATATTAAACTACATAGACAGGGGTCTGTTTATAATTTATTGAATGGCAGTGCACTGTAACTAAGGTCTGATTTCATATTTTCCTGCATTTGCTGAATAACACTATTGAATGATGGTTCGGCACTGCTAATTCAAACCACATTTGACTGAGCATACTGCATATCAACAATGTGCACTCTCATGCAATCTAGTATTGGAATATATTATAGTGGAAGTACTGAGATATTATTAAACCTTAGCTATACATGTATGAACTGAGATTCATGCAAACACTAATAGCTTATGTGTAGTAATGATGGGAAGTGGCTAGCAGTGGAACCCAGGATGAGCATTTCGTCCTATTTGGGACTCATCAGCTGGATGTACCTGCTTCCCAGTGAGTGATGTTGTTCCCACCATGACTAGGACTCAGGAACGGCCGCTTCAAACGCGAGAGCGTTATCCACTACACCACCAAGCCACAATAGTCATTTTGCCGAAGGTATATGCCAACACAGACTGATCAACTTCGGTACAATCAATGAAGGCGTAATACAAGAAATAACACTTGACCTATACCCGTCGCACAAATAGTGGCTATCGTGGCTCGGTGGTGTAGTGGATAACGCTCTCGCGTTTAAAGTGATCGTTCCTGAGTCCTAGTCCTGGTGGGAACAACATCACTCACTGGGAAGCAGGTACATCCAGCTGACGAGTCCCAAATAGGACCAAATGCGCATCCTGGGTTCCACTGCCAGCCACTTCCCATCATTCTTACACATGTTTAAAAGACAGACAATACGGAGGCATTCACACAGTAGCCCATATACCAACAGAGACTGATCTATTTCGGTCCAGTCAACGACAGTGTAATGCAAGCAATAACACTTAACTAATAGCTTAGTCATCTTTCTGTGGGTTTGTGCTTTGTTATGTCGTGTTTTCGTGTGACTAGTTTCTGTCTCTATTTTACATACTTTTTAACTATTACTCTAAGAATAGCATTCATGCCTTGTAATCGGCTTGTGGAACTAAGCGTATGCTATGTTATGGTAAAACAGTGATGTGGTAGATTCATAGCATTATGGACTCTGTAAAAAACCATCCTAAATGAATTATCGGCTTATTTAAGCCAAGCAGCAAATGTAATCAAAGTGTCATTCACGGATTCACAACTTTCATTAGGATTAATCAGTTGAGTAGTCAACACATACGATAACCTATAAGAAAGAACATTATGAGCTAATATTCACAAGTGAGTAACGTGACCAAGAATTATCAATAAGATCATCAGGATCATTTTAGCTAAAAGAATGATACTTGAACATCAAAAAGTGACAATCTGAAAAGGTTTTAATTGGAAATTAAGAAGATTTACTGTTAGAAAGATAAAAGAAAGAGTATATTCCGCTTTATTGGCATTTCGATGAACGAAGAACAACATAGGAAAATGGTAAATTTTAAACCTGAATGTATGACGAAGAATACCATCGGAAGAAAAATCATTATGATGAAAAATAAGTTAATGCACATCAAGGGGAAACAAATCTTAAACAGTCAAAAAAAGAGATATGAAGGCAGAGGTCATGCCTACTACTAATGAAGACGATGAATGCATTTTCGTGAACAGAAAGATTATGACTGCTTCGTCAAATAGTATTGGCCTCATTAAATTCAAACAGCTAAATACATTTGTTTATTGATGGCAGACACTTTCTCAGCCATCAACATTACGACAAACTCTAACTTGTGCAATGTGGTTTATCTTCTTAAGTTTCTTCCTGAAAAGTCACTAGTCATTTAGGGTGACGATATGGAACAAAGTGAAAAGGATCATGTCTTGATTCATGTGTGTTTGCTGCTGCAACAAAACATCGATGTGATTCTGAATACCAGGGATCATTGTTTTACTCGCTCATGTTGTATGCCTATTCATTCGTATGCAAACAGTGAATTCAACCGCGATTTGCCAATTTATGGAATTTTATTTCCTGTTCAACTGTCAGTTGCTTTTAATTCGTATGAAAATCTGATGTTTCCAAATGAGTTGCTTTTCGCAGATATTCGACACTAATGTAATAATGACAACTGAGATTTGAAAAAAATGTGGGTAGATATCTTGAATGATGTTCCCTATAGGTTTTATAACATACTACTCTTAATTCTGATTATATATCATTAATCAGCTGTAACCTTTGCATTGTATAATGTATAGGAGAAGTAAAAAGGAAATCGAGAACTGGAGTAAACCTGAGGAACAAATACTTTTCAGTAAAGGTGTTTTACTATGAAATCATTGAAGAAAATCCTTCAGTACACCTTAGTTATTCAAGAAGGTCCAAAGTGTTTGAACCAAAAATCATTTAATGACATCTTTCAAAGATGAGATTCTAAAAGCATAATTGCTTGAACGTCGACTGAAACCTGTAAAACTATCAGGATCAAGTAAGTAGAAAAATCCAGCAAAAATGTTTATGGAAAACTGAACATTTTCATATGCCTTTAAGTGTAACTAAAGATGATGGCTAGAAGGCCGTGGAAAATTTGACCATCAGGAATTTCAACTTAGAGTATATCTCCTTACAAAGATTTGAAAATTATCTTACTTCATCAAAATAACCTTTCTAGTTTTTACTTAAGAATATCATGCATCAGTTAGTGCAGTAACTGTTACCATAGGGCAGATTTTATATCAAAGTATGTATAACTTTCTGAAATAAAATGAGATTTTAAAATGTACATAGCATATTCTAGTGTAGTTTTAACGTTGAATAGTTATTTGCCATCTAGTATTAGCATGCCTTATCCTCTTTGTTTTCTTCATTTGGTCACTATGCCTACATGAGAATTATTTATGTTTTCGCTTTTGTTACAACTGATGTGTGCATTGATACATCAACAAAGGAAAACAGTAAAGATTTTTGCTTTTCTGAGCCCTGATAAGATTAAATTTCATTCTCCTTTTTGTAATATACTCCCGTTTTTCATGGTTTCATGGACAGTCTTTGCTAAACTTCCCTAAGATGCCTAGTGACTAAGACGTTTTCAGCAAGTTTAAACTGCAGCTGTCTTCTTTATATGCACCTCCTTCAAAATCTAGTTCCTAGCACAGTTAACCAAAACTGAAAAAGTGAAACCAGGTTGCTAAGGTGATATGATGCATCGGTGATCAGCTACTTTCAGCTTCACACAATAACTACTTGATGTTGAGAATGAAAGTTGGTCTATTGGAGAGTACATTTACGTAGTCCACAAATGGCTCCCTGTTTGTGATCGAATTCTAAGCTGTTGATGTTGAATAATTGTCCCGTTTCAATGACTTGATGGTGGCAAGTGAAGAAATGATAAACTAAATGGTAATCACTTTTCATGGGTAATTCAATGTCAGATCAAAGCAGGTAGTCTGAATGGACATTGATTCAACGCTTTATCTAAACGCTTTTCTAATCTTTCTAACAGAACAGTCCTCCGCATTTTACGATAATAATCTAGCCATTTTATTTCTTTAAACGAGTAAAGTCTTGCTATGGTTTTCCTCCGTTAGGACATTTCTTCCTTCGATACTACTTCTAGTTGACATTTTATGTTAACTACTGAAAAACTATAAGAGGATTCTATTCTTCTTGTGGTATTCGTTTCATCAACAAACTTTTAGAACACTTCGGCATTAATTGTAAGCAATAGAATGTTACTTATCTTTATTGAAATGGTCAAACTAATGAGTACTGAGTTTTTCCCAGCGAAAAAATTCAGTGCGACCCCACTAAAACTGAGCTTTTTTGAAGAGATGAGTATCAAAACGGATACGAAGGGTAATTTACCTTCATGTGTTTTTTTCGCTTCATAAATTTGTGGAGAAATTTCATAGCAAGTATGAATCGCATCTCATAATATTCTCTTCAACTACACACCGGTTAATTAAACTGTCAACCTTTCTTATGGAATTTCCTTGAGATTTCTCATTGGTCACAGTTTTAATAAACACTGTGTAGGTGAATAGTATTTTCCTGAGTAGCTAATAGCTGTATGATACATAGTTCTTGTTCAAAGTTCAGTCAAACAATTTCATGGAAGACACTGATGAGAATCCACTATCTGAGTTCTCCTCATTGTCTTCATGTTATCAAGCAGACAATGAGCACTTTTAAAGCAATAAACGTCTATCCTAAAATGCGCTTATTATACATCTAGTAGAACTATACGAATTAAAAGTACACAGCATATATTTGGACGTGACACCTAGAATTCAACATGGAGATTGTCTTTAGCATGGTGCAACCAATAATTTTTTTCATGACTCTTATATTTGTCTTAATTGGGTTTGCTGGATAGTGAACGAATTTCGCATCGTGAGAGCGAATCTGATGCTGGTTGTGATGAATTCACCTCAAAAAGCTTGAACACGGTGAAAACTGAAGCTAACAAATAACCAGTATACATCATGGAACTTAAATCATAAGCTTGATGCACTTGGGATGTGCACAAGATAAAGTTACCGGTAAATGTCGGACCATATTCTTTTAAAATACGTTAAAACTAGTGGAGACGTCCACCGTATTTATCTAGAAAAGAACTGTATACCATCTATACTAAAAAACTTGGGATTCAGAAAGCGTTGCAAATTATTGGGCTTTGATTGATTAGCTAGTGTGTAGGAGGTCTGGTCAGTTTATGGTGTAATTGGTTTGATATTAGGAAGGAGTGGAAATTAGTACCATCAACAAGAAGACTGAATAAGAGGAGCAATCTATCATGTGTGTACAATATATGTATGACAGGTCATAAAAAGAACCCTCTGGAGTCCTGAATGCATGTATCCCTTAACTATACCTTGACAATTTTGCTGTGTTTATCGCTACTCGAAATTTCTTGCCTAAGACATCTGTATATATATGCGAATGTACAGCTTGAAAATAAATTCGTTGAAAAAAGTCCTCTTTACTGGACATCTGTGTGTCACTGGTTGCTCGGCTGAACATTAGGGAACACCGAGGCATAGAGCTGGTTAATTTATCCGAGGATTTTATATACAACAAGACAAAGCAGTTGGAATTTCTGAATTACAACTGTCACCGAAGTTATCAGAGTAATTACTAGTGTGCAGCCAATTTAATTAGAGTGAGGACAACAGCTTTGGTAGAATAGTAAGCGACCATTTTATTTCGCGATTTCTTATCAGCTGCTTACAACCTAAAGCATTTTTCATATCAATTTATGCAAAGTGTTCATATGCTCGAATCAGCTTGACAGAAAATTGTGGACTTAAATTTAGGGTATCATAGATATTAAGTAATTAAAAACACTAATTTAGCGAATAAATATACCAAACTTATACAAAGTTTACTGATATATAGATGGATTAGACGAATATTCTAGAGAGGAAGTTTGATAAGAGGGGGAGACAATTGCATTCAACATAATGAGAAAAATTACAGCAAATGTGGGAAAGGTCATAAGACTCATGTCAACTGAGAGCTAATGTGAGTAGAATTCAGATAATTAGGTCAAGGGTGCGAAATGTAACATAACAAAATCCAAAAAGAAACCAACTTGTATGAAATATGATGATTGTCAATAAAACAAAAGTCTTTACCATGCCAGACACGGATTGATAAATGTTTCTTTCTGAATACATAAGTCTGGTTTTAATCGTTTAATGGCTAACGCCTCAGCGAATCGTAACAAATTCGAATTCGTGTACTTATGAATTGTTATGAAGGATTTCTGAATATCGATTTCACGTTCATTATCAATAAGGTTATGAGCAATAAAACTGTTGAAGACTTTTCTATCTCTCAGTCTCAAACTCATTGGAATATGCTCGGACATCCAATCACAAACCCTGCTTTCTGTTCGTCCAATGTAAGCACTTTGGCAAATGCATGTGGATTGGCATATATAGTTCGAGGTAAGAGGAAGAGTTGAAATGTCAACCTTTGATTGTCTCAATGAACAATTAGTTCGGTAGGGCGCGATTAACCTGATAGCGGGATAGGTCTTTTTTAAGTCAGCATTTACTGTGTAATTAATTCTACCTGGAAAATCATCACCTTTGAAACCAAGATTTGGGAAAACAGGCTTCTTGAATATATCCCACTTTACGGTTTCAGTTGGTACATTCTTGTGTTTAATAATGAATTTCTGCGCATATTCAATATCACGGAGGTACTTTTTAGCAGTATTCACTTCCTTTTCCATTGTCTCTTGCTAACAAAGATGTCATGTATGGTTGAAGGGTATTTTCACTACCCCTTTCTTATGACTAATGGGGCAAGAGCTGTTGAGGTTGAGATACATTGCACCCCAAGAATCTTAACGATGCACAGGTTTTAGTATATTACCTTTACAGTTCGTTAAGTTTCGAGATCAACGAAGTGAAAATAATCATTCTGTTCATATTCCGTTGTAATTTCTATGTTTCAGTGTGCTCTGTTGAGTAGACTAAGCAAAGGTATAAGGTATGTTTCGGGCTATTGCAAACAACAAATATACCATCAGCATGCCTACTGTATAAGGTTGTCTCATCGATTATACACTTCATATTCGTATTTTCAAGGTTCCTCATTGAGATATCAGCTAGTATGTGACCCAAGGGATCGCCCATCATAATTCAATCAATTTGACGATGCATAAAGATGTTGAATTTAAATTGCATATTCTTAGTGGACATGAGTAAAAGGCGCTTGAATTCCTTTTTAGGTAGAAGGAGAAGATTAAACTGCTGAATGAATAATAGTAGTGATCACTTAATTCTAAACAACGTGTGAAATTCTCAGAGTGCAATACTTCAAGAAATTTGCTCCCTGTACAATATTTTTAAAAGAAATAATACTTGCGTCTGGATAAGATTAATAATAAAAATAATAAAAGCACCAATGTGAAACAGGGTGTTACATCATTGTTTGGTCTAGACTCGAGAATCAATACAAAATCGAGTCTAATGTTGTCAGCTCAGTAAGCCAGAACAAAAATCTGCAATTCGATGTAGGTATCTTAGGATAGTAATGTGCTGTATTTTCGGGCATTTATAAGCCCACTTTCATCCGGTGTAAGGTTTTTCTCTTATTTTATTCTTGGCTTGAGAAACGGCAGTTTGAAAACATTTTAAGTTTGGAAGATATATTTTAAAGATTAAAACAAACTGAAATGGAATAACTTGATCAAATATTTTCGGTGAAAATTTTTGGTAGCTGAAGGTTTAAGCAGGCCACCGGTAGGTGCTGAATGTAACTAATTAGTGATATATACAACCTGTCAGGCTAGTAAATGAATATACACAGTATCTACAGTAACTGCTTTGGCAAGTCGAGACATACAGTGTCACATACGAGAAGGAAAGAAATTTAACCTTCGCCTTATGCAAAATGGGCAAAAGAAGTTTCTTAAACATAAACCACACTGTATATATCACGACTTATAATGAATGATGCAAGTTAATGAAAAAGTATCTCAGTCAACTGAATGTAAATTTCAATAGTTGTCGTGAACCAGTACAGATTTTGGAATTGCTTGGGAAAACAGTTATTTCTTGTAGAAAAAGTCGTCATTAAAAGTAACTGATTGATAACATCATATTTGTTTACTTTTTTATGTTAATAAATTCAAACCTATTTGTATGATTATTCTGTAGTCGACAATTTCGACAGAAAAAATTGGACACGAAAGTGTTACTGTAAATTCAAGTGTTTTATTATTACTCATTATTGGACATACTGCTATTCACTGTTTCACAAAGGCACTTGTGGAATTCAATCATCTTCTGAAGCAGTGATAAATAATTTAAACTTGGTAAGGATAAGTTACAAGTGAGAAAGAAAGCAACTGGTAATGAAACTACCTGGACAATAGATTGATTACAATTATTAGGCATTATAATGGATAGAAATAGAGGTGTTCATAATGTTAGATAGTTGGATGCAATCAGGATGACGCTATGGACCTAAATTCTGTGCTTGTTGAAAGTCATCAGTGGTGAGTATACATAACTTCGAGGAAAATGACGTATTCTGAGTGACTCATGTCCACGTTACTCAGCTCTGCAGTCAAAGGCGTTACCACTGACTCATTAAGGCCAATATTGACTGCATATAGGACTGAGTTAGGTGAATTGGTTTGTCACCAGAGAGTAACTAATTTCATGTTGTTTAGTTTTGGGCGCTGACCAAATTCAATTAATCATTTTGCCGTGTGGTCGTATTAAGATACCTTATGACTAGGTGTTCAGGGCGTGAATATCACGATTTCATATTGTACTGTCTTTCGCTATGAGCATTTTAACCATTAGTTGTTTGATTTTAAGCATTTATCTATAATTAAATGTCTTATCCCATCTCATATGTTTGTGTTAAAGTATTTCAAAATTATGAAATGTTAGCAAGTTCCACAGAGCTGAGTGCGAACGGTTAGTCTCAAGATCATTGGACGAAATCTCAATAACATAATGCAAATGAATATTTGCCAGGAACACGGTTAAGTATCTTTTTTCACCTGTACTTGGTTTTCTCCAACGGTCATGATTTCTCATACCCAACAATGGCATTGGACGAAGGTCAAGCTATTCTGCGAATTGACAGAAGTAAGAAAATGTGAACCCTTGAATTCGGACCTTGTGGCTCAGTAGTAACCTGCCTCTAGGTCTTGAGTTCCATCCCTGGTGGGTGTGCAGTGATATGTTGCATACTAAAACGAAACGGCTGTCGATTATTACCAGGTTGTTAATGGTTCTCCAACTGATGTCAGTCCGTGATGAATGCTAATTCGAACGCTTGATTCTTGAAGCAGAAAAGACCAATTTGCGGACCACATGAAATTATAATAAGTTGATCACAAAATATTCCGCAGGATGATCATAGTAATTTTCGTGTACAACAGACTTCAGTATCTTGCATTCTGACATTCTCTTGTTATCTATTGTATCTCCCTGCAATTAGGAATTATGTGTTTTGAGTCTAGACTAAGATTGCTGTGGCATGTGTTGCACATACTGAAGACTGGATTGAAAGGGAGTTAAGGTTTGTCAGACAGTGACAGAGTACTACTGCATGAAGTTTCTAAATATTGGTCAGAACAGTATAAGAAGGTGTAAACTCCCTGACTGACATCCTCAGAACTATGGAAATCAATAACTGCAGACCTTTAGTGATATGACTGAAAATCGATCACGATTACACAAATGAGTTGTGCTGCTTATCATTGTAAGCATTTTCACTAGCCTTCATGTGTTTGGTCTCTCTCTTTTGATTTGCTCTTGCTTACCGTCATGTCACTTATTTTCCACCCATCTTTCTCTTACAAGCTGCTGTGGAGGCGTATAACTTGAGTCGATGTCTTTATGTGCTTGATTCTGTTAACAGTTCAGACCAAACTTTTGGACGTCTGAAATTCGAATAAAGTTAAACGTTTTCATAACCTTAGCATATGGATGAAGGGTTGCTTTGGAATGTCACTTATTTGTCACTTGTGCATCTAAGGTTGTTCTTTAATTGTCTAACAATCGAAAAATTGCTATAGTTTACGTTTGAATTCACATGTACTGAAATATATTTTGATTGAGCAGAGGTGTGTATGAGTTCAAAACAAAGTAATTCAAGCATTCTTTTGCTGATTTAAGAGATTAATAATATGCATAAGTCATAAAATTAGAAATTTTGAACCAAAATTTCTTGTCAATTCACGTGGTCAAGCAAGCGGCCTAGAAGAAATATTTAACACAGCAACTCGAGGTAGGTATAAATTTAGTAACTCTGAATAGCGTGACTAAATGACTTCAGTAAAAGATGAGAATTGTCTTGAAGTTAATTCGATTTTAAAGAAACCAGTTAGGCAAGCAGTAATTCTGCACCAGACAGTAACTGAAACTGAGATGAATTTCTGAAGATGTAGTGCTATACTGCGAGCTACTTTATCAACCTTTTCTTGAACTGAGAGTGAAAACACTTTGCTTTGTCATACATCGACTGAAAATGATAACATTGAACCAGATGAATGACATCAAACCAGCTGTGAAATCTGAACTTATCATTCTTTATACTCTGAGTTCAGAAATAAACACCGTTGGTGAGACGTTACGTCAAGGAATAAGTTAACCATTTCATCTTTACCATTGCATCTTCAGTTGATATGAGTTAATGAAGTAAGTGATTTTCAAGTTTATCACTTAACTGAATCTCTTTCCACAGAATAAAAACAAAAAATGCATCACAAGTTGGTGTCATTTAGCAACAAAAGATTTATAATCGTGAATCAAAAGAAAAAGGATTCATAGTGATCACGAGAGAATAATTCTCACAGTTAACTTTATCAATTCGAAGTCAAAAACAGGAACAAAAATGAAAAATTTACTACTCTGCATTAAATGTTCCAGTAAAACAAAATTCCATCAGTCTTCTATAACAACTCTGTCTGTTATTTCATGCCTGAAGTAAATCTGGAATGTAATCTTTTTCCTAAATGTTCACCTACCAGTCAGGAACGATGCATTATTGATGAGGTCTGTTAAATGCACACTAAAACAGAATGAATGCTTATCACACTTTTAAAGCTTTATTCTCAAATGCAGCAAATGAATTGCAGCTGTCTTCACACGAATCTAACACAAATGAATGACAGATAAATTATACAGAGATTCAAACAGCTTCGTAGAAATCTTGACCGAAATTTACTTGTCGATGAGCATATGGAAAACAATGTCATGTCATACACGACTATGTTAACGAAATTCACTCGTATATAAGTCCGAAACTGGATAGCAGCAATGTTGGTGAAGTTCTTCAAGTCTGACTGTGAAAAATGTTTCAAATATATTAGTTGTTGCAATCCACCTCTTACTTTCTTGCTTAGTTGTTCTTAGGTTCACCAACAAGTAAGAAATAATTTTCCATTCCTGACAACATCGCCAGGTGTATCAATATGCCACATGAATAAAATAGACCTAAATAGCTTTGCAGTCGTAACTAATAGTTTTTCTTTGAGTTTATTATCCTACCAGATTGAGTAGAGCTGACAGAAAGTTGTATCAGCGTAGTTTTATGAAAGAAGATGAAGCTGTTTGAAGCGGTTTGGCATACATTTTCTATATGAAACGTAAATGATTTTAAGTTATAGAATCACTCCTTAAGTTTTTAATTAAAATTTGCGCTATCATTGTGATCCTAGTTTTAAAAATTCAGTTTGTTTTTTTATGAAAATGTTTAATGTGATGCTTTCTGTTTCTTTACACCAAAATTGAAAAACTCAAATCTCGTTTTTCCCTTTTACTTATTGTACTCCTGCTTCGGAAGCCTATTCGTTTGAAGAGTATTTCCAGATCATACTCATCCTTAATTTGGTCATATTTTTTATATTACCCAAACAACCTTATTCATCCCCTCAATATACCGATTTTCGCTTCAACAAATACATTAAACTACGCTGTCGTAAGATGGCAGTAATCCGTGACTGTTGTTGGTACTTTCTATGACATTTCCTGAACTGTTATTTTGCTGTAGTAAAGAGTCTTTTTCAATCATTAACTTCTTGTCCATACTATGAACAAGGATAAAAATCGATTTTTAAGGATTGCAGGAAGTCACATAAAAAGTGTTTAATTATGAGCAAAGAACTGCGGATGATAATTTAAATGAAAATTTGTCTTAACATATCTTAAAACCATGAATTCAGTCTGTTCATTGAATGACCAACGGTTATTGCATTTATTCACATATAATTTGAAACAGCCATAATATATAATAATGCGCTCAACAAACACAATAATAGCATTCTAATCGGATGTATATGCTGCACCAAGACGTGGGACTTGTTTCGATTTGGAGAGCTAATTACGCATCCTTTGGTGCTCAAAGACTATAAACGTAAGCTGGATTCTACTACTTACTATCAAATCAGTGTTAGTTTTAATCTTTCCAGCAGTGAATGTTCTATCACTTTCTTATTAGCATTTTATATTCTTGCCTGTTTGTGACAAACTGTATAATGTATAGGATATTCTATACTTTCATGCCAGTTGAATTTAGTGATTAGTAACTAAGCGAAGATTTAGAAATCCTGTAGGTGATGTGACTGAAGATTTTCTGAAGCTCACAGGGTTTAGAAGATATCACATGAAAACGTAACTGACTAGAATAAAACATATAAGAAGTTTAGGATATTGCAACTAATTGCATGCGCAAATTGGATACCATACAGTGAGCAATGTGACTTTTCATCCCTAAACATTGGTCAAAATTGATTAATTGAGTCAGTGATATTACTAGCTAGCTAGTTGTCATTACACTACGATGTAACATGAAAGTTGCTAGACATTCACAGTCAGCTATTTATTGGGGTTTGAAAACTTCATCCATCGTGTAGTTCGCGCATGGAAATCCACTCCTACAATGGGTCAGTTATGGTCTGAATAAGTTACATTCTGATTCAATATTTGGTGCTTACGTATCGTTTTTTTGTACATCATACTACCTTCACTTGCATCCTGTTGAGGATAACTTACCTCGGTATTATACATCAATGTGTATCTTCCCTTTATTTATTTATATATTTTTTTCAGAAGTGCAGAAATAGAAATAAATCCTTTTTATGCAAAGTCTATACTTACCCTAAAAGTTTAACCAACTTTGCCTTTATTAGGGAAACAGTCTATGAGCTTGTTTATGAGCACAGCTGATATTTTGCTCAGCAAAGAGCCTTATGCAAGAACCTTATGATACCCTCGCTTTCTTCATCCTGCAGTCATACAGAAAGGATGCAAGTTTAAGGGTTAATAAACTTTAGAATCGTTACATAAGCTCATATTTCAAACACCAGTATTCATGAAAGGTAAAAACAACAAACTTTACCCCTTATATCTTGCTTCTTTAACAAAATTTCATTCAACATCTAAGCATAAACCAATTTAAAAATATAATTGAAGTAAGCTATAGGTGGATGTCAGTAACTACTTAATATTTGCGAAAGTCATTTTATGCAGCTGCTGTATGCAGTGAAGTCATAATTTCGTTTCACTGGACATCGATTTGTCAACTTTCCCAAGTCATTTATACGCCTTTTGTTAACATTCATTCCAAAAATTAGATGGCATAAAGTATTTAAACTTGTTTTATGAAAAGCTTTTTTCCTTCGGGGAGAACGGTGTTTTTATCACTGTGTAAATTAGAACACGTTTTGCACCAGATCAATCAACTGACTGACCTAGAATATGTGAACTGAGTAAAGTCACTAAGACGCAATGTAATTTGACACTTAAAGGGCAGTAAGTATAGTCAATCGCGATTGGTTTAACCTCTAGTGTGATTGAGTTACGTTTTTCTAACATTGTTGGAATAACGCTTGCTTCTTATTTATTTGTTTTCATAGATACCTACAACTTTCAGAGGATCTAAAGTACCTACTAAACTTCTGTATTGGACCTGTACTAAAAACTAAATTTGCCGATCACCATATTAAGGCACTCGTCTACGTAAAAACAAAATTTCTGTCGGTTGCTTTCATAGTACCACGCAGAAGGGTTAAGCTTTTTTCTTCAGACGATGAATTATCTATGTAATGTTTTCTGCCTGTTGGTGGCTAGCAGTGAAATCTAGGACGTGCCTTTTGTTATGTTAGAGACTCGCCAGGAGGGTCTATCTGGATTTGAATGAGTGACGATGTTTCCATAGCATACATTAGTTTAAACACAAGAGCGCTACTCATTAGTCTATGGAGTGACTTAGCTCACCAAACTGTACAAACCAATGATTTTCATAGTTTATATTTCGGCGAGCGTTTTCTTTGATTTGTGGCTAAATGACTTTCTGTACAACTATGACTTTCATCTTTTTATATTAATGCTTTCTTGTCTGTATCAAGAAGAACCGCGTCAACTGATATAAAGTTTACTGAACTCTGGGATATTAAACACCTCAGAGGAAAACTACTCAGCATGGAATAAGATGAGTCAAAAACCATCAAGAATTCAGACAGCTGTTGTCTTTTCCCTTTGAATAAGGTTTTGCTGGAGCTGGATGGTGGAACATACGAAAGTGAGTTAAATTTTTCATCTTTTCGTCATAATAACAGTACTTATATGATATCACACCACTTCAAGACTGTAGTGTCGAAGGATTTCAGTGAAATGTAGCACGTTTGTGGCAGCATACTGAGTACTCCAATGAAAGTCAATGTCCTGATCTTCCGTCATCATGTGTTTGACATGAATACTAAGGCAAATGACTCAGCATTCCATTTCATTGTGAGATAAATTGGCAATATACTGCTGAACCAAGGATTTTAGTCAGCGAAATTTATCACCGAGTTGGATCTTCAACTTTACAGAAACGTGATTCAACATAGTGAAGAGCTGCAATCAGATTTGCTAATAATAATGCACAGTCAAGATTTTTCGAACAACCAACACCGTCTGAAATGCTCTAAAGCTTCTTCAGGAGAAAGATTTTTCAAGACTTTGAATGTTTCATAGCATTAGATGACAGGAAGCTCAAAAATGCAAGTACATAACATCATGCTGGTTGTCAATCATCAATTCTAGCTTATGGAGATCTAGGAGACAGTAATATGTTTAAAGACCATCTATAAAATAGCATGTCGTGATGATTTTAGGTGGAATATATATCGAATTATTTTTTTAATGTTCATAGCCACTAGGGAGCTAATATACTGAATGTTCCTAACGCACTAAGACAATTTTTTGCTTAAAATGATTATCTGAAGAGATTAAGAAACCAAGAGCACATAGGTTTTATTTAAATACTATAAAAATAGTCACCCTTAGTTTCTCAGAGGATATTTGGTTATTCTCCTGTTTCATTCAGGTAGGTGATAAGCCTTTTGTTTTGGTTGTCTTAGCTTCTAAACTCTACAAAACAGAATTTTCTTACAAAGCGGTTTTTAAGAGAAGAAAGATAAATTGGGGCTTATATACTTAAGAAAACCTATGAGATTAATCCAGTAAACGATCGAACTTATAAGTAGAGAATACTAATAATAAACTGGGAAATGACAACTTCGGAATAACACAAGACTCAGTGTCGGCCAACTGTCAGTGATGTTGCTGATAACCGGCTACAATAATGCACATGTATACACTAGTGTACATCTCTGGAGTCCCAAATATTTCTATTGACCTTGATTCATTACTTTTTCCTTCGATGCACTTTTGCTAACTTCTTTGTCACTGTTTTACGATCCACCTTTTATTTGCATAATACCGATTGGTATGATGATTTGAACGAATGTGCTTCTTTGCTAGATCCTACACTGATTTTTTCCATTGTTTGATATTAGGGCTTCTTAAGTTGTTGGGGCTTTTATGAATGCATCCTATCAAGAACAGATTGTCAAAACTGAAAAGATGGTGTGCAGGAACTTTTGGCTGAGTTTTAGTAGCATTCAGATTTTCATTGTTTTTATAGATATGTTAAACACATCAATTAAAACTTTTAACCAAGTGTCGCACAGTGAGATCTGTGGATTATAAGTATATACTAGTTGTTACAAGTCTGAAACTGAATTTTACTACTGTGCAAACGAAGCGGGAGAAACATTGCACTGTTTGTCTCCAATCAGTTATCAATATCTTTACGTGGTAAATTCCTATCCCAGAATTCGGTTGTTATAGGAATGACCGGGAGATTTTTGTGAATGTTGCACACTGACTCCATTGGACTTTAGTTGAAGGGACAGAACATCAGACAAAACGTCTATATGGACTGCTTTGAAATTCTATGTTCAATAAAACTTGAATGCATTCACATCAGATTTGCCATCATCCTTACAACCAGACCAGTAATCTTTGGGTTTGGATGAACTACTCAAGCCTGCACATTAATGTCTTCCATTGACTTAATGTTACAAATGGTTTGTGCATCTGTAAGAAGTATTCTGTTTCATATGTCGGCTGCAATCCGTAAGAGCATAGGTAAAAATGATTAGACGCTTCAGTTTAACCTGTCAGCCTTCCAGCATATATAAACTAGTTCTTGAAAATTGGTTCATACTAATTAGGCCGTGATTTACAGTTCGATGCAAAGTCAGTACCGGCGATAACAGACCGTGATGTCACGTGGTCGGCTGATGAAGCAGGTGTTAGCAAACAATGAGTTTATGAAGCTGCTCACTAGGATCTGAATCATGAGTAATTTAAATTTAGCTGCAGCTAACGTTATGCATATATATATATGTATATATATATATATATATATATATATATATATATATATATATATATATATATATATGAAATATTAGCTGTTTATCATGCAAAACAAACATAAGAGGTGCAAACATGCTTATCTTTTGACTTACATATAAATAGGATAGGAAGATGACCAATTTTATAAATACCAGCGCAGGCACGTGTTAAATATACTTCCTATTCGCTAAAAATGTATAAACTTTTTTATGTATAACAAATTTTATTGGTTTATGTCCTCCTATGTGCTGAAAGCATACACACTTAACTGATTGAGAAGATCGATAGTTTATTCTGTAGAATTGTATAAGAAATGAGTTAGATTCCCAGTATTTATTTCGTGTGTTACCGTGAAAAACCATTTACATGCACAGATATGGTTTAAGTTAAATGCCAAGTGAGTATATTTCAATGATTATTTTGATTATATGCCTATCATTTCAAACATTGTCTAATTTCCTGAATACACTACTGTAGATTCTTTAGGAATAAAATTCACTTATCCAATTAAGGGAGTCAAGCAAATGACTAGAGCTTTGCGCGTAAGTACATTGGTCTAAATATTTAGCCAAATATCTAAAGGCAGTAGATAGCTGTTTTTCGTTAATTGATGCTCATTCAGTAATGCACAAACGCAACATCTAATGGGATTGAGCACCAAATTTGCAGGGTGATGATGAATCACTTACCAAGTTGAAAAGTTACCCCTAGAACTTAAAATTATGTCTTACATTCTCTAGATCCAAATAGTTATTGACTACCATGAATAACTGTATGGATGTTAGGCATTCAACAGCATGACAGTTGACCTTTTTCAATTAACTTGACGTATTTTGTGACAAGAACATCTAGAGGAACTGTATATGAAGTTTGACAGTGACGAAATGACGTATAAGACATAAAAGAATTGAATAGTAAAAAGGTAATGGAAAGAAAAAAGATAAGATTTGAAGACAACCTTGGTAATGTGACAAAACAAGGGCTACCTAGGTAGGGTTAGCGTAAGGACAAACTGTTTTCGCACACACAATGAGAGATTAAATTTGTTTATGGTTAGCGCTTCAACAGTCCTAAGTATATGCGTCTGATAGTTTCTATACAAAATTGTTTTAATGTCAATGATATGTTTTGCAATGGATGAGGAGTATTTTTAATAATTAAGTTATCTAAAGCATACTCTGAACATTTCAATGTTGCAATACACTTTGAATAATTAAATTGTCTTCAGGGTGAATTGTCTAGACAATATAAACTAGATAGATAAGAGACGAAACTAGGTTTCCCGATGAACTAAAGCGGGGTTATCCTGTAGTTTTTCTTACAAAGGGGTAACATCAATATTATAACGCTTTTTCAGTTTGTGATAGTTGAATTGTACTAAAAAAGTTAGATTCTGTGCTTAGATCCACTTTCCAAAGTTATGCATGAATAGCAGCTTTAGAAGAGGAGACAGTATTTTGAGCAGAATGGTAGTGTGGATCCAGAACACTTTCTGCAATGGTTGATAAAGTGAACGTAAACTAAGCATAGCTTTCATTAGCTTTTTAAAATCCATTGATTTGAAAGTAGTTTTCACCACGAATTAGCAACAATTAGAGAAGGAGCTTTACAAGTTATCTGACTACTGCGGGCTCGACCACTAGTCGGGTTATGGATGAGAACTGCTAAAAAGTCCCCAAGTAGAAGGAAACAGCTGTCCAGTCTTCCCACCTTTTTGTTAGTCATCTTACTTATATCAATCCGTGATGAAGAGAATGCTCAGTAGGCATACTTGTCTGTAAATACTCAGCTTTTTATTGGTTTGGAGGTTGTATCTTGTGTTCATAGTAATTTTAATACAAGTGAACAACCTCATCAGACTGCTTCACCCTGTCCACCTAGAAATGTGATACAAAACAGTTGTTTCTGTTTCGGTTCACCATAATTATGATTTCTTCAGACTGAAATATAAAATGTAATTGGATATTTTTGTACTGGATCGATAAGAAGAAGAAATAGTTGAATCCTTTGATTTTCTTCTTAAGATTTGAGCATGAACATTCACAGATAAATGCAAATGCTATCTTCTAGACAAATCACTAAGAAAGTGTCAAAAGTCGCCTAATACACCATTTTATTTTGATAGTGTCGTCCAATGTATTCTGTGTGTGTGTATGTGTGTGTGAATACAGCCTGAAGACAAAGAGTAGTGTGGAAATAGTATTATGCCTAACTCGAATGCATTAATTGATAGTTAAATGCAGGTAAAATCATCTGAAAGATTTTTATTGACAAATGACTAGATTATGTATGTCTGCCCATACATTCACGCTACGTGTAAACGCGAAAACCTTCAATCTAGAATAGTTTCATACTTTTAGATTTTACAGGTAAAATGTTCATTTTTATACAGATGGCTTTCATAGTCCAAAAGTAAAGTTGAATGAACTGTGTTGCTTACGAATATCAGTAGGTACACTTGATTTCAGCTAAATTCTAGATATTTCTTTCTCCCTTGGTAATTCCACTCAGAATATGTCAATGCTTCCTTATTTTCGTAACTCCAAAGTGCCGATTTTCAGTGTTTATCTGCTAGTGAACACTTTGGAGTTTCATTGTAAGCTTTTACTGAAGTCTTGCCCATTTTAATGCAGGAAACCAATTAGACAGACAGTATTGTAAACTGAAAAGTCAACCCACTAAGCTTCATATAACGCTAACTAAGATCCTAAACACTGTATAAAAGTGTACCAACGTGTTGTCTCTTAACTTCCCTTCTAACTTGATCAAGAGACTTTTATCAGCACTTAGGACTTGTAGCTATATATTTCACTATCTGATGATAAATTTGTTTGTGGGTTTCATACCATCTCTACTGGAGTTGTAAAACAAAAAATACCACCTTTTCTGATGGGTCAAAAATAGTTCATGTAAACACGTTTCATCGGTAATCATATTTCGGCCAGCCAATTGGAGTGAATGATATGTATAAGCTAAAATAAAATATATCATATCTCTACTACTGTATGGATTCACAGTTATTTCGTCTTCCGCTTTAATAAGCGGGTCTTAAATACTAAGCTTTTAAGTCCCAAGCTGCATATTCTATCTTATAAACTACATAAAAGTTTTTCATTCTTCTCTCATAAAATGATTGGCATTCACATCTGGGGATACAAATTTAATTTATCTCCAAAATTTACCAATTCAAGATATTCGCATCATACACACTTTATTAACTAGTTTTCTTCAAACGGTATACAAATCGCATGAATCAGTTACTGGTTGGTAATCGCTGTCATATATGTCATCTGGTTTCTTTGAAGTGTGAACCGAAGTATGTTAGTCTAGTTTGTCACATGGCCCTAAAGACAAGTGATGTGACACAGTGGTGCAGAACGCTCTCATGCTTATTACGTGAAGTCAGTTTAGAGGTGACCTTGGATTAGACCTGCTGACTGTTGTTAATCATCAACAGGGCATCAGAAAGACGTTTAGGAGTATCTAACAGCTTAACACAAAGCAGGTTTTCATGCAATTTCAAGCTCATATCAAACTTACATCTTCACCACTGAGTTATGTAGATAATCTGAATGATCTGAAGATCTTACATTGTAATGCCTTTTTGATCATACTCGTGGGTAATCTTGCTTCACATGCCGAGACACCACACACCTTGATGTACTATCCTAAGAGAAAGTGGGTTAGTTTGGAAGAGGGTTGACGGTGACCGGATCAGGAGGTGGCATCAGTCAATGAAGTTCCTGATTGTTGATCTGAGCTGTGTGGTGAGAGAAGTAGTCTGCCTGGAAGAGGTCACTATGCTGGTAGGAATTGGTGGTTGAAGACGTTTTGTGAGATGTCTGAAGATTGGTCACAGTGTCGCACATGGATTCACTCTTCGACGTCTTCTAAAGCTTGAATATTTGCACTAACATTTATCTCCAAATTGTTTATTATTTCAAACAGCTTTGAGTTAGAAAATTCCTCAACCCTATTCATCTACTGGTTGGATTGTTTACAGTTAATTTTTTGAGTCCACATTAGATGCAGTTCGCAACACATTGAATCAAGATTTGTACAATGATATCTGGTTTGCATGATTTAAGTATCTACCATCCGTAACCTGATTTTAAACTTGAACACCCCTTTAGCTTAGTATGCAGTGGTTTACTAAAATCTTCCAATGATTCAAATAAGCTCATGGGATAATTCTTTTAGGAATTACCGCCCACTTAGCTGAATGTAGAATTGAGGTGGAAAGTAGTAATCACTTAGTTACCAGAAGAATTTACATTCAAATGTAAACCAGCTTTGAATAGTTTTCAGTTTGACAGACATGGTGCATAAACACTGACCAGAAGTAGGAAGTATTCTTTTGAGGCGTCCTTCTTACGTCTTACATATGGTCAACAAAATGCACTTGAATGAAAAACATAATGCAGAATATAATTGAGAGTCTAGTGCTTTTGATGATTTAAAAACGTTGGTTAATATTTGATAAGTATATGTATATAGATACTTCTAGAAATGCTTGTTTTTCATTGAAAATAATCATAAAATTGCTATAATATTTCTCTTTACACCAGCGAAAATCTTCATATTGATCGTTTACAATGCAGCGTGTGTTAGAAATTTTTTCAACAATCAGCAAAACATTTTATTTTAACTCAACAGATAAGAAAGTCTTTAACGCAACATAGGTATATACATATATACAAGTTTATTTCAATGTCACATATAAAACTGTGACAGAGAAAAATGCATTTCTTTCAAACAATTCAAAGGGAAAGAATTTAAAGCAAGTATGGACTTGTCAAATTCAGTCAAAGTTTAACAATTAATATATCACAGTCAAAATTAGGAGACATATAAGCAAACAATATTGCTTTAAATGAGCTGTCATCAGGCTTTATCCTAACATATGAAACACTAAACTAATCCTAACCTCGCCTAGTTAACTAGTTACTAGACGGTCCAAAGCCCGGGTAAAGAGGGAAGTTTGGGCATGAGGCTAGCAACCCTACCCCGGAAAACAAATCCAATCGCTAAACAAACTTCAAAGCACAAGCAGAATATAAAAAATAAAAGCGAAATTATTCCTCGCCGGAATCCGAGAGGCGAAATGACACAAGTTGGTGAAAGACTTCCGCAAGCCAATTGGCCGATGCGTCTTCTCTCTCTCAATGAAAGCGAAAATAAACGTGGGGACATGGAATGCTCACACCATGTTTGAACCCAGCACGGCTGCCCAGATTGCAGAGGAGATGAGAAGGTATCGCATTGAAGTGCTAGGAATTTGCGAAAGCAGATGGAATGGAAGTGGACTCTCCAAACTGTCAACTGGAGAAAAGCCAATAATCTACTCCGATATTGTCACTCAGACGACAACCACGAGCACACTGAGTTTCGGAGTGGATATCATGTTGTCCCCAAGAGCATCGAAGGCTCTCTCTCATGCAGTGGGAACCAATATCCCCCAGGATCATGACAGCAAGGTTCAACTCACAAGGAAGGAAAGTTACAATCATTCAATGCTACACTACGCAACTACAAATAATGCAGAGCAAGTAAAGAAGAAGGAGAAGTTCGACCAACAACTGCAATCAACACTGGACAAGACTTCAGTTGATGACATCAAACTTATAATGGGCGACATGAATGCCAAACTGAGGGAAGCAGACAACACAGCAAGAGAACTAACAAGAACAGGCTGGCTGGCTGGCTGGCTGGCTGGCTGGCTGGCTGGCTTCAGGATAAACAAATCATATGCGGATCAAATTGCAACGCAACGCTACGCTGCACATCATCATAGAACACAGCATAGAATGACAGTCAATTCTTCACCTTACCTCAACTTCATCTACTCTGAAAAGGCCTTCGACAGCGTCGACCGAGAAGTAATTCGGCAGGCAGCTGCTTCAACACTACGGTTTTACTACCACAAACATTCATCAATCTCATTCAACAGCTACATGCCATAAGGCGGTATATGCCAAGTGATTCGCGATGGAAAGCTCAGTGATGCCTTTGAAGTGAAGTGAAGACAGGGGACAGGAGTAAGAGAATGTTGCTGCCTATTAACACTATTGATCTTCCTGATTGTGGTGGACTGTACTGGATCATGCAACAGACAACAGTGAGGATCTGGAAGATGGGTATACGCTGGCTTGACCGATGAAGAGACTACAGAAGAAGATTAGGATTTCGCTGACGATGATGATTCATGTTTAATATCTTGTTGCACAAACTCGAAGATCTACAGTTGAAAACTGACAAGTTTGCAGAAGAGGTGATGTGGGGTAGCGAAGACGGGACTTCAATTGAATGTAGAGAAGACGGAAGTGGTGAAGATAGCCAACCATCAACAAGAAGCACCAACCACCATGAACGGGAGAAATGTAAAGCAAGTTTTCTCTCTCACCTGCTTCTTAGACAGCATCGTTTTCAACTACAGGCAGCTCAGGCACAGATGAGGACGTCAATGCCGGGATCAGAAAAGCAAGCAAGATAGGCCTTCATTAGTCTGAAATCAGTGTGGAGATCTATCGCACTCATCATAAGGAAAGAGACTTGGATTTTAAACACTAATGTCAGCCAAGTCAGTGCTTCAATGTGATGGTTGAGAGACAAAAGCATTTCCAACAAACTACAGATATACATCACATCAACAGCTGCCACCTACGCTCACTGGAGATCAGATGGCCAGAATAATAAGAATCAGCAACAACGAACTCTGGCTGGCTGGCAAAGAACCAACCGGTCAAGAACCTATCACCCACCAAATATGCATACGAAAGTTGAGATAGATTGGATCAGGCATACACTGAGAAGGCCGACTGAGGATATCACGCATCAGGCCCTCAAGTGGAAATAAAAGCTTGTGGACAGTCATGGGACCAGACTGAGAAGACTGCATAGAAGAGAGTGCAATGGAGATGAGCTACTGAAGCTCTATGTTTCATTAGGAACCCAAGGGACAAATAATAATACTAATAACCGGGAAAGGAAGCATCCAAATAGTAGATATCCGGATAATAATAGAAATAATGATAATGATAATAATAATGATAATGGCAATAGTATTAACTACCCCAACGATGGTAAGAATATTGGGAACAGCAAGGTACTGAAAACATTTAGGCAATCAATGTTGTAAGTCAAAACTTAAGAAAATAAAAGTTACGCAATACTACTAAGGGATGGAATGTGTAGATAATCAAAGTCTAAGCAAATAAGCATGTGTGCCAAAGGAGTGAAGAAAGGGAATAGAATGAAAACTGAACTTATCCTAGAAGTCATTTATTGAGTTTTCTCGACCAAAGGCAGAGATTAAGGTTGGACAAATATTTTCTGCACACAAAGACTAGAGTTGGTTTCTCTAATTTCATAGCCTCAGGTATATGTAAGATGCCAGCGCGAATTCCATTCAAAATATTTTGTGGAATGCGATGGATGATTTTGAAAGCTATAGTCTTTTCTATTGCATGACCATTATCGACCAAATGCGACAAAGCGATAAAAATCAATTGATTTTAAATCTTACATATCCATACAGTACAAACGATTACTTTTATGTAAACAAGCTTTGAGAAATTTTAAAGTTGCCAAATATATTTGGTACAACTTCTTACAGATACACAAGCACCAAATATTTTTCTATTTTAAGCTTATGTAAAATAACTTCACTTAATTAAAAAAATTATAAGCAATTTTCTAAAACTCACTCAGTTTCTATTAGTTAACTAATCAGTATAATGTAAAAGAATGTTTCAGAAAGCTTAGTTTATGAACGAGAATCAACGTGGAAATGAGTAACTTGATGGGTTGTTCTTAAGCGATTTCAGGGTGTTTATTCCGACTTCCTTTTCGTGGATTAAAATAAAGATGTTTTTTAGCTTTATTGCCAAAAACTAGGGGATCATTATCATGACAACAATGTTCGTCATAAAGCATATGACAAAACACAAGTTCGATTTCTATACACCTTTACTGCAGTTTTATTCTTCAAAACAACGAACCAGAGCACCATATATATCTGATAATCGTTTCTGTGCTACATTTACCTTTTTCATTTAGTAAACTTGAGTTAACATGATTAATCAGTGATTTTTTTTCATAAGTGAATTTGAAAACACAGGGAATCGAATAATTACCGCCTAACTGCCAATTACAGGTTCCTATCTACAGATGGACTAAATAAATTTCAGGTGTGCCAATTATAACAGTATTCAAATAACGGGTTGGAAAATCTAAACGCTCAGTGTAAATATGTACGCTCACTTACAAATTGACCTCAAACTCTCCTATTAAACAGTTTCGCAGATAACAATCATAAGATCTTGCCTAAACCTCTATTTTTTTTAGGAACTGAAATGTTGTTACCGTCGATAGTCAGTTCACCGCTAAAACTTTTGTGTTTAATATTCATCCTTGCTGGTGCTTTGTACATATATTACTTGGTGATTACAAGTTCAAGTGAAGTCAAGCCAGTGTTTACCATCAACTTTACTTCAAATATTCAGAAGCCATATGAAGAGGTATGTTTGACTTTCAGTAAATTTTTAACGTATCCACTATCATTTTCATACTAAAACTGCAGTAGTCCTCATCACTTTTTTTTAACAGTCACCACGGATTTACGAACCTCGCCTGGTTAACTAGTTTACTAGTTACTAGCCGGTCCTAAGCCCGGGTAAAGAGGGAAGGTTGGGCATAGGGCTAGCAACCCTACCCCGTAAAACAAATCTAACCGCTAAAGAAACTTCAAAGCACAAACAAAATATAAAAAATGAAAACAAACTTATTCCCGCTGGAATCGGAGAGGCGAAATGACGCCAGTTGGTGAAAGCCTTCGGGAAGCCAATTGGCCGATGTGTCTTCTCTCGATGAAAGCGAAAGTAAACGTGGGGACATGGAATGTCCGCACGATGTTTGAACCCAGTAAGGCAGCCCAGATTGCAAAGGAGATGAGAAGGTATAACATCGAAGTGCTTGGGATTTGCGAAAGCAGATGGAATGGGAGTGGACTCTCCAAACTGTCAACTGGAGAATCAATAATCTACTCCGGTCACCCAGACGACAACCACGAGCACACTGAGGGAGTGGCTATCATGATGTCCTCAAGAGCATCGAAGGCTCTCATGCAGTGGGAACCAATCTCCTCCAGGATCATGACAGCAAGATTCAACTCAAAAGGAAGAAAGGTCACAATCATACAATGTTATGCACCTACAAATAATGCAGAGCAAGAGAAAAAGGAGGATTTCTACAGACAACTTCAATCAACACTGGACAAGACGTCAGTTGGCGATATCAAAATTCTGATGGGCGACATGAATGCCAAACTGGGAGGGGACAACACGGGAAGAGAACTAACCATGGGTCGAGAGGCGCTAGGTGAAATGAATGAGAATGGAGAATTGTTTGCAGAATTCTGTGCATTCAACGATTTGGTGATTGGAGGCAGTGTGTTCAGGCACAAGGATATCCACAAAGCGACATGGATTTCACCAGATGGACACACTAAAAATCAAATCGACTTTATCTCAATCTCAAGAAAATGGAGACGCAGTCTACTTAACACAAGGTCAAGAAGAGGAGCAGATGTAGGTTCAGACCACTATCTAGTGCAAGGAACCTTCCAAATCAAGTTAAAAGCCTTCAAGGAAGCTGGTGATAGACCTCAATTCAAGTACAACACTCGGAAACTGAAGGATGAAACTACAAAGGAGATCTTCAAAGCAGCCATCAAGACAAAATGGGAGACATCGAGCAACATCCCTGAAGAAACCTGTGTGGAAGAACACTGGAAGTCTTTGAAAGCTATGTGGAAAGAAACCTGCACAACAGTATTAGGAAGGAAGAAGAAAGAAGACAAGGAATGGATCTCGACGGATACCTGGAAGCTGATAGAGGAGAGGAGGATGGTGAAGCAGAAGATAAACCAGTGCAAGGATGCTCAACGACAAGAGGAACTGAGCACAATGTATAAAACACTGGATAAAGAAGTGAAGAAGAGTGCACGCAAAGACAAAAGACACTTCTACGAAACACTGGCAAGTGAAGCAGAACAGGCTGCAGGTAAGAGAGACCTGACGACATTGTATCAAATAACCAGGTTGCTATCAGGGAAGAGACCAACACAGATGAAACCAATAAAAGATGAAGAAGGAAATTTAATTACAAAAGAAGAGAAACAGAGGAAACGATGGGCCGACCACTTCAAGAAGCTCTTGAATCGACCACCACCTGCACTTCGTCCAGAAATACCACCTGCAGCCGCTGAATTACAAGTGAACATAAATCCCCCAACGAAAATGGAAGTCCTGAACGCCATAAAGCTACTGAAATGCGGGAAAGCAGCAGGACCAGATGGAATACCGCCAGAAGCACTGAGAACAGATGCAGAGACAACAGCGGACATGCTCACACCACTATTGCAGAAGGTGTGGAGGGAAGAGAAGGTACCTGACGATTGGAAGAAGGGTTACCTTGTCAAACTGCCGAAGAAGGGAGACCTCAGTGCTTGCAAGAACTGGCGCGGAATCACTCTCCTGTCCACCCCAAGTAAAATATTAAGCCGCATCATCCTGGAGAGGCTTAAAGATGCACTGGATTCAAAACTGCGACCGGAACAGGCAGGCTTCAGGAAGTACAAATCATGTGCAGACCAAATTGCAACGCTACTCTACACATCATCATAGAACAGAGCATAGAATGGCAATCAGCTCTCTACCTCACCTCAACTTCATCGACTTTGAGAAGGCCTTTGACAGCGTCGACCGAGAAGTAATTTGGAAACTGCTTCAATACTACGGAGTACCGCAAACCTTTATCCGCCTCATTCAACAACTATATGAAGATGCCACATGCCAAGTAATCCACAATGGGAAGCTCAGTGATGCCTTTGAAGTGAAGACAGGAGTGAAACAAGGTTGCCTACTATCCCCCATGATATTCTTGATTGTGGTGGACTGGATCATGCAGCAAACAGTAGGCAGCGAGAAGAGGGGGATACACTGGACTGCGGAAAAGAACCTAGAAGACTTGGATTTCGCCGATGACTTATGCCTAATGTCACACAAACTTGAAGATCTGCAGGCAAAAACTAACAAGTTGACAGAGGAGGCAGCTAAGACGGGACTTCAGGTGAATATAGAGAAGACAGAGGTGATGAAGATACCGCACCACCACCATCAACAACAACAACAAACTCCAATCACCGTCAACGGGAGAAACTTAAAGGAAGTAACCTCCTTCACTTATCTAGGAAGCACTGTTTCAACTACAGGCGGGACGGACGAGGACGTCAAAGTCAGAATCGGAAAAGCAAGACAGGCGTTCATTAGCCTGAAACCAGTGTGGAGATCTTCTGCACTCAGCATGCGGAACAAGATACGGATTTTCAACACCAACGTCAAGTCAGTGCTCTTGTATGGCTCAGAGACTTGGCGCGTCACGAAAGGCATTTCCAATAAACTACAGACATTCATCAACAACTGCTTACGCTCGCTGCTGAAGATCAGATGGCCAGAAAAAATAAGCAACAAGGAACTCTGGGAACGAACCAACCAAGAACCTATCACGCAACAAATATGCAGGAAGAAGTGGAGATGGATTGGCCATGCACTGAGAAGGCCGACTGAGGACATCACGCGTCAGGCCCTCGAGTGGAATCCCAATGGGAAGCGACGAGTTGGACGTCCAAGGGTGACATGGAGGAGGTCGTGCGAGGAGGAAATGAGAGCTTCTGAGCTGTCGTGGGACCAGGTTCAAAAGATCTCAGAGAACAGAGGTCACTGGAGGCGTGCTACTGAAGCCCTATGTTCCACTAGGAACCCAAGGGACTAATAAATAAATAAATAACGGATTTACGAACTGTTCACTGTGCAAATGAGTCACATGTATGGACGGTTTTAGATTACTGTTCACGTCAGAATGTGCAATGTCATAGCATTTTGAAGTAATACAACTACTACTGAAATAATTATTGGAGAACTTGGATATCGTTCTGGTAAAATGAATGCGGATCATGGTTACAAATGACATTAACAAATTTACTCACGCTTATTAAAAGTAGGAAATTTACAAGTAATTCTACTTAATTAATTAAGTCACAAACAAACTAGGTAACCTTAAATGCATTTCAGTAATTACTTAGTTAAGTCCATTCCTGTGACACTCGAAGCTTCATCATTTAAGTTTGAAGTTCTTGGATTCCTGTTTCATAGGCAAGATAGAAAAATGGTATCTGAGTAAACTATTGGTGTTTCAGGAAGACTGGACGTGGTTGCAGCGAGAAATATTTTTCTTTTCGATGAAGTCATTTACTAATCTGTACATTCGTGAATATATGTTACAATGAGCAAAACGTTCCAGAATTATTTCCTGTTAGGGGGGAAATATATTCAATATCTAACGGAAATTAATTAATACACCTTTGGTTTTAGAGTGGGAAAATAGACAAGGGATTATGAAATTGAACTTAGTTACGTAATACAGGACGAATATTTGACAGAGTAGGAAAATGAACTAAGGGTTATGAAAATAAAATTGCGAATACGTAATACCGGACGAACCTATCACAGAATATGGAAATGAACAGGAGATTATGGAAATAAGATTGTAGTTACGTAATGCAGATTAAATCTACGGTAGAGTAGGAAAACGAACAAATGATGAAGGAAATACATGTGTAGTTACCTACTACAAAATGAATCCATGACAGTCGAGGTTTTATGATGGCATTAGCAAAGACGCACAACGTCGGTTTGATCTTCTGGATCGCTAGTGCTTCGCCTATTGACAAATGCCTTGGTCTCACTTCCTTTGAGTGGTTTGGTCGAACCCTGTAGAGGATTTTGAATGAGCTCACGAGGTGTTCTGTTATTGAACTGAAGATACATTTCCGTTCCCCCTTTGCCAGCCAGGCTGGGTAGTGTTCGCGGACACGTTTTACAAGCGGATGCCCCCTGACCGGAGATAATTCTGGAATTTTCTGCTCACTGTAACACATATTTATGAACGTATAGCTAGTAATTGATTTCGTCTGAAAGAATTTTTTTCTAGGCTGCAACCACGTTTTGTCTTTTCCTATGATCCTATGGGCGTATTCCTCTGTCTCAGGAAGATGCTGCTTCTGTGATTACTTTCCTCATCTTTTTGCGATATACACTGATAGGATTCAGAGTTTGTCCTCCCTATGACACCTTTAACAGTGGTTGTTTTCGCCGAATAATCCCTCCTAAACATCTACTTCCTTCACTCTTTCATGCTTGGTGTAGTACAGTGCTATCTTGAAGCCTAAATCCATTTAACTAAAATGCTGAATGTAGAGAAGTAATACTAACTGACGCCTGTGGCAGTTCACAAAATCCAGTGGATTAGCATTTTCTAATAATGTCTTACTAAGTACTATCTCCTGGTTAAGCTGTCCAAATGGACTATTTTTTCCAATTTTTGGAAAGAATTTGCAGTCCTGAAAGTATTAAGTCTAAGTGAACGTGTTATCATAAAGTATAAAATAGAATCTACTGAGGTAAAGTTGAGCTTTTTAATTTTTCAGGATGCTACATTCACCCCAGCAATATCTATCTAATCATATGTCTAAAGCTATTTTCGAAACTTATTGTTCTTCCTCCATTACCTTCTCTCTGGATGCTTCATTCTGTAGTGAATCTGTGTCTTCTGAATATATATGATGATAGACGGGGCATCGTTCTACTGCTGGTAGCATCTAGAGTGTTGGTGGCTATCAAACTTAACAGGATGAGAAGAACGCCTGAGGAGCTGATGCATGAGGAGTGGTTGCGCTTTTGTCCACGTCGTAGACACAGGTGTATGCCCCTGTTAGATACTCATGCGTCGCTACACGTATTGCATGTCTAAAGTATCCTTGTTTTCATCAATATTACGGATGCCTTTGAATCATTTGACAGGGCTGCATTCTGCCATGGTTTTCTACAGAAGGATATCCCTGAGAAGTTTGTTAATATATTGAAAGCCCGGAACCTTATCACCTCATTTGGGATGTAGGCATACAGTCAGACTCATGCAAACCAAAGGTGAATTTACTTAGGGTTTCTCAATCTCTTCAATACTCTTTAACTTTGTGATAGATGGAGTTCTGAAGACAGCCCTGAAGAAAGTGCACGGTGGTAGTGTGCAACTGATGCTATGTAGAAAACTTTTCAATTTTCAGTATGTGAAGGATATCTTCTTACTATGAGTTGATATGCAGGCTACTCAGACAGCACTCACTCATTCAGCGATCAATGCTTGTAAGCATGGAATGTGCCTTGTGCTGCCTAGGAGTGAACTGCTTCTAAAAGATTGGCAGGAGCCTGTTTTTGGGTTCGCACTTGTTGATGAACTATGATTGCTTTGGAAACGTTTGTGGGTCTGGATGACTGTGTTAGTGGGTTTATGAAAAAGTATATGTTCAACTGCATATCCAATGACAGAGTGGCGTACTCCAGTCTGGATCACCATCAGCACCGTCATGATATTAACCTCATTACAGGAGGTCAGATTGGTTGATCATTTTCGCTTTACATCTATGAAACCCTGCATATCTGATCTCATGATATCAGTCGACTGCATTTTCCATCATTGTTGTCTCCACAAGATTGTTCGCATCTGGTGGAATCACTATGCAGATACATATGAGGTGAGCCAGTGTGTTCTTGAGCATGATGTGTATAGTCGTTCATTGGGTAAAGTCCTCTTGAAATTTTAGCTTCAGTGACCCCGACGTATGTGATGTATATTGTCCCAGTGGCTTCCTCATCGCTCGTTGTTCCCTTGTCATGAGACTGGTAGCACGAGCTGGAGAGAATTGAATTATTGAATACTTCCTTTTGCATATTTTAGGAATACTTCTATAATACATGATTTCAGTGTCTGTTTCCCTTCCCTCTTCCATGTTTTATTCCTTTTTAGCGTTGCCATTTTATTTTTTATGGTGCCTCTCTTGGTGCCTATGTCGTACTACGTTTGGTCCCTAAATAATAATAAAATTGTTAATGCATTTCTTATTGTCATATTATTTTATCTGACCTCCTTCTTAAACCCCTTTTCATACAAAATTTCTTGATAATTGTATGTATTATCAGACTGTTGAAAATATGTAGCGAAAATGTATCACATTTTTAGATAAGCTGCGTTTTTCATATTCATGAAAGGGTCTCATTACTTCATGTTTGTCTAGAAGTGGTGATTTCCGATCACTCATCGGTTATCGGTTTCTCTTTAAAAGATGAACACTTCAAGATTCTGCAATGAATCTCCACTAGATTATAGTTTCGGTTCTGGTTCTTTTTCCTGCATTGGAAGAAAATGAGACTGGCATGATCGTCACCTGTTTGTATCCATCCTATAAACTAGTGATAACGAGAAATCGCTTTCATTGAAAAACAATTTGATTGTTACAAATCCTAGAGAGGGCCATTTCTCTATATAATGATGGTATTAGGTTCCCTTACTTCTTAGTTTTTCCAACAAATGGATTTATGATGTACTCTATGATGATATTTGATTGAAACAACTGGTAAAGGTATGCAACCGTGTAATACCTCTCAGGTTATTTCAGATGACTAGAAATGAAGAAGCGTTATACGAAATTATTTCAGAGCAACAGCAAATCAGGTCACTTTGAAAATTATCAATACTTTCAAAACTGTAGTCCAGTTTTCGAACTTGCTGTGCCCTGCAGTTCATTCTATTTTCTATTTTCGTTTCGTACATGCGATTACATCCAGTGGCATCAGAATAATGGTGGACAATCAACTACTTGTAGGGAATTATGTTTTATTCACTGTGAAGTTGGGAGAATGATTCTACAGTCACAGTATAGCAAACAGCTAATTTAGTATATTTGTAAGAATGAGTTCAGAAATCCAGTACTCCTCTACAAAGATTTCACTAAGTTGTACTTGATATTTACATGTGAATAAAACTATTTATATTACTGTTTTATGAGACAGGCCCCTTAAACAAAGCAATACAAGGAAATATTATGCCTATTACATGCAAACGCAGTTGTTTTCACCTTAATATTATCATCTCATTTATTATATTTTAGGTAGTCTGTAACAGATTGAAGTACAAACGAGGTAAGTTGCTCTAGCAGCTATTTTTAAAAAGTAATTTTGGAAACGTTCCTAGAAAATCATACCACAGCGATTTCACACATTTGATAGCACAGCGTTTTAGTCGACTACATTGATGCTTATTCATTAATAAATCGAAAGGTAGATAGATAAGATTACTCAAAACTGGCCTAGTCAGGTAGGCTGGTCTAAGTATAATGGAATAAGCATTGGGTTCGATGAAATAAGGTTGCAGTTGTTGTGAAGAGAAATCACCTGCCAACGTTTTCAAGATAATTACGTGTTAGAATGATACCCTGAGGAGGTAGTCCATTTGTTTGTCTGCTAAAACAGATTGAAACCAGTTAGACTATTTAAAAGTATTCATGGCACTTTCTACTTTGAGAATGCTAACTTATGTGAAGTGATTTAAATCCATTTCTCCCGCATACCTTATTAAACTGGGATTTGCAATGTTTACATTTTCTGAATACCAAACGTACCTAATTCTTTGAATGAATGCCTGTTCTGACTGCATATGAAGACCTAGTTCTCTCACGAATACCGGGAGTCTAACTGCCGCTCGTGCCAGCCAGTAAAATCACGCACCAAGAATCAAATTTCCAAAACGCAAACTGTTTAGAGCGAATTCTGCATCTTCGCTTGTGAAAGATGCTCAGTTAATACTTGAAAGCGAACTAAGTGGTAAAATATTCCACCAGTTATTTTATATTTTAAGACGAGTAAAAAATAAATACAATTTTTTATATCTCAAGTTGGTCGCGTTAAACTTTCCCTGGAACCATTATCTTGGTCACAACTGAAAGTCAAATATGCATCACCTCAACCAGATGACTATATCACTTCGCCAGAAAAAAGAAGTATGAACGAGTTATTTGGATCATTTTACGGGAAATTTGTTGCAACATTGCTTGTTTCCAGTACATCGAACAACAATCAAGGAAATATCGCCCACGACAGGTCAAAAAGTTACAGCACTGTCAGAGAATATAATTCACCAAATATATGGTCTCCATTGGGTTGTTCTGCCAATATTTCCGCAGCAATAATAATCCCATATCGTAATCGTGAAGAACATTTGAGAATCTTGACAAATCATTTGCATGGATTTTTACGGCACCAGAGGGTATCGTATACCATTTTTGTTATTGAACAGGTTGGTTCATATCAAACACGTTGAGTTATTTAAGCTTGATATATTTATGAAAATCTCCTATAATCCGAAGTGACTTGGTGTTTAAATATTCAGCTTTCTGAATGAAGTCGTAGTATGTTACACAAGGAGTAATAGTAAGAAAATTGTAAACATAAGAGGAGGCAGTATGAATGGAAAAGCGTTAGGTTATCACATTCGATGAAGGAAAGAAATTCCAAAATCAAGTTGATAAATAGTGAGAAAAAGTGAGTGTTCCTTCAGATTTCGTATTTATAGTAACTAATTATCAAGTGAGTAGTTGAGAAAAGCTCTCGACATATCACTATTATATAGTTTCCAAGGTTGTAATCACTTAACTTGAATGAAGCTACAATGCCTCCAGTGTACTCTCTTAACGTATGGTTGATTGCTTCAGTATTTCAGGAAATTCTTGATCTTTAGTTTTTCAGTATTACGAAAAGCAAACAGAATGAGCTTTGCTCAACCTACCGGTTGATATGGAAACTAATTAATTTGAAGACAAATGTTCTAACGCAAACCATGTTGCGGATATAGGTTTTATACTTTTGAAGTAGTGCCATGCGGCTCGACGTTTGCTCAGATGTAAGGGTTTTAATAATGCATACAGCTGGTTGGTTGCAAGGGTTCGTGCTTTGAAGGTTTGACAAGAAATTCAAGTGTTGCCGATTTGAAGCTGGATGTGTCGTTTACAGCAATGCTAACCAAACTAGTTCGCATGAATCTGACCTATAGCATTATGAATGAACTGTTTAATTTATCCAATGAATTGATGAGATCTGAAATCACATTTTTCAATATACCTTAGACAAACCTAGTTAAGCATTCACTTCATAAAGTGTGAAATTGTGATTTACTAAATTGTCTATTTTCATCAAACCCAAATTTGTATTGTTTTTCCAGATTGGTACAACTAAGTTCAATCGTGGTGCTCTACTTAATTCTGGGTTTCTCGAGGTTTCCAGGTTTCAGGAATACGACTGTTTTGTTTTGCATGATGTGGACAAATTACCTGAAGATGATCGACTCACGTACACATGCAAATCTCATCCACTACATTTTCATCTGCACTTCGTAGTACTGGCTACAAGTAAGCTTTTTTCCTGAAACTTAATGGTGTGACTAACATGAATATTGATACATATCTTTGATCATATCCAATAGAGAAAACCGATCAGTCCGATTCAACGAGTATTTCAAATGCCTAGTTTCATTATATCCTTCATGTGAGGTGAAGTACTCCACACCATATTCCAAAAGTATTAGACCACGTTTCCTATAGACAGTAACCGAAATGGGGAAGCTGATCTATGGGCTCTAAGAATTATGTGTTTCCACTCTATCCACCTTGCTCACAACAGGGTCAACACACTCTTTATAAACCTGTCCACTATGCACTGAATGTTCCAACCACGCACTCCATTCTTATACTTTATCTACTTTGCTTCACCTTCGTACTTTATTAATTTTATGGTATTGTTCGTCAATTCTGTTACTGGAAGTAGTTTGAAATCCCTGTGTAGGACTTTACATTTCTCACTCTTGAATGTCGCTACTTGATTTACTTGATTTTTCGCCTTATTTGAAAATAATTTCATTTTAGACGTGACCTTTATCTATTCAGAACATTGTCCAGTAGACAATACTGTTTAGCTGTATGAAACATCTGATAAACAAACCAAAATGAAATTACAATCTATCAGTGGGCCCGCGTTTCGCCACTATAATAATTCGATCACCGTCATTAACTTTTTGAATACTTATCGCACTATTGTTCGTGCTAATTTCATCTTATAACTAATAATAGACATTAATGTTCCACCTTCACAGGATTCGCTTCCATCTGATTAAACCTCTAAAATATGCATGTTCACTTATGAACCTGTTGATTGAAAAAGTTAGCCGAAATCAGAAGAAATAACCATCTGATAAATGAGAGAGTATTCTATGTAAACAACCTGCTTCAAATCGTTTTCAATACTGGTACTAGTAAAAATGTACAATTCAATCTATATTTCCAAGTGTTTTGTCAGTATTATGCAAATAATATTCTTGTATTTTCGGAAGAGTATAACATAATTCAGTCACGTTCTTCGCGTTATTAGTGTTACATGTTATCTGACTTCTGACTTTGAAACGATGTTTGCAAGAACAATGTGTCCCTTTTGCTGAGTTGAAACATACCAACCACTTGCTGTTGCCGTAAATCTTTAAAATAATCAAGATTAGACTGTATATTTCAGTGGTTAGAGTTTCACCTTCGAGAAGGTCTCCACTGTCTGCAGATTTTACATTTATATATATATATATATATATATATATATATATATATATATATATATATTCCGTAGTGTTAGTTTAACTGTTATTGCTTTAGAAATACCGTCTAGCTGTCTTTCGTTTTATGCTAATTGATGAAACTTGATTATGCTACATTTTCAATGATATTGGTCCTGTTTATTATGACGTCTTACTCTTTGAAGGTGAATTTATTTGATTAAGTGATATTAAAAGATAATGTTCACTACTTTCGATGCTATTTCATTTATAGATTGCTATATTCCGGATTTTTCGGCGGCGTTGTAGCTTTCACTCGAGAGCAGTTTCGTAAAGTGAACGGATTTTCAAATTTGTATGAAGGGTGGGGTGGTGAAGATGATGACCTGCTGATTCGCGTAGAAAAATCTGGATATAAAATATCTCGAGTCAGAGCAGAAATTGGTCGTTATTATTCTCTATCACATGAGGTAGATAAATTCAATGAAATGAATCCAAATCGGTATGTCAGTTTTGTGACCGTTTTTCGTAAATACCTAATAATGATCGAATTAGAATCACAGTTTGAGGTATTATGTTTTCATTAAAAATATGCATTTCCGGAAAGAAGTATGCCTGAGTAATTGTGAACTACAGATGAGGTTCTGTGGTAGTCTACTGTGTTACCGACCTAAGGTTGATGATGCAAAGGATGTCAGTTGAACTACCGTCAGTTGGTTATCATCAATTAAGCAAGACAAAGTATTATTTTAGAATGCAATGTGTTCAAAATACTGCGTTTAACCTTCTTCAAACTCAGAAAACTAACTTGATGAGAAATTACAACTGAGATAAGTAATAATTTGGCTGAAAACTCAGAAATGAGTTGCTCATAAGAGAGAACTAAACATTTTTCAAAAGTAATTAACTAGTACATTGCATTGTTCATATTTGGAGAAATTATGGTGTAAGAGTAGAACTGTTTATGTGGCAAAACATGCAGTGTGCTATTTCAGGTCAACAAATGTAATTTGGAATTGCATTTTGCCCCACCGGCCAAGTTAGAATCCCATAACAATATTTTATTTTGCCATGCTTAAACTCAGGGAGAGAAAGAAATGTATGGAATCCTGATAAAGTGTCAGCCATTTAGACTGTAATTGACGCCTTACGCCTAGACCAAAAATATCCTTAAGATGTATGAGAAAATTATGTACAGTATAACCGAAATGGTAAGGTGAAAGGAAGAAATGCCACTTCAGCATCATGCGTGACTGAAGATATCTTTCAAAGATTGATGCTCACCATGCAACAGCTAAGTTTACGCTAACATATGAATTTAGACTATTAATAAAAAACAACTGATGTTTCCTTCTCTTAGTTTACAAAATCTAAAGTACGGCATTAACTAGTGTATGATTTCTTCCACTTAATCAATACTGTTTACAACAAAGGTTTTCATGATTGTCATAGTGATGTACAAGATTGGTGTTGAAATGATTCGCTGTACATAGCTTAGCTATCTAACGGAAGAAAGGAAAACAAAACAAGACTTTTATTCAATGCGGAGGTTCGTGAGGTTTTGCTGATTTTAATTTGGTACGCATGATGGACTGACATCAGTCGGAGAACTATTGAGAATCTGGGAGCACTGGATGGCTGTGTCATCCTAGGATGGGTCAAGATCGGGTGAGGGTTACGGTATGGCGCGAACTGACAGAAACATGGAGAGGTGGACCATTGAATTCTGATTCGCTGGCTCAGTGACTACGTGATCGCCGTGAAATGTGGATGTTCTAGGTTTGGACCCTAGTGGGTTCATCGCTGCCCACTGCTGATGAGCCCCATACTAGGAAGAAACAGATGGCCAGTGCTCCCATGTCTTCAATGGTTCTCCAACTGAATTCAGTCCATGATGAATGCCAAGTTGAAATAACTTTCATTCTTTTTTCTAGTGTTGAGTAAAACTGTAGACAACTGATTTGCTTTTTCCCCTCTTTTCTCCATTCAAATACATACAGTTTCGACTTACTGAAAAATGCATCACAGCGTCTCGAAAGCGACGGACTAAATAGGGTGAAATACACTGTTGTCAATTCGAAATCTGTGTGCGATGGTTTACTTCACTGGATCTCTGTAGATATACACTCTTTAGACAAGAATAATTGAAAATGATGGTGAGTTTGCGAGATGATTAAATTGAGGTTTCTTGAAAGTTAACTAAAATGCTTGCGCTCTCCTGTTTCCCTCCTTACTATAATCTGTACAGTGACTCAGGAAGCCTTGAAATATCGTTTCTGGATGCGATTGGAATACTTTTGTATAGTCAGTCTCTCAAACGTTCATTTGGATGGGTTAGGGTTACAGCCAGTGAGTATCGAGATAGTTAGCAGTTGAGTGACAATAAACATCCATAAAGACTGAGCGAGCATTGAATTTGTTATATCTACATATGTAATTATTGACTAAAACGTGAATGTTTAAATTCCTAAAAATGTGTCATTATTCTAGGATAATTGCGTACAGTCATAAGAGTATGCGTTTTGATGGGAGTGTGTATGTGTTCATATAAGAGGTTACAACACTCTCCGATCCTCTGAACTGATCGTTTTCCCAGAACCCTGAGGATAGCATTTACAGCGACTTTGTTGGACATAATACATACCGAAATAACCAGAGTAGGAAAATCATGTGTACGAGTTTTCGCTCGCTGAACCGAATCGAAGATGTAGTCTTTACAATCTCTCATTTATGATAGAAGGATTAATTAGCAGCAACTACAACCATTATAATGTCATGTAAGCTGAATTCAAAACTGTTCAACCCATATAAAATGCCTTCATCAGTTTGATGGTATGACTCATCAAGAAAATATACAAGAAGTATAGAAATGATATTTAAAAGCCCTGAGACCACCTATTTTACTCTATAACTCAAGGCAATTTGACAATTAAAGTCTTCAGCGAACTACTGGAAGACTTCAGTGTGACTGAGTTCACACAGCAGAAAGTTTTGCTTCTCTGAAGGTGCTTGAGCAGCTGTAATACTTCGTGCTCATCCTCAATGAACCTAGTGATGAGTATGTAAGAGCATTCTGGTAGTTAGCTGACACCTCATAATAAGATAAAACCTGTAAACTGTATAAAAACGCTGAAAAATACTGACAGTAGTAGTATGCTTTGGAAAGTGTTGCTCTGTAGAAGGTGTCTTTTGTCTAAATGTTTTAGGTAGTGCGAAGCTAAAATAGTGTTGCAATCAATAACAAGTGATATAAAGCTGTTAAAAGTATAATGAAATTGTAAGTGAACTCAACCAGTGATATGTGATAATATACTGTTAATTGAACTCACATATTTTCTCATTTTGGCAGAAGGCCGGCGAGCAGTTACATCCTTCTGACATTGTATTGTCCTTCAAAAGTTATGGTAATGAGTTACACTGACTTGAACCTAGATCTACATTTTCTAAAAGTAAGTAATCCAATTTAATGGTGCTAGAAAAGAAGATACCGTCAATCTGCAGTGTACTTACTTAATAGCTTCTTTCTCAGCAAAGATCCACTTACATTGTATCATTTGGATAAATTTTGAAACATAAAGGTTAGTTGTCGATCTATTGGCTCGGTAGAAAATATTCCACCGACAGCACTGTGAAAGCTGTTTGAATCCATCAGCAAGGATACATTTCCACAAGGTTGTTAATACAGATGCAAACAGACAGATATACAGGCGAGTTCACGTGAAAATCAGCACAGAAGTGCACCTCGCTCATGAGCGTCTGAGGAACAAGATATAAGTCAGGTGAACCCTTTAACCTAATGCAGATTAAAATAGTCATTTATGGAGATAAAGTATGGTTTTATTGATAAAAGAGTAGAGTGTTAGTCCATTTTAGTTGATTTAGTGAATGTATTAGACAGTGTAAGAGTATTACTTACTGTATGGCGTCCCGGATATAACATAACAGGGTTGGGGGGACGGGAGAGATTGATAACTGAATCTCTGCTTATCGAATCAATACTCGATACACGAAATTAGAACCATATAGAGAATGTCTTAGAGCTGTGTGGTTATCTTGATATGACTATGGACAATAAATTATGTTCAAAACGTAATCCAGTAGACGATTCTGTACCAGTGTGTGATACATCCAATAAATCAACTAAAATGGAAACTGTAGTTTTATTCAGCCAACTGAATATCAAGTTATGCGTAATCCAATAATGTTGAATTTATTTTACCCTTTGTAATTTTAGGTTTGTGTATATGCTGGATGAATTATCTTGACGCAACCACAGAAACTCAAACAATTTTTTAGACATTCGAATGCATTCTGCATATTTATCATTCTGTAGCAGTTGAATATCAGGCATGCACAAAATTTTTCAAAATTTATTTTTTACTATAAAATCCTTTGTTTTATTCAGCTCTTTTATATTATGAAATAAAAATACAATGAACACAGTAGGTGAGATACGTATTTCTTTATTTGATCGAAGTTTCAATCTATGTGGTGGAACAATTAGGTGCTCATGGATCAACAAAAGCTTTTAATTCTATGCATAATTCATACATGTGTCCAATGTGATGGATTTTAGCGAAGCTGTTAGAAATATTATTATTTCTTATCTAGTGCTTGTGTCAGAAATTTATCGAACCGCTTGACGAAGGGTGGGATTGAAAGTTATCTCCAGATGTTATCAGATTCTGTCTGAAAATATGAATTTTATGTGTTCTTCGTGCAGATGTTCTGCTGTGAAAACTCGAATCATAAATCCTTTCGGATGCTTCAACTAACTCACTAAGATCTGTGAGCATCATTCATCCTGAATAAGTGTAGTTGAATGATGTACCTGGGTAGCGTGCCTGAACTCTGGACCACCTTATTTTATCACAGAATATGTTGCATCGAATTCCACCTTTGTATATTGTTTTAATCGCTCAGTTATGTTAACCAATTACACTGTATACTCCCACGCCTTTTTAAAATCATTACAACCCATCACTTCAGAAGTTGATAGGCAAATTAGCAGCCAGGTGGATGACAACGGGCTCTCAAGCTTATGACCATAGATCAAATAAAGTTGATTACCTTCAGTCACTCTTATCCACAAATGTTTGTCGAAACACGGGTGTAATAATGCCGCAGGAAACATGGCTTCATAACCTGGATGTTGGTGATTTAGTCTGCTTAAATGGTTTCAGACAATTTTGACAAGATTGAAGCTTTTCGAAGAAGAAGAAGAAGAAGAAGTATGGTGGTAGTATAGCAGCATTTATCAGTGCAAACTGGTCCTCCTCCAACTATATATGCTTTCTGCTTATCTAACGAAAAAATTGGGCGCATTAACATTAAATTTCGTCGCAATCATTTGAGCAAATACGTAAACGGGCTCCAATGCTGAATTATGACCACTGTATTGTACGTGTTTTGCCTAAAGTGTACGACAAACTACGCAAGAAAGCTTTCGGATATCTTTCCAAGAAGGTTTAGTACAGATGCTGTTCACAAGAGAGTGTATTACTTTTGAGAAGCACGCTCATAGAAGGAGACTGTGATATATTTGCTGATGAAGTTTTAGACAACGCCATCACCAATGTCTCAAGCTGTCTCAGATTCTGTCTCGATATTTGCTGCCCTGCTGAAACAACTCACATGAGATTCGACAGACTTTCTTCTCCTCATCTCAAGATGATCTGGAGAGAAGAGGAAGGGTGGTGTAAGACGAGTGATCATCCTGGCGTTAAAAGACTCAACTGCCCAATTGAGTCTGAAATGCAATGTCTAAATACTATTTACAAGTAGAGGTTTCTATCGTGTAAGAACTCTCCCACTATGTAGAAATTATTTAAAGAGCTTACTGGTAGGAAACAGATGACGAAAGAAGCTTGTTTGGATGGTCGCACGTTAAACAAGTCATTTATACGTCGGCAAGCTGATTTCATCCTTCCTAATGTCCATTGCCAAATAGACAACAGCTTTCCTGGTTTGATACACATGATGTATTTAAATCTCTAAAATCCTCGATTCCATACCGAAGCTTAGGTCCTGATGATGTTTTTGGTATTATATTTAGAAAATATGGAGATAGTTTATGTCATCTGCTTACAGATATCTTCAATGCACCATTTTCTAAAATATAATACCCGCTGCTTGGAAGGAGACCAAAATTGTACCTGTGCCTAGTTCATCTTCTGGATAAGATGTTACGTTTCGACCCATCGCTGTAACTTCCCCTTTCTGAATAGAACGGAGAAATTATTCTTCCTTGTGACTGAGCCTTCATTGATGGTTTTCAGAGATCCAAAACAGTTTCCTTGCAAACACGGGAGGAGTACTTAAGATACTAACACTGTCTTGCATCATAACGTTGTTTCCAGTCTCGACAAAGGTATTAAGTATGTTCGTTGTGCCTTTTCGAATTACTCATCAGCTTTTGATTCTGTTCCTAGACCACTCTTGTTAAATAAGCTTGCCACAGATCATACTGAGCCATGAGTTACAAAATGACTCTAGCTTAACTAACACGCATATTTTGTGAGGAAAAAAGTGTCAGAACAGAAATCACACATCAACTTTGTAACAGATAAAAATTACATCTCAATAATTTAATAAACAATGTAGAACTTTCTCGTTTTTAATATTCTTTACATTACTTAAATTTGTATAATAGCACCATTCGAGAAGTTGTACAGGAGCATGTATATACATTTTGTATTGTTGTTGCAATATATCATGCTGAGAATTCTAAATTGCACCATAAATTGTTTAGAATAAAGTGAATTATTACCATTATTACTTTCCGCCTAAGTGGAGGTGCAGCCAACACTTTGAATGTGAATACAGGATTTGAAATATGATTCATTGACAGTCGGCACTGTGAAACTATGCAAGTAGGTAAGATATTCATACAGAATACATAAACTGTTCGTATTTCCACAAACGACACCACAACGTATGATGAGCACGATAACACCTGAGGATAACTTTTAGCCTTGTCCGTTGACGAATAGTGCGTTGTAGTGGAAATGACCTGAATGCATGACCTTAAGGGTTATTAAATGATGGGTTGGTATGATTACCTGTCAAATATTGACTTGTTTGACATTGGTTTCCATCCTTCTACAGTAGAGGAAAGGATTTTTCTGCGTGTGATTTTGCAACTTTCACCATTGTTCTAAGTCATAGCAACTGATTCAATCAAGTATTTCTTAGTAGTCCGGTTCTCTGGCTCTTTCCTGAGCAATCCGTAGATTGGACCCATATTCCTGTTTATTGATGTTTGTTGCAATGGAGTAACCAATATACTTCCAAAGATTAGCGTGAAGGTTTTGAGTTGCAGTTTATAGTAAACTGATGTGAGGAAGATGTAGACTGTCTGGTTGGGGTTCTCACGGTGGAGGGAAACAGTGGTTGAGGACTCTTTGTGACGAGGCTGGAAGATGGTCACGATGACACAGATGATATCTTTAAAAGCTTGAATGTACGCACTAACCGTTATCGTCAAACTGTTTATTCTTTCATTGCACTTCACCTACTTTGACATCGCTTTTTCTATGCATCTATTCTTTGTGTACTACTGTGAAGTGTGGCAAGTTGAACCGATGCACTTGCATGCGAATTTCTGTGTTAGTTTTGTTTGTCTATCTGTCTAATCAAGGCTACGGTTGTTTACATTGAAATCTGTGGTGATCATTTATAATAAACAAAGCGATTTGATTGTTATCTGATGCTCAGATATTACTGAAGCTATCCAGTGACTGGACAGACGGAAGATTTTCAGGAAGTTTGTGCGGTTGATTTTATTGATTACACTCATCTTTTCTGCTTCCGTAAGCGGACGCTTCAGTATTCTTTCATGAATTGGCTAGTTCGTTTACTAGACTGATAACAAATGGAAGGATTAGGATGGCAGTATCTGTTGTTTATCTTGGGGTAATCTTTTTATTTTCAGTCCAGTTAGCACACTCTTCTTGGTAAAGTTGATTGGAAACGCTTTGTGTTAGATCACTTTGTTAAGGTAGTTTTGATTAGTTTTGTAGTTGCTAAGCGCTACAGTGATTCTCGGGACAAGTAAGTAGAGCTTGTACATGACGTCTGTTCAGAAACCTTTCTTTACTCTTGCAACGAGAAAGCAGTATGCACGAATCTTTCATCTTCCTATAAAAAAGGTCTGGAGAAGAGATTTCGTCGTTTCTTCTTTTCTGCAAGATGCAAATTGCAAGGTGTTCAGTGGATGAGACCACATGCATCTTAGAACTCACTAGGTGGAAGAATTGTAATGTACATTGTTCAGAATCCCTTGAGTCTGTAAATAGTAGAAAGATACTACAGTGACCGAAATTTCCTATTCCTGGACGATGGCATCCCTTCAGGTTTGTTTGAATGGATTCCTGATGAAATAGAAGCGAAACATGTGACATGGTGGGGAGTAGTTGTCGTAGCCGTAGTCATAGTAGTATCGTAGTAGTGTTGGTAGCAGTTGTTTGATGTAAATGCTGTATTTACATCGCAAACAATCATTTATTCACCCCTGTCTGCGTTCGGCTGTATTTTTTTGGAAGTTAAGTCACCGAAATAACTGTTTTCAATCTGTTGATAGGATATCTGTTTTTCCCATATTACTTCTCTTTTCAATTGAATGCTGATGTTCTAACTAACAAAAGTACTGGTCTTTGGGATGTAATTTTTAACATAATTTGTTTGAACATGTATCCTCGTTAAATCATTCATTAATTACGGTTATTTTGTCATCACTCGATGAGCTTCTACTAGATTGCCTCATTACCTCTGGATTAAGTTATCTATCTACCGAGTTAGATTGTAAACTACTAGCTGATGAATGCTTGTCAGTTCTTGTGCCCTGAGTACACATTCTGCTTCAATCATGTAGATAGTCTACATAATTCTGTCTGCTGGCTGCCGAACGCTGATAAATCTGATGTCTTTTTACCACGTATTTAGTTAAATTTAAGTTATTTTGCTAGTTGGGTAGTCGAAAATCTTATTTAATGAGACTTTTCGGTACTCATTCTTCCAGTTTCAAGAGAAAAAGAAGAGGGAGTAAGATTAACAGGGATTTTAAGGAGGGGATTTTTTCAACAACTGTGAAGCTATTTGAGTCAACAAATAGTCACATGTGATTGTATGAGAAGTTACACAAACAGGACTCTGAGGAGAACATTTATTTGATCTAATTAGTATTTCCCCGTAACTTTGTGTTTTGAAGGAGAACAACGTTTTTACAAATGTAATAACCGCAGACCGGATGAGAACTGGACACCGAATAGGTGCGTGCTAACTTTAAGTGTAATGAATGAACGGTTGTTAAGTGTGAGACGCTTTTGTGAGGCGTTTTCAAACACTATTTCAAACCTAACCGATGCATAACAAGAGAGACTGTGACAAAACTCTCTTCACACTGGTAATTCCATGTTGCAAGTGAGAAAGTACAAAATAGTAAGAATTCACTTCATGTATAAATCTTGTCATTCCCAGTTTGAAGAAAATGATGCTTCGAAAATCAGTGGAAAAATTTAGATTCTGAATTAGGAACGGCGATGCATTTCGAGCTAAAATATAAAGGGTTGTAATAGATTTTATCAATGAAATTTCATTCCCTTTATGCAGGTGCAAATCTCGCCTGGTTAACTCGTTCACTAGTTACTAGCCGCTCCAAAGTCTGCATAAAGAGGGAAGGTTGGGCATGGGGCTAGCAACCCTACCCCGGAAAACAAATCCAATCACTAAACAAACTTCAAAGCACAAACAAAATATAAAAAATAAAAACAAACTCATTCCTCGCTTGAATCGGAGAGACGAAATAACGCCGGTTGGTGAAAGCCTGCCTTCGGGAAGCCAACTGGCCGATGTATCTTCTCTCTCTCTCTCTCGATGACAGCGAAAGCAAGAATGGGGACATGGAATATCCAAACAGTGTTTGAAGCTGGCTGGCTGGCTGGCAAGGCTGCCCAGATTGCAAAAGAGATGAGGAGGGATGGCAAGAAGTGCGATGAATCTGCAGATGGAATAGAAGTGGACTCTCCAAACTCTTGACCGGAGAGTCAATAATCTACTCTGATATTGTCACCCAAGCGACAAACACAAGCACACTGAGTTACCGAGTGGCTATCATGATGTACCCAAGAGCATCGAAGGCTCCCATGCAGTGGAAGTCACTCTCATCCACAATCAGGATCGTGACAGCAAGATTCAAATCAAAAGGAAGGAAAGTCACAATCATACAATGCTGCACTATGCACATACAAATAATGCAGATGAAGAGAAGAAGGAGGAATTCTACAGACAACTGCAATCACTTCTAGACAACACTCTAGTTGGCGATTTCGAAAATTCTGATGGTTGTGGTGACATGAATGCCAAACTGTGGGGAGTGGTCAACACAGGAAGAGAACTAACCATGTGTCGAGAAGCTCTCGGTGAGGTGATGAACGAGAATGGAGAATTGTTTGCAGAATTCTGTGCATTCAACGATTTGGCGATTGGAGGCACTGTGTACAAACACAAGAATATGCACAAAGCGATATAGAATTCACCAGGTGGACACACTAAAATTCAGATCGACTTCATCTCAATGTGAAGAGAGTGGAGATGTAGTCCACTGGACACAAGACCAGATGAAGAAGAGAGAGGAGCAGATGTAGGTTCACACCACTCACTATCTAGTGTAAGGAACCTGTATTGAAAATGAAGTTGAAAGCCTTCGAAGAAGAAGCTGGTGATGATGGACCACAGTTGAAGTTCAACAACCACCCAGAACAGAAACTGAACTGTAGGAGGAAACTACAAAGGACATCTTCACATCAGTCAGTCACCAGGACAAATGGAATAGATCAAGCAGCATCGCTGAAGGATAGGGCGTTGAAGAACACTGGAACTCTGTGAAAGAGACGAGGAAGGTAACCTGCACAACAGTGTTAGGAAGGAAGAAGAAACAAGACAATATAAGACAAGACAAGACAAGACAAGAAAGGGAGTGGATCTCGACGGACAAATTGAAGCTGATAGAGGAGGGAGAGGAAGATGGTGAAGTGGAAGATGAACCAGTAAAGTGAAGTGAAGTGAAGTGCAGTGCAGTACAGTACGAAAACAGTACAGTACAGTGCAGGGATGAACAACGAAAACGGGAACTGAGTACAACCCATAAAACACTACACTGGACAAAGAAGTGAAGAAGAGTGCATGCAAAGACAAAAGACACTTCCACGACACACTTGCAAGTGAAGCAGAATAGGCTGCAGGTAAGAGAGACGGAGACCTGACAACATGATATCAAATAACCAGGTTACTATCTGGGATGGGAGAGATCAACACAGATGAAACCAATGGAAGATAGTGAAGGAAACTTAGTTACCACCAATGAGGAGAAACAAAGGAAACGATGGACTAATCACTTGAAAAATCTCTTGAATCGACCACCACTACCACCACGACCACATGCAACGTGTCCAGAAATATCACCAGCAGCCCAGCCACAAAACTATCAGTGAACACAAGCCTTCCGACGAGAGCAGAAGTGAAGTCTTGAATGCCATAAAACTGCTTAAATCCGGGAAGGCAGCAGGACAAGATGGAAGTCCTCCAGAAGCACTGAAAACAGACTGAGGAAACAGCAGACATGCTCACACCACACCACTATTGCAGAAGGTTTGGAAGGAAGGCGGAAAGACAGAAAATGTACCTGCAGAGTGGAAGAAGGGCTACCTTATCAGCGGACTCATAAAGAAGGGCGACCTAGGTCTGCAAGAACTGGGGCGAAATCATGCTCCTGTCCACCTCAAACAAAATATTATGCCACATCATCCTGCAGCGACTAAACAATGCTCTAGATTCAAAATTACAACCGGAACGGGCTGGCTGGCTGGCTGGCTGGCTGGCTGGCTGGCTGGCTGGCTTCAGGATAAACAAATCATATGCGGATCAAATTGCAACGCAACGCTACGCTGCACATCATCATTATTATTATTATTAGTCCCTTGTGTTCCTAGTGGAACATAGGGCTTCAGTAGCACGCCTCCAGTGACCTCTGTTCTCTGAGATCTTTTGAACCTGGTTCCACGACAGCCCAGAAGCTCTCATTTCCTCCTCGCACGACCTCCTCCATGTCACCCTCGGACGTCCAACTCGTCGCTTCCCATGGGGATTCCACTCGAGGGCCTGACGCGTGATGTCCTCAGTCGGCCTTCTCAGTGCATGGCCAATCCATCTCCACTTCTTCCTGCATATTTGTTGCGTGATAGGTTCTTGGTTGGTTCGTTCCCAGAGTTCCTTGTTGCTTATTTTTTCTGGCCATCTGATCTTCAGCAGCGAGCGTAAGCAGTTGTTGATGAATGTCTGTAGTTTATTGGAAATGCCTTTCGTGACGCGCCAAGTCTCTGAGCCATACAAGAGCACTGACTTGACGTTGGTGTTGAAAATCCGTATCTTGTTCCGCATGCTGAGTGCAGAAGATCTCCACACTGGTTTCAGGCTAATGAACGCCTGTCTTGCTTTTCCGATTCTGACTTTGACGTCCTCGTCCGTCCCGCCTGTAGTTGAAACAGTGCTTCCTAGATAAGTGAAGGAGGTTACTTCCTTCAAGTTTCTCCCGTTGACGGTGATTGGAGTTTGTTGTTGTTGTTGATGGTGGTGGTGCGGTATCTTCATCACTTCTGTCTTCTCTATATTCACCTGAAGTCCCGTCTTAGCTGCCTCCTCTGTCAACTTGTTAGTTTTTGCCTGCAGATCTTCAAGTTTATGTGACATTAGGCATAAGTCATCGGCGAAATCCAAGTCTTCTAGGTTCTTTTCCGTCGTCCAGTGTATCCCCCTCTTCTCGCTGCCTACTGTTTGCTGCATGATCCAGTCCACCACAATAAGGAATATCATGGGGGATAGTAGGCAACCTTGTTTCACTCCTGTCTTCACTTCAAAGGCATCACTGAGCTTCCCATTGTGGATTACTTGGCATGTGGCATCTTCATATAGTTGTTGAATGAGGCGGATAAAGGTTTGCGGTACTCCGTAGTATTGAAGCAGTTTCCAAATTACTTCTCGGTCGACGCTGTCAAAGGCCTTCTCAAAGTCGATGAAGTTGAGGTATAGAGCTGATTGCCATTCTACGCTCTGTTCTATGATGATACGAAGCGTTGCAATTTGGTCAGCACATGATTTGTACTTCCTGAAGCCTGCCTGTTCCGGTCGCAGTTTTGAATCCAGTGCGTCTTTAAGCCTCTCCAGGATGATGCGGCTTAATATTTTACTTGGGGTGGATAGGAGAGTGATTCCGCGCCAGTTCTTGCAAGCACTGAGGTCTCCCTTCTTCGGCAGTTTGACAAGGTAACCCTTCTTCCAATCGTCAGGTACCTTCTCTTCCCTCCACACCTTCTGCAATAGTGGTGTGAGCATGTCCGCTGTTGTCTCTGCATCTGTTCTCAGTGCTTCTGGCGGTATTCCATCTGGTCCTGCTGCTTTCCCGCATTTCAGTAGCTTTATGGCGTTCAGGACTTCCATTTTCGTTGGGGGATTAATGTTCACTTGTAATTCAGCGGCTGCAGGTGGTATTTCTGGACGAAGTGCAGGTGGTGGTCGATTCAAGAGCTTCTTGAAGTGGTCGGCCCATCGTTTCCTCTGTTTCTCTTCTTTTGTAATTAAATTTCCTTCTTCATCTTTTATTGGTTTCATCTGTGTTGGTCTCTTCCCTGATAGCAACCTGGTTATTTGATACAATGTCGTCAGGTCTCTCTTACCTGCAGCCTGTTCTGCTTCACTTGCCAGTGTTTCGTAGAAGTGTCGTTTGTCTTTGCGTGCACTCTTCTTCACTTCTTTATCCAGTGTTTTATACATTGTGCTCAGTTCCTCTTGTCGTTGAGCATCCTTGCACTGGTTTATCTTCTGCTTCACCATCCTCCTCTCCTCTATCAGCTTCCAGGTATCCGTCGAGATCCATTCCTTGTCTTCTTTCTTCTTCCTTCCTAATACTGTTGTGCAGGTTTCTTTCCACATAGCTTTCAAAGACTTCCAGTGTTCTTCTACACAGGTTTCTTCAGGGATGTCCCTCGATGTCTCCCATTTTGTCTTGATGGCTGCTTGAAGATCTCCTTTGTAGTTTCATCCTTCAGTTTCCGAGTGTTGTACTTGAATTGAGGTCTATCACCAGCTTCCTTGAAGGCTTTTAACTTGATTTGGAAGGTTCCTTGCACTAGATAGTGGTCTGAACCTACATCTGCTCCTCTTCTTGACCTTGTGTTAAGTAGACTGCGTCTCCATTTTCTTGAGATTGAGATAAAGTCGATTTGATTTTTAGTGTGTCCATCTGGTGAAATCCATGTCGCTTTGTGGATATCCTTGTGCCTGAACACACTGCCTCCAATCACCAAATCGTTGAATGCACAGAATTCTGCAAACAATTCTCCATTCTCATTCATTTCACCTAGCGCCTCTCGACCCATGGTTAGTTCTCTTCCCGTGTTGTCCCCTCCCAGTTTGGCATTCATGTCGCCCATTAGAATTTTGATATCGCCAACTGACGTCTTGTCCAGTGTTGACTGAAGTTGTCTGTAGAATTCCTCCTTTTTCTCTTGCTCTGCATTATTTGTAGGTGCATAACATTGTATGATTGTGACCTTTCTTCCTTTTGAGTTGAATCTTGCTGTCATGATCCTGGAGGAGATTGGTTCCCACTGCATGAGAGCCTTCGATGCTCTTGAGGACATCATGATAGCCACTCCCTCAGTGTGCTCGTGGTTGGCGTCTGGGTGACCGGAGTAGATTATTGATTCTCCAGTTGACAGTTTGGAGAGTCCACTCCCATTCCATCTGCTTTCGCAAATCCCAAGCACTTCGATGTTATACCTTCTCATCTCCTTTGCAATCTGGGCTGCCTTACTGGGTTCAAACATCGTACGGACATTCCATGTCCCCACGTTTACTTTCGCTTTCATCGAGAGAAGACACATCGGCCAATTGGCTTCCCGAAGGCTTTCACCAACTGGCGTCATTTCGCCTCTCCGATTCCAGCGGGGAATAAGTTTGTTTTCATTTTTTATATTTTGTTTGTGCTTTGAAGTTTCTTTAGCGGTTAGATTTGTTTTACGGGGTAGGGTTGCTAGCCCTATGCCCAACCTTCCCTCTTTACCCGGGCTTAGGACCGGCTAGTAACTAGTAAACTAGTTAACCAGGCGAGGTTGCACATCATCATAGAACACAGCATAGAATGACAGTCAATTCTTCACCTTACCTCAACTTCATCTACTCTGAAAAGGCCTTCGACAGCGTCGACCGAGAAGTAATTCGGCAGGCAGCTGCTTCAACACTACGGTTTTACTACCACAAACATTCATCAATCTCATTCAACAGCTACATGCCATAAGGCGGTATATGCCAAGTGATTCGCGATGGAAAGCTCAGTGATGCCTTTGAAGTGAAGTGAAGACAGGGGACAGGAGTAAGAGAATGTTGCTGCCTATTAACACTATTGATCTTCCTGATTGTGGTGGACTGTACTGGATCATGCAACAGACAACAGTGAGGATCTGGAAGATGGGTATACGCTGGCTTGACCGATGAAGAGACTACAGAAGAAGATTAGGATTTCGCTGACGATGATGATTCATGTTTAATATCTTGTTGCACAAACTCGAAGATCTACAGTTGAAAACTGACAAGTTTGCAGAAGAGGTGATGTGGGGTAGCGAAGACGGGACTTCAATTGAATGTAGAGAAGACGGAAGTGGTGAAGATAGCCAACCATCAACAAGAAGCACCAACCACCATGAACGGGAGAAATGTAAAGCAAGTTTTCTCTCTCACCTGCTTCCTAGACAGCATCGTTTCAACTACAGGCAGCTCAGGCACAGATGAGGACGTCAATGCCGGGATCAGAAAAGCAAGCAAGACAGGCCTTCATTAGTCTGAAATCAGTGTGGATGTCTACTGCTATACAGTTATATTTAACGCTTACTGGCCGTACAACGTTAATTATCCATCACTCGTTAGTGTATCTAGATTTCATGAAGTAATCTTGGTCTTCCTTCGACGTCAACTTAAAACAATGGAATGGTATTTCCAGCGCAGAAACGTGACACAGAATGGCAACATTTAGGTCAGCTTCTGTCACCTTACAGTTAGCAGGATTTGTTTTATCCTCAGAAGAAAATCGTAACAGAACATTGTGAAAACTAAACAGTTGTTGCGTCACTCGGTTCTCATGAGAAGTTTTGAAGCAGAGAAACAAGAAAACTTATGCCGAGGACTTATGAAGCTCAGTATAAACCATGATCTAGTGTTTCAGTCACATGTATTAACTAAACAAAGTTCATTAACGTACTAGGTTTAAAGATGCACCCATTCTCAGTTAATTTAATCGTTTATTGCATGGATCTTGTGAAAATCGTTAAATAGAAGTCCGGTCAAAGTCTGGATGCCAGTCATTCATCATTATACTTTTCATAGTTAAGGTGTGATAAACATTTTTGTGACTGCCTATTTGGTTCCAACTTGGGTGCTGATAAATTCAGTTAGTTTGTATACACTGAATAGTTGCTCATTTGTTTTGCTCAACGAAAATCATTTACACTCAGATCGTGTGTACATAAAAGATTTAAGTAGTTACGAGTTTAAATTTAGCTTGACAAATATAGCTCGAGTTAGAAAAAAATTCTAGGAATTCGCCTTGATTGTAGAAAAACTACGGATATTTTTGTGTTTGCTCTATTTTTTTCGAAAGAGTTTGCATTTGTTCTGAAAATCTAAAACCAAAGAGTGTTGTGAAACTTTGGTTTAGGATGTAGAATCGACCACAACTATTATTCAGTGACGCTAATAGCTCGGTGTGACAGTTGCATACAATGTGAAAATCAGTCTTTTCTAAGATAACTGTGCTTGGGAGGGTGACTCACAATGGTTGCTAGGCTGATGCTTTTTGAAGAGTATCTGGGTCAAGATACATGAATTTGTGCAGAATGAATATACAATAGCTGTTGGAAGACATATGCTCAAGTTAATAGCTTATTTATCCACATACTGTGTAGAGTTCCTGTGACAGTTGCTTAAAAGCCGGTAGTAGAGATTAGAGTACGAATCTCTTGGTCATTATGAGGGAGAAATGATTGACAGTAGAGGAAGATGGTGAGGGACAGTTGTCAGTGTGGTCTAATTTACCTTGTTTTCAACCTATTGGACTGAGTTTATGAATCTTCCTGTAGTTGTATGTATCTAGCTGTGAGGTCCACACTGTATGCTATAGTTCACCAATGGTTTTTAAGTAGTTGTCTAGTAATGATTTGCATCACTCACTTCAAAATCAAAATCGAGTGCAGATCAACCCTAATCCACAGGTATATTTCGTCTCTAAATATGAATGCTTGTTAACTTTCTCCTTTATTACAGTTCTCTGTACACGACTGAAAAATATTTCTGTACATCAGAGTGCAAGTTCAGTTTGAATTAACCCAACGGATTTCCTTCAGTGAGCTAATAGTCAGTAGTATAAATAATGAAAGCCCATTTGAATTGACCCGTTCACCACCAAAGAGTTGAATAATATAAAGTATTCCGTTTATTAGTGGTTTGTATGATTTTCTTGGATGATTTTGATTATTACAGTGGATTAAGTTGCCACCACAAGTAGACCACAATGTAGTATTTTTCCACTCACCTGATTAAGTTTAACTAACCCTGGTTTTTCTGAGGAGTCCTGTCTGCAAATAAACGCAGACTTGAAGTGGACGTTACTTAATTGTCTACCCTCTTCCAAAATACTTTGTGTGATACTTCTAAGAATTCCCCTCCTTCTGACACTTGTTGGGTAGCGAACAGTCTTAAACTATGAATAAGCGTATGGTTCCAAGACAGGGGCAGTGATAAACTATTGACTTGTTGAGTTCAATAACTTGCTTCCTCTGTTCACCAGAACGCCTCTTTCGGCATCCGATGGGATAGGTCAGACATCTGCTTAGAACTCATACATCATTGGGACACTCTAGTAGGCTCACTGACTAACAAGATTCTTCCTTCAATCCACTAGATTTCATTGTTTCACTATCATGGACCTGGGTAACGCTTGTCGCAACGGATTGCAGAAAGACCCATTCGATTTTCCAAATGTTTGACAGGTCAACACTTGACCGAATATTATTTGCAACGGCTCTTGAAAATCCCGGATTCCTCGTGCTCCAGTATCAAGCCTAGGTGGAGGACCTTCTAAACTGACATGATTTCCAAGTTCGCGTCACTTCCAACAAGGAGAATTCAGCAACTGAAGATGAAGTACCATCATGCTCTTACCATGAAGATATTGTATCGACTCTTTTACCTCAGATTCACTCAGCATATTTCATGGTCTTCCATCTAGGATTAAACGAGATCTAATGGAACCAGCTGAATTCAGTTCAGTTCATGCACCAAAATGAAGACGTAGGGTTTTTGATGATGATTCGGGTGCAGTAATGTCAAGATGACTAGTGGGAATCTGTCTCCGCCACCACCCGTGCTTGAATGAATCTCTTCAATTTGAAGTTTGGATGGTGGGTGGAAGCTGTTGACATTGCGTCGGCTCATAATCACTGACTGCTTATCACCAGTGACTAAGAGAATGTCCAGTGCTGCTAAGCTAAGTTCAACCAACATATCGTAAATCTGTTCGTGTTTATGTTTCATTAAGATGTATCATGAATACTTTGGTCGTCATGCGAAATCCACCATGCCATCTGTTCGGCTATTGATGTGGTTGTTGACGAAGCAGTTGGTTGTTTTTATTATAATGCCTTCTCTGTTTCCAAGTCAACTAAACGTCACGAACCAATGGACCTGCTTCCAATTAGGCACATATGCATGGAAATGGTGTACTCAAAAGACCATCCGTTCCTACTAACAAAGAAGATATCAGAGTTACAGGTACTTACCCTTACCTCTTTATCAGGGATGGCATCGAGCGCCGCGTTTAGGCTATCCTGCTTAGGTCATCTGTATTTCTCACTCATCACCCAACTAATATCAACCCTCCTCCTACTGTGGTTAGATCACAGCACTAGGACATTTCATCCCAAACTGCCTGAGTGGTTAGAGTACAAAAGAGTCAATGGTTACTGCTTCCGAAGCCCGATTAACCAGCCAGAAGGGATGATACAAGCTTGGTTGCTTTCAGAGTTCAAATGCTTTCAGCTATCTTACATATCATTCATTAGAGTCAAGTGTTCTATGCAGCCGTCAGCTTGGGAAGCTGGCATTGTGGATTGAATACATGAAAAGTGTACAGGAACTTAATAAATTGTTGACTCCGTGGGATCGGTACAATGAAGTAGAATCATTATATAAGTAAGTAAGTAATTAGTACGTAAGTAAGTAAATAAATAAGGGTGTGATTAATTGAGTATGTAAGGAATTATGTTAGTGTATCAGTAGAGAATGGGGTAATTAATCGAGTAGGTGTGTGAGTAAGTAAGTAATGTTACGTGTCAGTGAGTAAATAATTGTGTGTGTGAGTAAGTAGTTAAGTAAGGAAGGAAATAAGCAAATAAGTGAGTAGGTATGTAAGTAAGTAAGGAAGGAAGGAAGGAAGTAGGTGTGTCAGTAAGTATTTAATTGTGTGTGTGAATAAGTATTTAAGTAATTAGGTATTTGTGTGAGTAAGGAAGTAAGTAGGTAAGTGTATGAGTAAGTAGGTGAGTAGGTGTGTCAGTAAGTAATTGGGTGAGTGAGTAAGTAAGTATGTAATTAAGTAAGTGAGTAAGAATGTGTGTTATAAGGTAAGTAAGTAAATGGGTGAGTAAGTGTGTTGCCAGTAAGTAAACGGGGAGTGGGTAAGTTAGTAGGTAACTAATTAAGTGAATTGTGCATATGTTTTTATTTGACGGAAGTTAGTCCGTTGTTGAGGTGGTAAACAAACACCAACTTAGTTTACTGCAACATATGTCACGTAGTCACCTAGTACTTTTGCATGCTGTGTTAAATCAGTTCCAGTAATTTCAGAAGAAGAGAAAGGTTAAGAGTTTGGACTAGTTCTTATAGTCTCTGACTATCATTTTAGACCATCTAGACTCTTTGTGCTGGTTTCGCAAATGTTTTATGAATTAAATTACTCTACTCGACCTTGGTCACGATGCCAGATGACCTGAATAAAAATAATAATAATAATCACTTTATTCTAAACAACATGTATGATACAGTATGGAATTTTCAACATGGAATATTTCAACAAATTCACTTTTCGTACAGTATTTCTAAAGAGATAATCACTACGTCTATAAAGTGTTAATAATAACACTATTGAAGGCATGAGTGTGAAACGGGTGGCTAGTGTCATATTAGCATCTGTTCTCGACTCGGAAATTAACACAAAATCAAGTGTAATTTTGATGGTGGCAGTTCAGTCAGCCAGTACAGAGATTCACAATCCCATACAAGTATCCTAGGAATAGTGAGCATATATAAATCCATTTCCAACCGACAGAACGTTTTTTCCTTTCTTTTGTTCTTAGCCTGAGAAACGAAAGTTCGAAAACATTTTAAAAACTTACGAGAGTGCATGGTGTGTTCAGAAGATATTTGAAAGTTTAAAACAAACTAAAAGGGAAGAAGTTGATGGAATATAATCAGTGGAAAGTTTTTTGGTAGCCCAGGATTTAAGCAGATCGCCTTATGAGAATTATGAATTGCATCAATCCTCACTTAATATTCACTAGCCTAGTTCTCCAGAATGATGCAGGGAAAGCGAGTTGTACATAGTTGCATATAACATCAAGTTAATTTTTCTGTTTTTCTATCAGCTTTGTGACGAATCACTGACCGCAAAACAACTAACACGAAGTTAGAGGAACCTTGAGCAAGTGGATATATTTTAGTAGAATTACATAGTAATGAGAAGACGGAAATCAACAAGATAGTTAATATGAGATGGAGAGGGGATAGAGCTTTTTGTTAACACATTATAGTCTACCAGGTAAAACCTGAAATGAATTGAAGTTAGACGTTAATTTACCCCGATGAACAAGATAGTGACGGAAGTTGTACAAATTTTTTCTGGATAAAAAGATTCAGTTTGTAGAGGTATGTGGTAGGGAAATACTTAGACTGGATGGTATACGATAAATAACTCCAAACGTCTAGCTTCCATCTACTTTATGACCAATGTTAAAATTTAACATTCATTTAAAAGAATTATACATATATACAAAAAGTTTTCCTTTCATTTGATCAAGTCTTATTACTCCATGCATCGCTTCAACTATGGTTATGCATCCAAGACATAGTATACCTGCTTGCAGGACTCTTATGGACACATTCTGACAGAATTAGTGATTCCAATCTTGTCACCCTTAGATTTGTATAATGAAGTCAAGTTCATCTGTCGGTGATCTTACTTCAATCTCTAATTGTGAATCCCACAACACTAAACTTCCAAAGCCTCGTCTATTTCTATTTAAGGATTACTCAGATAATTGAGATTTGGAGAACGATGGTCACAGGAAAATAATTTGGGATTCAGTCAATTTGCGCTTCACCGGAATATAAAAGCACACAATTCAAAATAGTCCAAGACGTTTCATTCTTCAATCTTATACTACTCATTAGTATAGTATGTGATTAAGTGAAATTTCTAGATGAGAGTAAATGTCACTGAAAGGTATTTTCAGCATTTTGAATTTGCTATCAAGTTACGCAACGAAAAAGGCATTTCTACCCCACATAATTGATAAACTTATTTCTTTCACTTTCTTCACTGAATCAAAAGTTGTTCCTTCTACACACACGTGGTCATGTGTTTGTGTATCGAGGTCTGTAACGACTTTTCTAAGGAAGCTTGTGAATTAAGCAGCATAAAATATTTAAATAATTCATCTAAAGGTGACATCATTCATGAATGAAGTGACTCACATTTACTGTGAATGTGAGTTAGAGGGAGATCTTCTTTCAGGAGTGATAGTTTTGTATCTCATGCTGGCTGGTTTAAGTAACTGTCTCAACCAAGAAGGTTTGGGTGATAAAGAAAAAAGGTTGTATCTGGTGCTTAGAAATTGATGATGGCTGTAAGTTTCACCTCAGTTCTGATTCGTTTCAGAAACAGTGGATGGCAAAAACAGATTTCAGGCTCCTACTTTATCGAATGCACTGATATTCCTGTATTCTTAGATATGTTATTCTTTTACCAGAAAATGATGTACAGCAGGTAATGGTACCGAGAAATGTAACTCAGAATGAAGTCATTGATATTACTAAGACATATAGCTAGTAATTCATCCACAGATAACTCCGAAAATTTGATGTGTTATGCATTATTACATGTATGTGGCTTCCAGTGGAAAAATTGAGCATAGAAACAGAATCACGAGTATCCTTCTTATGAGCTAACTATTTATTACATGCGTCAAGTTTGTCTCACATGAGTTTAAGTATATTGAATTATACGTCAAAGTGCAAAACAAATGGTGCAATTGATGATAACAGATGCACATCATCAGATCGGGAAATACCGATTCGTGATAAACAATCGAAAGAGGAAACTGGAAAGCATGTTCACAACAAAACACATGACAAGGTTAACAACAGCAATTGAAAAATCAAGCAGACGATATAGAGAACAAGGAAGGAAAGCGCTGAGAATAAATCTGCTCAAATTCTCAGAAACACCCACAAATGAGGAGACAAATGACTATGTTGCCACCTTATCAAAAGAACCACTAACAAAATGGAAGACTAGAAGAAACATCGTGCTCAACTGAACATTCAAGAACGGAAAACATTGAACAGACTGAAAAATAGGAAAGATGTCATTAAACTTCTAGCAGACAAACGAAACACTACAGTAGTCATGGACATAGAAGACTACATCAAGAAGGCAGAGGATTTACTCAAAGATGAGAGTGTGTATAAACCACCTGAAACCAAGCCTATCCAAAAGTTCAACAACCAGATCAATAAAACCTTGAACAAACTCTTCAAAGTAGAAGAAATAACAAAGCGAGCCAAGGGGCGAATGAAATCGAATGGACTCATCCTTCCTCGGTTCTACGCCAGACCAAAATTACACAATCCAGACATCCCTCTACGAAAAATAGTCTGACTTTCGGGAACTCTTTCACATCCAGCATATCAAGAGAACTTTCGAGAAAACTGAAACACCTGGTCCAATCGTATGGACATTCGATCAAATCACCAGCAGGGTTCTTAGAAAAGATCAAAATCATTATTATAGAAAACGATGAATTAATGGTATCCTTAAAAGTTGCAACACCATACACCTCCACCGAACCCCACTTGGCCAAGTAAACTATGTCCTTCCTGCTCACTGAAGACACAAGCTCTTCAGAACGCACAAAACTTCAATGTTCAAGTCTGATGGGACTCACCGATCTTTGTCAAACAACATACTTCCGATTTCATAGCGAGATGTACAAGCATATGTAGGGAACCCCGGTGGGACCACCGACATCTGCACTAATCGCAGAAGTGGTGATGCAGAGACTGGAAACCGTCAGTTTACCTATGAGTAGACCAAAATATTGGATTCGCAATGTGAACAATACTTTTGTCATCATTAAAAGAGATGACTTAGAAAACACTTGCAGCATGATCAACAACATTTTCAATGACATCAAATTCACAATGGAGAAGGGGGTTAAGCAATTAACTACTATTCCTGGATGTATTAGTCAGTTTAATAAGTGCTGAGAAACTGGAAACTCAATTGTACAGGAAATCAATGCACACTGATTAAATCCTCAACTACCGTGGCAACAACTCAACAGCGCACAAAACTAGTTGCGTACAGACCCTATTCGAAAAGGCGAAAGCACACTGCAGTACAGCAACTTGACGGCGAAATGAAGAAACTTACTTCATGTCCATCCTAAATAAGAACGGTTATCCAGGAAAGTTTATCAGGAGATGCCTATCTCGTGCATCATAAGCTACAAAGTCATCGACAAAATAAACAAACGGATCATCCTACAGTGCATAAAGAATATATCAGAAATCGCCACAAGATTACTCAGACCACATGGAATTAGTGTAGCTGATAAACCAACAAATCCCCTCCAAAGGATCCAAAAACCAAATAAGGCAAACCGAACATCATTTACAAAATCAACTGCAATAACTGTAGTCAATGCTACATTTCACAGAGTGGTCGCCCTCTTCGCCTTTGTTTATATGAACAACAATTTGCTATTAAACGTCACGACATCTCATCACTCATTTCAATACACATGGATAATTGTGGACATGAATTCAGTTTTGACAATGTAGAAATTCTGGACAGCGGAAACACGATGAATATTAGAGAATTCCTAGAAGCTTGGCAATCAGGTCAGTCGGCAATCAACAGATGTATACACAGACCCCATCTATCAATCAATAAGAAAAATGAAAATCTGTGAAGTTAGAGATCAAGCAGAGGAACAGCCACCAAGAAAATCTATACAGTCAGTGACACAACAATCAAAGGAAACAACCGATCAAAAACCAGTTCATCAGGGAAAGCTACTGAATCACCCATGGAGAGATATTAACAGTTCACCTTATCTTGAAGTTAGATCTGATAATGTTGTCTAGAAAGACGATGAAAGCTCCACACTTGAACATCCCAGCTTAGAGGACATTATTATTATTATTATTAGTCCCTTGGGTTCCTAGTGGAACATAGGGCTTCAGTAGCACGCCTCCAGTGACCTCTGTTCTCTGAGATCTTTTGAACCTGGTTCCACGACAGCCCAGAAGCTCTCATTTCCTCCTCGCACGACCTCCTCCATGTCACCCTCGGACGTCCAACTCGTCGCTTCCCATGGGGATTCCACTCGAGGGCCTGACGCGTGATGTCCTCAGTCGGCCTTCTCAGTGCATGGCCAATCCATCTCCACTTCTTCCTGCATATTTGTTGCGTGATAGGTTCTTGGTTGGTTCGTTCCCAGAGTTCCTTGTTGCTTATTTTTTCTGGCCATCTGATCTTCAGCAGCGAGCGTAAGCAGTTGTTGATGAATGTCTGTAGTTTATTGGAAATGCCTTTCGTGACGCGCCAAGTCTCTGAGCCATACAAGAGCACTGACTTGACGTTGGTGTTGAAAATCCGTATCTTGTTCCGCATGCTGAGTGCAGAAGATCTCCACACTGGTTTCAGGCTAATGAACGCCTGTCTTGCTTTTCCGATTCTGACTTTGACGTCCTCGTCCGTCCCGCCTGTAGTTGAAACAGTGCTTCCTAGATAAGTGAAGGAGGTTACTTCCTTCAAGTTTCTCCCGTTGACGGTGATTGGAGTTTGTTGTTGTTGTTGATGGTGGTGGTGCGGTATCTTCATCACTTCTGTCTTCTCTATATTCACCTGAAGTCCCGTCTTAGCTGCCTCCTCTGTCAACTTGTTAGTTTTTGCCTGCAGATCTTCAAGTTTATGTGACATTAGGCATAAGTCATCGGCGAAATCCAAGTCTTCTAGGTTCTTTTCCGTCGTCCAGTGTATCCCCCTCTTCTCGCTGCCTACTGTTTGCTGCATGATCCAGTCCACCACAATCAGGAATATCATGGGGGATAGTAGGCAACCTTGTTTCACTCCTGTCTTCACTTCAAAGGCATCACTGAGCTTCCCATTGTGGATTACTTGGCATGTGGCATCTTCATATAGTTGTTGAATGAGGCGGATAAAGGTTTGCGGTACTCCGTAGTATTGAAGCAGTTTCCAAATTACTTCTCGGTCGACGCTGTCAAAGGCCTTCTCAAAGTCGATGAAGTTGAGGTATAGAGCTGATTGCCATTCTACGCTCTGTTCTATGATGATACGAAGCGTTGCAATTTGGTCTGCACATGATTTGTACTTCCTGAAGCCTGCCTGTTCCGGTCGCAGTTTTGAATCCAGTGCGTCTTTAAGCCTCTCCAGGATGATGCGGCTTAATATTTTACTTGGGGTGGATAGGAGAGTGATTCCGCGCCAGTTCTTGCAAGCACTGAGGTCTCCCTTCTTCGGCAGTTTGACAAGGTAACCCTTCTTCCAATCGTCAGGTACCTTCTCTTCCCTCCACACCTTCTGCAATAGTGGTGTGAGCATGTCCGCTGTTGTCTCTGCATCTGTTCTCAGTGCTTCTGGCGGTATTCCATCTGGTCCTGCTGCTTTCCCGCATTTCAGTAGCTTTATGGCGTTCAGGACTTCCATTTTCGTTGGGGGATTTATGTTCACTTGTAATTCAGCGGCTGCAGGTGGTATTTCTGGACGAAGTGCAGGTGGTGGTCGATTCAAGAGCTTCTTGAAGTGGTCGGCCCATCGTTTCCTCTGTTTCTCTTCTTTTGTAATTAAATTTCCTTCTTCATCTTTTATTGGTTTCATCTGTGTTGGTCTCTTCCCTGATAGCAACCTGGTTATTTGATACAATGTCGTCAGGTCTCTCTTACCTGCAGCCTGTTCTGCTTCACTTGCCAGTGTTTCGTAGAAGTGTCGTTTGTCTTTGCGTGCACTCTTCTTCACTTCTTTATCCAGTGTTTTATACATTGTGCTCAGTTCCTCTTGTCGTTGAGCATCCTTGCACTGGTTTATCTTCTGCTTCACCATCCTCCTCTCCTCTATCAGCTTCCAGGTATCCGTCGAGATCCATTCCTTGTCTTCTTTCTTCTTCCTTCCTAATACTGTTGTGCAGGTTTCTTTCCACATAGCTTTCAAAGACTTCCAGTGTTCTTCTACACAGGTTTCTTCAGGGATGTCCCTCGATGTCTCCCATTTTGTCTTGATGGCTGCTTTGAAGATCTCCTTTGTAGTTTCATCCTTCAGTTTCCGAGTGTTGTACTTGAATTGAGGTCTATCACCAGCTTCCTTGAAGGCTTTTAACTTGATTTGGAAGGTTCCTTGCACTAGATAGTGGTCTGAACCTACATCTGCTCCTCTTCTTGACCTTGTGTTAAGTAGACTGCGTCTCCATTTTCTTGAGATTGAGATAAAGTCGATTTGATTTTTAGTGTGTCCATCTGGTGAAATCCATGTCGCTTTGTGGATATCCTTGTGCCTGAACACACTGCCTCCAATCACCAAATCGTTGAATGCACAGAATTCTGCAAACAATTCTCCATTCTCATTCATTTCACCTAGCGCCTCTCGACCCATGGTTAGTTCTCTTCCTGTGTTGTCCCCTCCCAGTTTGGCATTCATGTCGCCCATTAGAATTTTGATATCGCCAACTGACGTCTTGTCCAGTGTTGACTGAAGTTGTCTGTAGAATTCCTCCTTTTTCTCTTGCTCTGCATTATTTGTAGGTGCATAACATTGTATGATTGTGACCTTTCTTCCTTTTGAGTTGAATCTTGCTGTCATGATCCTGGAGGAGATTGGTTCCCACTGCATGAGAGCCTTCGATGCTCTTGAGGACATCATGATAGCCACTCCCTCAGTGTGCTCGTGGTTGGCGTCTGGGTGACCGGAGTAGATTATTGATTCTCCAGTTGACAGTTTGGAGAGTCCACTCCCATTCCATCTGCTTTCGCAAATCCCAAGCACTTCGATGTTATACCTTCTCATCTCCTTTGCAATCTGGGCTGCCTTACTGGGTTCAAACATCGTGCGGACATTCCATGTCCCCACGTTTACTTTCGCTTTCATCGAGAGAAGACACATCGGCCAATTGGCTTCCCGAAGGCTTTCACCAACTGGCGTCATTTCGCCTCTCCGATTCCAGCGGGGAATAAGTTTGTTTTCATTTTTTATATTTTGTTTGTGCTTTGAAGTTTCTTTAGCGGTTAGATTTGTTTTACGGGGTAGGGTTGCTAGCCCTATGCCCAACCTTCCCTCTTTACCCGGGCTTAGGACCGGCTAGTAACTAGTAAACTAGTTAACCAGGCGAGGTTGCTTAGAGGACATAATGCAACCAAAAAGATGTATATGCTAGACTGTTTCTATCCATTAGATTTTTAATTCTGTATGAATCTATTCCTGTCAATTCTTCGCAACAAAGAGCCTACAAGAAGTGAGGCGTTTACCGCAATCATAATCATTGGTGAAAATGTTTAGTTTTCAAAAGAGGATGCGTTAAAAATGCAAACATTTGAATAACATCTTGCGGAGTCATTAGAAGTATAGGCAGCCTGTTTAGTGATTCATCAGGATATCTATGAATAACAGAACAATCTAGGCAACTTGTTATTTTGAAAATATCAGATATTAACGTGGTTCCATGGTTAAGTAAGTAACCTTGAAAAGTGAACGATTTGACTTTGATGGTAGAACTTTCTCGTGATATTCTTCCAGATGCCTCTCCTGACGGAAATAAATGAATAAAATTCCTTGGGATGGAATTTATTATTTTAGAAATTGTATGACGTTTAAACGATGATGGAAGCTGTAGTCAATTCTCATAGTTGAAACCAGAGAGTCATTTCATCATTTTCTTTCTTACTCTATGTTCACACTAGTTGGAGCAATTACTTTTGTAAATATTATTTCTGTTAGGCAGATGTACTCACCAGATGATAACTCGAAGCTAATCCTCTAGATTTCGCTGCTGTCACCAAGGTGGTTAGATGATGGATAACAAGATAATCCGCTACTTTTAATCTGCTGCTTTATTATTATTATTATTATTATTATTATTATTATTATCATTATTATTAGTGTCTAAAGGATGTTGACTTTTCGATAGGGATGGCTTGGGTAGTTTCTACTCATGTTGAATTGAAGTGAATATCGAAAAACACTCACTCCACTATTTGAATGAACATTGCACAAAAGGAAGCGAAAATTCGAAGTATTTATAACCAATAGTTGTTTTTTGTTTACATTACAAGGAATTTCAGATTTTCTTTTCGTGTATCTGCAACTTCTTCGATAGTGATCAATCAATTTCTGCATTCTCGCTATTTTTTGTTCCTAGAAATCATTCGTAGGTTGACTTATCAAATGTACGCAAACCACATTTTAAGGTGTTATTTGTGCATTCTGTTTAGACTGCTTAGTGATTATATGCATGAAATTCGGTTGGGTGTCTTCCAGGTATTACTCAACATGAGGATTAAATGGTATACAGACAAACTTGATATGACTAATCAATGTCATGTCATGTCATGTCAACCGATGTATGAGCTGTGGTTCATTGGTTTGGGGAGATTACTTTCAACCAATAGGTTGTGAGTTCAAACCTCGCTCCACCCACCGAGATTTGGGCAGCTAGGTGACATCATCAACCTTCACACAATAAGTGAGGCTCATCGTCTACTGCATGAACGTGCACAAAGTTGGTGATTGCATTTCAGTTCAGTTTCAACCAACTGATGTTTAGTAGATACGGAGAACTCGTGGTTCCTATTTCATGCAAAGCATCTAAATAAATAAACAGTCAGAGTACAAATCTACGTTAGAGATTAACATATATTAAGTTTTGCATAATGTTATTACCATTTACCACAATATTTGTGGCACCTTTTTCTCGCATTTCTGGAAAACTCGAATCTCCCAGCTTACAAACCTATCAGTCATATGGTTCCATTGCAGAAACTTATGAAACATTAGAAAATATCCCTTAAACCATTGGTCATGTACAACAACGATAACACATGAGAATACGCTTGACTGCACAAGTTGTATACACCAATGTCAAATAGCAGCCAGTAACTGTTAAACTATGTCTTGATCAGTTCATCAGCAGCACATAATGTTTTGAATAGGGACAAGTTATGAAAGAAGTGAATATATACTCCGAGGTGTGAAGCTCAGCTCTAAATTCCCTGTTTTCTGGGGAATTTATGATATTCAACTTAAGTTAATGTTCTTGTTTTAAAGTATGTAAGTTAAGTGTACCTCTGGTATTTTAGCTTACACACAATCCATGACCAATGTGTACACATCATACAGGTCTTCCACTACTTTAAACACTCAATCCAAAGTGGAAACAACATGTCCTGTAAGCACATTTAGTTAGATTGACATAAGTGTTATATTATTATTTTTCCTTTGGGTTCCTAGTGGAACACACGGCTTCAGTAGCACGACTCCATTGCACTCTCTTCTCTACAGTCTTTTGAACCTGGCGCCACGACTGCCCACAAGCTTTCATTTCTTTCTCACATGATCTCCTCCATGTCATTCTCAGCTGGGATGCATAACTCGTCGTTTCCCTTTTGGATTCCACTCGACAATCTGGCGCGTGATGTCTCCGAATGGCTTTCTCAGTATATGACTAATCCATCTCCAATTTATTTTACATATTTGTTGGGTAATAGGTTCTTGGTTGGTTCATTCCCAGGTCAGAGTTCCTTGTAGTTTATTCTTATTATTCTGACCATTTGATCTTCAGTATCGAGTGAGTGTAGGCTGCAGCTGTTGATGAATGTCTGCAGTTTCTTGGAAATGCTTTTCGTGACACGCCAAGTTTCTGAACCATATAGCAACACAGACTTGACAATGGTGTTAGAAATCCGGATATTGTTCTTTGTGTTGAGACCAGTAGATCTCCACACCGATTTCAGATTAGTGAAAGCCTGTCTTGCTTGCTTTTCCGATTCCGGTTTTGACATACTCGTTTGTAGTTGAAACGACGCTCTTGAGGTAGGTGAAAGAGATTATTTCCTTTATATTTCTTCCGTTGATTAGGACTGGTGCTTGCTGTTGATGCTGTTGTTAGTTGGGTAGCTTCATCACCCCTGTCTTTTTCTTCAGTCATCCGAGGTTTCGTTTTCGCTACCTCTTCTGTCAACAAGATATTGAACATGAATCATCATCGTCAGCGAAATCCTAATCTTCTTCTGTAGTCTCTTCATCGGTCAAGCCAGCGTATACCCATCTTCCAGATCCTCACTGTTGTCTGTTGCATGATCCAGTACAGTCCACCACAATCAGGAAGATCAATAGTGTTAATAGGCAGCAACATTCTCTTACTCCTGTCCCCTGTCTTCACTTCACTTCAAAGGCATCACTGAGCTTTCCATCGCGAATCACTTGGCATATACCGCCTTATGGCATGTAGCTGTTGAATGAGATTGATGAATGTTTGTGGTAGTAAAACCGTAGTGTTGAAGCAGCTACCTGCCGAATTACTTCTCGGTCGACGCTGTCGAAGGCCTTTTCAGAGTAGATGAAGTTGAAGTAAGGTGAAGAGTTGACTGTCATTCTATGCTGTGTTCTATGATGATGTGCAGCGTAGCGTTGCGTTGCAATTTGATCCGCATATGATTTGTTTATCCTGAAGCCAGCCAGCCAGCCAGCCAGCCAGCCAGCCAGCCAGCCAGCCCGTTCCGGTTGTAATTTTGAATCTAGAGCATTGTTTAGTCGCTGCAGGATGATGTGGCATAATATTTTGTTTGAGGTGGACAGGAGCATGATTTCGCCCCAGTTCTTGCAGACCTAGGTCGCCCTTCTTTATGAGTCCGCTGATAAGGTAGCCCTTCTTCCACTCTGCAGGTACATTTTCTGTCTTTCCGCCTTCCTTCCAAACCTTCTGCAATAGTGGTGTGGTGTGAGCATGTCTGCTGTTTCCTCAGTCTGTTTTCAGTGCTTCTGGAGGACTTCCATCTTGTCCTGCTGCCTTCCCGGATTTAAGCAGTTTTATGGCATTCAAGACTTCACTTCTGCTCTCGTCGGAAGGCTTGTGTTCACTGATAGTTTTGTGGCTGGGCTGCTGGTGATATTTCTGGACACGTTGCATGTGGTCGTGGTGGTAGTGGTGGTCGATTCAAGAGATTTTTCAAGTGATTAGTCCATCGTTTCCTTTGTTTCTCCTCATTGGTGGTAACTAAGTTTCCTTCACTATCTTCCATTGGTTTCATCTGTGTTGATCTCTCCCATCCCAGATAGTAACCTGGTTATTTGATATCATGTTGTCAGGTCTCCGTCTCTCTTACCTGCAGCCTATTCTGCTTCACTTGCAAGTGTGTCGTGGAAGTGTCTTTTGTCTTTGCATGCACTCTTCTTCACTTCTTTGTCCAGTGTAGTGTTTTATGGGTTGTACTCAGTTCCCGTTTTCGTTGTTCATCCCTGCACTGTACTGTACTGTTTTCGTACTGTACTGCACTGCACTTCACTTCACTTCACTTTACTGGTTCATCTTCCACTTCACCATCTTCCTCTCCCTCCTCTATCAGCTTCAATTTGTCCGTCGAGATCCACTCCCTTTCTTGTCTTGTCTTGTCTTGTCTTATATTGTCTTGTTTCTTCTTCCTTCCTAACACTGTTGTGCAGGTTACCTTCCTCGTCTCTTTCACAGAGTTCCAGTGTTCTTCAACGCCCTATCCTTCAGCGATGCTGCTTGATCTATTCCATTTGTCCTGGTGACTGACTGATGTGAAGATGTCCTTTGTAGTTCCCTCCTACAGTTCAGTTTCTGTTCTGGGTGGTTGTTGAACTTCAACTGTGGTCCATCATCACCAGCTTCTTCTTCGAAGGCTTTCAACTTCATTTTCAATACAGGTTCCTTACACTAGATAGTGAGTGGTGTGAACCTACATCTGCTCCTCTCTCTTCTTCATCTGGTCTTGTGTCCAGTGGACTACATCTCCACTCTCTTCACATTGAGATGAAGTCGATCTGAATTTTAGTGTGTCCACCTGGTGAATTCTATATCGCTTTGTGCATATTCTTGTGTTTGTACACAGTGCCTCCAATCGCCAAATCGTTGAATGCACAGAATTCTGCAAACAATTCTCCATTCTCGTTCATCACCTCACCGAGAGCTTCTCGACACATGGTTAGTTCTCTTCCTGTGTTGACCACTCCCCACAGTTTGGCATTCATGTCAACACAACCATCAGAATTTTTGAAGTCGCCAACTAGAGCGTTCTCCAGTATAACTACAGAACCTGATAATCTACGGATAAATATTTTTCGTTTGTATTCTTCGTCCTCCTAATGTGTTGATTTTACTTGTGTTCTAATACAAAAATACTTAATTACAGCTTGAACGTAAACTGCATTTTTTCTGTATATCATTCCTTCAGTCTAATACTTTTACTTAACGCTTTGTATTTTATACTCAATAACTTCGTGTACTGAAAGTCTTCACTGACGCTCTCCTCGCTTCTTCATACACATATTAAGCGATCTAATGCTTTGAGAATTTTGGATTAGTTCAATGTGACTACCAGAAAGAAGTGGTTCTCGAGATGTCATTCGAAAAATGGTGATATATGACGGCGTATTAGACTAAATAAAATTATCTAATACAGAATTTTACTTAAACGTGATGATCAAATTTTACTCTTACATGAGTTTTCTTTCATACTGTCTACATCATCCACATACGTGTCCAATGCAAAGTTTCAATGCAACTCACGGAGTAGTTTTTGAGAACCACTTCAAATTATTTCAATAAAGCTCATTGACATAGTTATTGTTAAGATTCAAAGGCAATCGCAGCAAATGTGATCGTTGTGATGTATAAAGTTACAGTGAGAAATGATTAGTAGATTGATATACAACACTTGTTTTCTAGACAAGAGTTTACGACCATCAAAATTTGTAACCTTTTGATGTTCTAGACCTGGTAGTTACGAAAATCACCTGAATATTGTTTTGATGCTTGAAATTCTATGGTAACAATTTTAAACGTAGCCAGTTACATTGCACTCATCCTATAGTTGTTCAAATAAGTATTTACGCGATTCATTTTGATTAGCAAAGGTGAATAAGGATCCTAAGTTGACAAAACTTCAATCAAAGTTACAGATTATTATACTGTCAGCCAACAAGAAAACTTGTTCATCGTAAAAATACTACGGTATCTTGTTTATGATGACACTCATAACAGCAATAAAAATTGCAATGCAGTGAAGTGGGAGACGTGGCTTATGACTGAATATCTAGGACTTGAAAAAAATCCTGTTAGAGGTAGATGCAATAATCACAGAAATGCCAAGGCTAATAATAAGACGTCAAATGATATATTAGGAATTTCAATGAAGTTTAGTAGGTAATGAATAAAAAGAAGCTGGGTAGGAATAAAAAAACATGTTGAAAAGCTGGTGTGCAAATAATCAGCACTAAATGACGTAGGATAATGTAACAGAAAACGGTAATCAACCCAATGAGAAGCATCAGATCACGAAAGCAATCCAAGGTGAATCACGGTCTCACACATAAATTCAACAAAGGGTGACGAATAACCGCCACTTGTGTAAAATGTAATAACCACTGTAGTTTTGCATTTATTTTACATGGGAAACTGTGTTTTAATCCATCACAGGACGAAAACTGAATTGTCTAACTGCTGAAATTTTCGGTAGGCTTGAACCTTAAAGTGATAGTTTTATGCTGGATGTTAGGAGTAATTTTAACAACGATCCCCCTGCTTCTTCAAATTATTTTGCAAGTCGAGTTCAGAAAGTAAAAATTGTATAACACTGACCTGCGCAAGCATGAATGACTGTCATTCACTTCTTCAACTTCTACTGTTAGAATTATATCACTTAAGTCCTTCAGGTTCAGGTGAACAGGAATGTGCAAAGAACTTATTGTATTATCCATTTCAAGGTAGGAGAAGTCCAGTTTGGTTATAAGTTTTCTTATAATGTACTCTAGAGAGGCTGCGAAAAATGACGTATATACGAGATTTGAATCAGATGGTAAGGATTTTTCTCAGATTCGAAAACAAGTTGTTTGTTTTCTTAAAGTTTAACTGAGAAAATGGAAAGCTTATTTAACATGCTAAGCTCATCACAAGAAGTTAACTATGTGACGGCTTTTCTTTTTATTCCTTTTTTGTAATGTGCACCGATTTCAGGTCTATTTTTCCTCCTCATTATATGATTTAATGAAGTAGCATCGGCAAATATGTGCTTTGCTCGTTACTGTAGATCAGATGGCCAGAATGATAAGAATAAGCAACAAGGAACTCTGGAACGTTCATTAGCCTGAAACCAGTGTGGAGATCTTCTGCACTCAGCATCTGGAACAAGATCCGGATTTTCAACACCAACGTCAAGTCAGTGCTCTTGTATGGTTCAGAGACTTGGCGCATTACGAAAGGGATTTCCAATAAACTACAGACATTCATCAGTAACTGCTTACGCTCGCTACTGAAGATCAGATGGCCAGAAAGAATAAGCAACAAGGAACTCTGGGAACGAACCAACCGAGAACCTATCGCTGGACAGTTATGCAGCAGGAAATAGAGATGGATTGGGCATACACTGAGAAGGCCGACTGGAGACATGATGAGTTACGCCAGGCCCTCGAGTGGAACCCAGATGGGAAGCGACGAGTTGGTCGTCCGAGACGAGGGTGACATGGAGGAGATGGTGCGAGGAGGAAATGACAGCTTATGGGCTATCGTGGAGCCAGGTTCAAAAGATTTCAGAGAAGAGAGCGCATTGGAGACGTGCTACTGAAGCCTTATGTTCCATTAGGAACCCAAAGGACAAATAATAATAATAATTAAAAAAATATTTTCTTTAGGATTTGCACTCCATATAGTTAACTGAGAAAGATTTTGAACTAATTTACGTGCACGGATTGAAGAGTCTGAGACAGAAATCGTGCAGCTTAGGTACATTTACCTGTCCAATTTCAGATATATATTTGACGCTGTGTTTCCATAGAATTTAACCGGTAATTATTCCTATTTCACTGGGTACCGCTGAAAATCATATTGTACAACGAGTTGATATCACCGCATGTAGCCTTATAGTATTTATAACACTACACAGATGACGTTTGTCACATGCAGTCTTCATTGTGAAAAAAATATAAGATTTATGGAAGTTGATACAGTCACGTAGAACCACCGGTCATCATACAACAGATTTAGATGTCAGTCTGGTGTACAAAGCTTTGCTTGTTTTAATGAAGTGATTCATTTTATCATTCATATTTTATTATTACATTAGTTTTGTAGAGCTGGAAAATAATGAGACGATGGTTTGATCTACATGTGCAGAACGATTGTGCGATAAATAAAAGATGACATTGTTACTGAGTTTCCAACACTTAAACAACATCTTTACTCACTATGATGTCAATCGAACATAGCTTGTATCCACTCCATATTTTCCCCAACTACAAAAGTCTCCATTGTGTTGTTGTTTACCTTTCTTAAGTTACAGTTTTTCTGCTATCCAATAGTTTTCTACATTTTCGAAGCATTCTCTCCAAGTTAAAAGGTCAATTTATTTTACTTATTAGCTGACTATTTGCACTATTCACAGCAATTTTAAGTTGTATTCAGTTGATGAGAAGAGATGAAATGAGTTCATTTCACCCTGGCGACCGTTTTAATTCAAAAGCTGCCATTTCGTCTTAGAAGTAAATTGAGTGACCAGAGAATAATTTATACAGTTTGTTTTAATTTATTCATCAGACTACCTTCTTATTTCCATTCGGTTGATTAGATTGTCTATTAATTGTTTTACTTCTACGTAAGACTTAAGATCAACAAGTTATTTATTGTGACCTGAAAACAATAGTATTTGGATCATATATACCATATTAATCACTCGAAATGGGTTTCTGTTAATGATGATTTCTCGTAAACCAGTTTCCGGAGAATGCTCAAGTTTTCTTATTTTAAGTCTACTTTGTGTACTTGCTTCCAAATCAAGGGATTGTCATTGGTTATCAGTTAGGTGAAGTTAACCGCGTGTATATTCAATAAAAACGTGTTTCATGAATGCTACCTGTCTATCAAGTTTTGAAGACGGTATGAACCTATCTTGTATACACAAAAATGCACCTCTTATCACTAATAAAAAATGTTTTGTTTGCTAATGGGTATTATGTTCCTTAGTGCCGAAGTTATGCGCTAGTTTTTGTATACCTGAAATTACGTTTCCATTAACTGGCACTTTGTGCTTACAGTAGATGAACTAAAACAATAGCAGATAACGTGTGTTTTTCAGTAATAGGCCACTGTTCATATGTGCTAGACCGAAGGTCAATTAATGGATGAGTAGAGAATATTTTGCTAATTACAAGACAGGGAACCGAATGTATGTAGATGTACGTCACTCATTCTCGTAACTATTAAACAAGGCCTTAGGTAATCGTCATCGACTACTGAGCATCATACACATGGCTCCTTCATGTGTCTAATAGCTAAAAGCGAATGAAACGAATAACAAAAGAAAAATATTGGTTAATCAACTGATTATATTCACAGTTACCTTTCTCCAGTTCCACACACTTCACAATGCAGTTGTCCCAAAGGTTTTCAAACACTTACTGACTCCGAAAAACTAGGCTGACATATTAAAAATTCAGAAAGTTCAACCTTCACTCCGGGAAGCCAGAAAAGGTAGTCGATATTGCTATATTTTTTCATGTCTGATCAGACTTTTAACATTACGACTTTTTATATCCAGGCATCGATAGTACCTAGAAACATAACAGCGAAGGTATTCAAATGTAAAAAATGGTCGTCTTCAGCTTATCTGTGATCGTGATGTCAATTGATTTTTGATTTAATCTCCAAGAAACAACGAGATTATTGTTTTCTGTAGTAATGATCAAGAGAGAAGACAAATGGATATTTCTTAAGGAGAAGTAGTCGTGCAGAGTTTAATACCCACTTCAGCATTTGCCACACGATTTTCCATGTACATATAGTTTTTAACATACTCTAATAAGCAATTGTATTATACCTTATCAAATGCATCCATAAATAGTTACCCTCAAAACATCAAAATAATCTTCTTAGATTACCCAAACTGAGAGTTTTAAGCGAAACCATATATTTGTAGTAACTTTTAATTTCAAGATTATTTTCATAATTGAGTATTATTAGAGTTGTTCATTAGATTTTCCTTCCACTTCATGGACATTATGATGGACAGGTGAAAGGTGTAAGCTGGCAAATAAGCAGCACTGCTTTTGGTTAGAAAAACCTCTAAGTTTAAAGAACATTGATGACGCTTTCTGCAAGTTTTATGCCGTGTATTTTAACTCTAACTATGTGAGGAGTGCAAAACACAGTAACCCAGCATATTTACAGTTTATGAAGGAAAATTGATTTCAGACTGTCTATATTTTGATAGATTTTAATTTTATTGATTCTCATTTAGTACCACTTATCAATATGACTCGCCTATCTGAAAATATTTTCAGTACAATTTGAGCACAAAACAATAACATGCATTCTTTCTCAATCCCAGAGTCCTTCCACAGTTTCTTATCATACGCATTACACTTCATCTTTACACAGACACACTTTTCTGTTAACTGTCTGTCACGACGAAAAACATCTGCACTACAAAGCGTCAGTGACGATAAAAAGGATTGTCAAAAGCATAAAAAATGAAGTGTTATCTTGTGTATTGAGTTTATCAGTAGTACACAGATAAATTTAGAGAACGTCACCTTTGCTGCATACCGTAATTTATGATAACATAGATATAAACGACTATGTTTCTCTGTGAAAAAAAACAAGATGAAAACAAATGGGGGAAAGATCCAAAGTTCAAAATATCCCCCTTGCCTCAAAGAAAGATCCGCACATGAAACTGAAAGCCAGAGGCAACGTTGCATATGAATCTCCGAAAACTCATAAATTCATATCTCGAAAATAACATTTCACACAACTAGCCTCAGAATCCTATTCCACGGAATACAACCAATCCATCAACGAGTCAGGAACAGGAAACCACCTGTATTCCAATCAATATGAATCAATAAGTTCACTAGCTTCTCTAGAGCAGCATAAAATGACCATACACAGAGTCATGTCCACGGATGAAGTTTGCACAGTTGAGCATGTGGATTATCTGGAAGAGAAGGAAAGAATGTCTGCAGTCATCCTCACTCAGTAGTTGCGTCTATGTGACTGCCAGTGTATCCGGTGAAGTTACAGAAGATCCTGATCACGTCATCTACACACTCCCGAAGCAATGACAAATCATAATATTTCACCTGATCTTTGTGTTCAAAAGCACCACCTGCATTCATCAATCTTATCACGGTCAGAGTGACAGTTTTCATAGGTCTTCAGAAATACAGTTATGTGCTTCTGTTGAAAACTGAAGTGGTCACATGTCTGTTTAAGATAACAATAGACAGTTATTTGTTTCCAAAGCTTACAAATATGATCACAAAGGTTTAGTGAGATACAATGAAGGAAGCAAGTGTTCCTCTGTTCCTTCGTTTCTGCACCCTCATGCGAAACATGTAGATCCATTTCCATAAAACATGAGACAATTTGAAAAATGAAATCAAATTCTAAATAAAAAATAGGCGAAAAGAATGTTAAGCGAGAAAATGCATACCGATATGTGAAAAAAGTTCACAATTTGAAATTTATAAACAATCCATCCTGTTTAGGAAGTATGATAGATGGTGATCATGTACAAGTGCTCTAAATGTGCATGTGATCAGAGTCATAAGCTTCAAATTGTGGCAGAAAATGCATACGGTAGAAGCGTGTGTAAGTTCAAGGTCTGTTCAACTACTGCTACCATTTTCCAGCTGCCCACTCGGTGATCAGCACAGAACTTTAGAAACAACTGCAAATTTCACACATGAAACATGCAGAGGCAAGCTTCATACTGACTACTCACTCTAAGATGATTACGTTGATTATCAACCTCCAAGTATGCTTCCGATAGTTTTCGACTCGTCAGCTTACCAGTCGATTGAACTGGAACAGAAATGCTGTTCACAGGGAAGTCTGTATCATTTCTACTTGCTGAGTGACTACTGTTGCTTTGAGTGTCGAAAATACAACTTCATTTTATGAAGAATGCAGTATGAAGTACATTGCTTTCGAGTCGATAATACCCTGCTGGAAATGGAATGCGAAATTTTCGAATGAAAATTAGTTCCATTTCATTGGGAATCAGGAGAAGGAGTTGTCCAACAACACTTATTACTTAGAAGTAGGTAACAGCCAGCGCCGGAGACAATATCGCAACAAATACATCTTAGTTGTGCACTATTTTACAAAACTGACTAAATTCTCCAATGGAAACTCTTTGTCTGTTTATTTTCCTTATTTCTTTTCTATTTTGAGATAAGTAAGCGTTTCGACACGACTTTCATCTAGCATTAAATTGCAATTACTAAACCAAATGCCTTTATTGGTAGGATTTTTGCGAATTAATTCCTAATGAGGAATTCGTCGTATGTAATGATTTTCTGCCAAGTATGAAAAGCAACTCAAATTTTAAGTCAATTTGTTTGGCATCGCGCGTAGTTGAAGTTGGAAATGTTCTTCATTTTAGTTTATCCCTCACTACATTAGTGAGGGTTTCTCCATACACAAACAGAAATTACGATCTCTTTAGCTCTCTGAGTCTTCACTACGTCTAACGCAATAAACGTGAAGAGTACAAGAGCTTATCACTCAGTTGGTAAGCGTTTTCACCTGAAATGATTAAAACGGACATTTTCAGATCCAGCTTTTTAGTAATCATAATCAGTTATATTACACATACATTTACTTATTATCTCATTCTGAGTAGCAATAAATTCACGCCTAAATCATACATGGTTGGCAGTTTGCTTGGTAGTGACTAGCAGTGGAATCCAGGACACGTGTCTCGTCCGATTTGAGACGCGTCAGCTGGATGTTTACTGTTGAACGATGTTGGTGCTGTTGATATGTGAACTTAACACTCACTCACTGAGGTGGAGGTGCGTACAGCTCATGTGTCTCGAACAGGAAGAAACGCACGTACTCGATTTCACTGCTAGCCACCACCAAGTAAATTACGACATTATGAATTGTCAGCCAATATCTAAGCATCCACATAACATTCCATATGCCAACAGATATTGATCAATTGGATGCAGAATAACAACGGGAAATTACAAGTACCACATCTGGTTAACAGCTCCACTGATTGCAACATTTCGCTGTACATTACTCTTGCTTATATAACTCGAGTTCTGTTGAAGCGGCATCAGCCCGCTTAGCCAAACCTTTGAAAAAATCTTGTCACAATTTTCAGATGAGCAAAAATTGTATCATAATAAACTCTTGAAATGAGTAAAGATGATCTCACTCCGATGCACATATTTTCCTCCTTCCTTCCTACACAAGCATACAAGTGTGTATACTGCGCACCATATTTAAAATTCGGTGACATTGGAAATGGGCACTAACATACATGACCATCATCTGTTTGGGTTTCAGTGGATGAAGACATATCTGTATATTTCATAGCATTTCGATGGGTTCCTTGCATCGGTTCGATGAAGATATTCATTCAGAAGCACGGAAAAGTATTTCCAGACTTGACAATAGTTTGACCGCCACCACTACACTCTTCTTTCTGTATTTCAACAGAATTTCTGTCTATCATTAAAATATTTTAATGCATTCTTTACTTAGCACGTGTTTCACTATTCTTTTTGGTTTTTCTGAGACCTTCCACATAATTTTAAAGATTATGGTAATCAATAATTCGTCAAATACACTTATTTTAATTGATGTACATATTTCTCAAAAAATAAATATCGATATAATTCAGTGCACTTAACATCGTTTTTTTAATTATTACTTCATATGAAATGCTGATTTCTTTTTAGCAGTGCTTAAATACTTTTCTACGTGAAAAATGGAACTCATAATTGTGTGTTTAGATGATTTTAGAAGGTCATTATTTGAATGTGACGACGTTTGGAAGTTTTCCTAGAAACACTTTGTTTCAGAAGTGTTCGAATGAAGATCAGTCAGTGAGCAAACATTACCGTTGGAAGTAAATTCGTGAACTGTTACGGCTAATAGTTATTCACAACTAGATTTCAGTTTGTCATTTGTTCATCTTCCGGTAAATTCTTTATTTTAGAGACTTGGTAACTAAACTTCTATCTCAAGAAGACGGAAGCGCTGCTAACGTTTTATACAGTTATCAGATGAGATAATGAAGGTAAGGCAGATCCGAACTATTTTTACTGATTACATGGGACTTCTGGATAGTCTTCAGAAATATTTGCAAAGCAACGAACACTAGTTGCGAAGATGCCTGAAGAAAGTGGTCTGGAACACCTGTAATAAAAATCTCGATTGAAATTTCAATTGTCAGTGTTTTTTTAATCGATAGGCTCACTGCGGCCACTTATATATAGATCATTGAAGACACCTAAAGTCATTGCCATTGAGATAAATGTTATCAACTGTGAAATAACCACCATACACACTAACCAGAAATCAGTTGAGAAAGTTAGAGAAAATCCATGAGAAATCAGATGCGCACAAGTTGGCAGACAACATTTTTATCTGTAAAATACTGGACACCTTGTAAGCCTCCCTCTAATTAGTGGTAACTGATTGTAGGCTGTCGATAGAATTCGTGCCATTTGATACTAATCAACAAGACGTATTGCTACTTCAACAAAACATGTGTCTCGTCAGAGATTTGAACAGACATCATTCATTGCTACAGTCGCTGATCTTACCATTGAGGAATTTGGGTCGAGGTTGACTGGATTAGATTTACCTAACACTTAACATTAATCAGATAGCATCGCAATGTTGAATCTTCCAGTCTGATGATTACATCACATAATGGTCGACAGAGTTCGGTTGTGCTTAGGACCAGACAAGGTGGGATTTTGGACTCACCAGTGACCAGTCACTGTAAGTTCTCGATTTCGCCCCATAGAAAATATACATTTCTCATAACCTAAAATGATGAAGCAGTCAAAATGCTTTGTGAGTAATATTAGCTTCTCACTATACTCACAGCAGAGATTAAACGAGCTTAAATTTTCTCACAACCTCTAGTTACAGATTAATGGTCTAGCAGTAGCCATTATATTTCAGCGCAGTCACGATAAAATTATGGGCAAATTGAGTGACATCAAGAGGTATCTTCAGTCAATTTTATGCACAATGTGTGGAATATACTGTTGTGATTCACCAGAATATGAAATCTTTTCTGTGAGCTACGTCAGAGCTTCGAGGTAATGAATGCATGAATCGGTTTTGTCGGTGAGTCTGTGCTTCATTAAGAAGTTTAATGTCTTTTCCCTAGTGATGCTAATAATATTGCTTATATCACTTAATCTATTACTCTGTTATTCAGATAACGATGAACAAACCCATTCATAATCCTGATTATTCAAAGAATGAGTTGATTTTCATTTATAATTCATTCAGATTTTATACTTGACACAGGATGATATTTAGTGTACATGAGAAAGATGTGTCAATCAGATGTTTCCAAATTTGAAATGATACCGATATTCATCCGTTGGGCATGTTTTAAAGATGATTTTTCATACAAGATCGGCAAAATATAAATGGCCTTTCAATCAATAACCTTTCCAATTAATATACTTACTTCCCTTACAGTTAGGATTGAAACAATGAACAAAACTCAGTGGAAGATGTATGTGTATATTTACAAACATCGCAAATGGAATGGAAATTTATATTTTTATTATTTATTTGTCCCTTGGGTTCCTAGTGGGACACAGAGCTCTAGAAGCACGTCTCCATCCCACTCCATTTTCTGCAAACTTTCGAACTTGGCTCAACGACTGCCCGGAAGTTCTCATTTCTTCCCACACTATCTCCTCCATGTCACCCTCGGACGCCCAACTCATCACTTGCCATCGGGATTCCACTCGAGGGCCTGAAGCGTGATGTTTACGAATGGTCTTCTCAGTATATGCCTAACCCGATCCATCTTCTCTTCCTTCCGCATATTTGTTGAGCGATGGGTTCTTGGTTGATTTATTGCCAGCATTCCGTGTTGCTTATTCTTTCTGGCCATCTGATCTTCAGTAACGAGCGTAGGAAGTTGTTGATGAATATCATTATTTTGTTGGAAATGCCTTTCGTAACGCTCCAAGTCTCTGAACCACATAGAAGCACTGACCTGACATTGGTGCTGAAAATGGGGATGTTGTTCACGCTTTATGCTGAGTGCAGAAGATCTCCACTCTTCGAGTTTGTACCACAAGACATTAGACACAAATCATCATTGGCGGCGAAATTCAGATCTTCTAGGATCCTTTCTCCGGTCCAGAGTATCCTCCTCTTCTTGCTCCTTACAGTTTGCTGCATGACCCAGTCCACCACAATCAGGAAGATCATCGCTGATAGTAGGCAGCCTTGTCTTACTCTTGTCTTCACTTCACTTCAAAGGCATCACTGAGCTTCACATTGTGAACTACTTGGCATGTGGCTTTTTTATATAGTTTTTGAATGAGGTTGATAAAGTTTTGTGGTATTTTTGTAGTGCTGACGCAGTTGCTAAATGACTTCTCGGTCGACGCTGTCGAAAGCTTTTTCAAAGTCGATGATGTTGAGTTAGAGAGTTGACTGCCATTCTATACTCTGTTCTATGATGATGTGTAGTGTTGTAATTTGGTCCGTACATGATTTGTACTTCCAGAAAACAGGCAACCTATTCCGGTCATAGTTTTGAATCCAGAGCACCTTTTGTTCTCTCAAAGATGATATGGTTTAATATTTTGCTTGGTGTGAACAAGAGCATGATTTACACCAGTTCTTGTTCTTGCAAAGACTTAGGTCAGCCTTCTTAAGGATTTCTACAAGGTAGCCCTTCTTCCAGTCTGCAGGTACCTTCCCTTCCATCCAGACCTTCTGTAATAGTGGTGTAGTGTGAGCATGTCCGCTGTTGCCCCTGCGTCTGTTCCCGATGCTTCTGACGAAGAATGTCAAGTTAACAAACATCTATTTTTGAATACACAAACTGACTCAGATTATCCTTACTCCATTGGCTTCCACAAACTTAGGAAGTCGTTGCCTGACAACGGTACAACAAGATATTGTCATCCATTTAATGACGCATATCAATGATATGGTAAACTAGGGAATTTGATAATGACTTTAGGCCAGTGACACGTGGATGTTTCCACAAACGTTTGAAAATCCCAGGTGAAACTCCTTCCTCTGCTTTCCTAATTTACTTGTCTTCACACGTTGTTTCACAGATATAGTTGGACTTCATGTTGTTCACATTTTTATTTTAAGAACTGCCTAATATGTTGAATTGTTCAGGTCATCAGTATCAACTAAGTGGCTGGGTGTGTATGGGTCAACGCGATTCAAGTTCTTGTCTTAACTTTGTAAGAAATACCCCCTCTAAATATTTAGTTAGTCTTAGGGAGGTAGATCTCACTTCAATAGTATTGTATTCCTCTTCCTTTCTTCTACAAGCATGCTGTTCTAGACACTCTTCAAGCATTCCCATTACCCTTGTAGTATATCTTCTGCGTATGGTTTCCGTGTATTTAGGTAAAGTGATTGAATCTAACCCCTCTTAAAAAGTTTAGGGTAAAAGTTGTTGGAGCTTATATGCTGCCCACTCCACAGTGTTCTATTACTTTTACAAAATAAGTCAAAAATATTTAATCAAATCATTCTTGAATTTGTTTAAATAAATTAGATATTTTTGTGATAACTGATGATAACATTCTGAAGGTCATTTAATGATAGCCGAACGGCGCTGACTATAAAGATATCATAACTCTACAGAAATTTGCATAGTTACTTCCAATTACATTATAGATACTTCTGTTAAAACAGATTTATTCTAATTCCTACATCAGTCTATCGATACTAGGCATTACTGAACTGGATGTATTCACTTGCAATAAACAAGACACATACATTGTTAGTTACAACAACGAACATTATGGATCTATTCAATCTTAATGCCTCGAATTCAATTAGGTTAACTATGTGTTACTGAATCAAGTCTCAAAAGCTTCACAGTCAAGACTCAATTAAAAAGAAGTAGTGTATAAATCATAATTTTACTGAAACTTTATACATCTCGCTGTGTACAAAATAAAATACTAATGGGTTGGAAAAATAGCGCTGTGGAATACTCTGATATGCAACAGGTGAATCATTATTTCCATTTGATCCACAACTTTATTTTGGGTATAAAAATAAAGATCTATAATTTAATTTATTGAGTTAATGGAGTAGGACTGTTTCAAGTTTTCCTAATACCACCAGTATTCCAGTCAATTACGTCTTCAGCAACATTAACGTGAACGTTGACAGCTCCAGATTTTATTTCTTCCTCATCTGCATTGATCTGAAACTCTTTCATATTAGTCAGTGTTTTGTTCAACCTGCTCAGTATAATTCCTAGATAAGAGTCGTCTATACGAATATTTTGTGTAAAAGCCATGGCCAGGGAAGCGTCATTGACTATACTGCAACCTAACATGTAACCTGTCCATAAAAATAAGGCGGGTAGTGTTCCCAAGGGTATTCTTTCTCTGAAACAGCCCATTTTAAATGAAATTCATCATTTGTTGGCCTTGCTACTAAGCTTGATGGTGCACGGGCCCACCAACAACTGAAGTTATGCTTGAAGCATTCACACCTCTGATCAGACTAATAGTATTGTTTGGCAGAATTGCGTAGTCATCATCAAGAAAGATGTACAACGGAGCTTGTCCATTACAAAATGTAACGGCCCATCTATATGTTAGTATTAGTTTCAATGTTAAGTTGAAGTATGTATCGTGAAAAGATCCTATCAGCATATCTTTATATACTTTACTTTCATTTTCCAGTTTTTTGGCAGCAATCCACCGTGATGTTTTGTACTTTTGTGATAATTCTTTGGCATTCCGATGAAGATTGACGTGAACTCCGTCAAAGTGGAAAATATCTGTCTCATTTGGTGTTGGCAGTCCAACTACGAAAACAAACCCCACTTTGAAATCTTTCCACAAGTTTAATCGCATATATGTTTCTCTTGCATATGATCTCTTATCGAAGCAATAAATACATGATTTCACAATTACTATAAGATCTAGTATTTTGGTTGTTTCAGTAGGATTGCATGTTTTCTTAGGTAACTGAATGACAATAATAGGTCCACCATTAACTGGCATCTGAAAAATGAGAAGTGGAAAAGGTTTTCAAGAGCAGTAATGAATGCTAGTTGAAGGATACGAATGAGTAATCGCAGCGTCCAGTATGATCATAATGCTACAAACCATTCTGTTGCAAAGGAATAATACATTAATTAGGCCAATTATCACTGAAGTATGAATAAGCAAGTGATTATTACCTAAGCACCAAGCTAAAAGGATTCAGTATCACTCTGTTATTTCGAGTGATATTAGGTGATTCAAGATAGTCTGTAAAATGACCTACGTCTGAGTTTCTCACCTGTTCACATTTATCACTAAGAAGTGATTGCTAATTCAAGGGAACTGATGTCTTCTCAAAGATCTTAACCGCCGAGCTTTTCTTTAGAATCCGGTGAATACTTAGGACTGGACGAAACAAGTAAGCCACTTTACCATTACAAAGTGGTAAAACATTTAAACCCTTCAACTTGTTTCTGAAATTCCTTTTAAGTGATATAGTGATATTTGACTAGTAAGTCATTCTAGTATTTATTATTCAGTTGGTTTAAAACATCATGTGTGCAAGTCGTCACTCAAAGGTTATGAATGCTTGTGACAAAACTGCAAAGCCTGATTGATTAAGAGATCTGACTATGTGAGGATCAAAGTTGAATACTATATAAATTCCTGAGAATATTTATACTATTCTAAATCAGAACACAAATTATTCAACCTACTTCGTATAATTCGTATAAGATACACTTCAATACTTAGACAAAATTTTGTAATTTCTGGCCGTTTCTTTTACAAATTTCAAATCGTAATATCTCAACTTGGTAAAAGTATCTGAAGCATGTTCAGACTTATTTGTAAATTCAGTTTCTTCATTATATCAAATGTTTTAATAATTTCAATTCTAAATTGAGAAGTAACAATCCTTTGGTCAAGCAAGCACTGGTGTATGAAGATGTAAGAGTATCTTAAGATGAAAACTTCTTCGAAATCATCTCGATCATTTAAAAAATTGTGGTTCATATGCAAATTTAGACAACTGCTACTAAAAATCCAGTTACACCTTCTAGACTAATAAATATATTAGAATATCGAATGGCTTGAATAGATTTTGCTGCAAGAACTGGTCCATGTAGATGGTCTGAACAGAACTGATCGGTTCAGTTTTTGATTTGGTTTATATGCTATGTGACAAAAACAACATGTGATTACTTTACTTCTGTAGTGTACTTAAATTGAACTGACCAGTCTTCAGAAATAATTTTTGTTTGATTTTTGGTCCTCTACTTTCTCAGGTGCTATAAGTTTCACAAACTAGATTATCCAATAGTACTAATAATGACTTCAGGAATATTCCAATAAGGACAATACTTACATATTAGCATCGATTTTGTGATTCGTTATAAATCTCTTAAACCCTAGAATGATATTTTTCTTAGGCTCGATTATCTGCACAAGAAAGATGGAGAAAGAGATTTGTTTTGCTGTAATAATCTCGTATGTTCGTATGTCAGTTGGTGTAATGATGCAAGTAAGCAGAAATTGGCTTGATTTTTTTAGGATTAACTCACAGAAGTAATTCACTGTTTGAAACGTAGCATATTTGATGTGTATTTGTATTCGGTCTTTTCAATCTTTAGACTTCAAGAAAAATATCTCAAACATCATTGATCACAGCTGATATATTTGTTAAGTTCTTGAAAATACCTGGCTTTAGGACTGTTTACTTGTCCTTCTGGGATATAATGAAGAAACTTGTGTGATACTTTTGATTTGTTGAAGTTACTATATACCAATAGTTTCTTCACACATAAACTCACCAGTAAATTCAACATGATTTTACAAATATACAATGAGAATTAGGAGCGTTTAGGTTGCAAAACAATATGAATAAACGATTATGATTGAAATAAAGCCGTCTACAGAGAATTTGCACATTCTAAGTTTCCAGATTCCAGTTTATTTCACCCAGCATCGGTTAAAGTAAGCCAAGTGAAATACTTATGTACCAAAAAGCGAACAAATGAGTTTTAAGACGTGACTCAGAAAACAAATGAGTCTAAAGGAATACTACTGTTCATTAATTAGCCTTCAGACTTTATCACATATTTTTTTAAGAAATAACTGCAGGATCAGTAGTAATGTGAATGGTAAGTGTGAAGTGCCGAAGGAGATTTACGGCTTATGCAATGTTTCTATATTAAGAGGGAACATCAAACCTTGACTAGGAACACCCAGTTGGAATCTAGATTGAATTCAAACCCACCATTCCGATTAACTCATTTTTTGTTTTGACCAAATATGGAAACTAATTTGGTGTACATAATGCTACTTAATACCTTCATAGTAGAATGCATTGGTCAAACTAACTGATTGAGACCCCTCAAATTATTGAGACGGATAAAGTTAACTAAATTTAATATGAAACTTATGCGATCGGTTGTCTACAGAAAAACTCATCCATCTCAAAGCTTTCATTGACACGTAGTTAAATAACAGATCCGAACACAGCAACAATTTAACAGAACATAACGGTAATTGTAAAAAAAGTTGAATACCAAATCTTTGTTCATGCGATCGTTACATAATGAGTGCAGTTTGAATGATGCAACGACTATTTTCATTAAGTACTAACTGTAATACCCCTGAAGACAAGGAATGTGAAGTTATAAAACTTTGAAACAACAACTGGTCATTGAGTGAAAACTTTTATGTTTGTGGGCAGTGAGTCGAACTTGTGAATGTCAAACAGTAAATAATACCGTATCACTGTACCAAACATCAAGGAAACTAATTTAATGTGAAAATAAGGCAACTGAGGATTTGTCATGAAAACTGAACCCAAACACTTAATACTCTTCTTAATATGAAGATATTTCTTCTCCAATTCATTTCCTTGATAAAGGCGACTCTAATTAATATTGATAAAAAGTATATGAATAGTCTTAATGTATAAAGATTAAACTATTCAGACTAATAGTTGATGGTGTGAGAAACAATAAATGTTTGAGATCAGAGACTCTGTTGCTGCATGATTTGTTCATAGTAGGTAGGATATGACGAGAAATGTTAGCTGTAAAAATGAATGCAATCTAAGGCATATGAGCATGTAAATCGATTTTATTATACTCACTAAGATTTCAGCACAATTCCATTTATGTACATCCTACGAACAAATATACTGTACAAAAATGGGGTGAACATACTGTGAACATCCTCAACTGTATTTAACAGTTTTATAATTACAAAAAATGCTTATCTGTATCACCCCTTAGTAATGATGGAAAACACCACATGATAGTTACTCTTAAAAACGTTAGTCTGACTCATGATAGACAAGTATGCACAATATTTATGAACCATAAACTAATGCACAAATCCAGTCCAGTAGAACTCACCTCCTTATCAGGTAAACCTGTCTGTATGGCGTTCAAAGCTTCTTTCATACTGAAGTACTTTGGATGATGCCAACCTCTATTAATATTCTTCGTAGTCAATCCTCTTCCATTGATCATTGTAGTTAGGGCATCATTTGATAGGAAGTAAAGCTCATTCAAGGTAACGTTTGAATAATGTTTATTATTCCTCTTAAATGGAATCTGTATATCAAGAAATGTGCAGTTAAGCGGTGTATGAATTAGGCGGACTGATGAGTCAAATCCACGCACTCTTGCATAGTTGTTTGTACTCAAATTATTCAGTTGTTCAATACACTGAAGCCACATGTTCTCCGATTCTGTACATTTTGTTAATGTATCCATGCTGTACAGTGCCTCAGTATTCAGGAATTCTTCTTCAAATGGTTTATATACTGTATAGTAACGGTAAAGTGTAATTGATAATATCTGAAACAACATGGCAACCAGTATCAAAACTGCTTTCGATCTCTTTGAAATGCAAATTCTATAGGATAATTTTCTTCTGAATAACATTTTTCATTAATGGTGTTTGGTACCGGTTGGCAGATTACTTGCTATTTAATACTACTACACGTTATTAAACATATATATATATATATATATGTAGATTTTTGAGTACCAACTGGTATAAACGAAATGAGTTCAATATATGTATACGTCTGACCTATTTTTTCATTGATTTTCATTGCTCTGTATTCAACTGTAATGCACAAATATTTAGAAAGCGAGTATAAAGTAGGATCAAGTTATTTTGAATCACACATACCAATAACATTTTTGTCCAACAGAAAAGCTTTTAAAAAACAAAATACTTTACATGCTATTTAACAAAACTTGCATTGTATACATTGAGTAATGATCAGAAAAAGCCTACTGTTTATACTCAATTATGTCTCGTTACGTGATTGGTCATTTCTACTCTTCTTTAAAATGAATACATTTTATTGAGTTATAATTATTTCATTATTGTTGTACACCCACATAGTATGTCATCGGTAATTTTCGGTGATATTGTATTTTGTAAAGTGTGGTAAATACAAGTTTTAAATTACTTTCGCTCGAATGTTTCTCATTTATCCTGTCTCAGATAAATTCCATTTTGTTAAAACAACAAGCTACTTGAATAGCTGAAAAAGAAACCTGTCTGTATAAAGTATCTTCACTCACTATTCGTTGATATACTTGTAGTTATCCGTCGTTATACTGGATCGAATGGTTCGACCTCTGTTGGTATATGGACTCATATGCGGATGTCTCACTATTACTTGAGTATTTATCATGGTGCATCCAGCTGATGAGTCTCAAGTAAGACAAAACGTGTGTCCTGGATTCCTTTGCTAACCACAACCAAGTAAATTATCTTTATTCATTTTCCATCTTTCGTATATCAGTGTTTCAGTAAAAGTCACTGAAGTGTGCATCATTAGTTCAAACTCATATCATTTGACTGAGCTAAAAACTTCTAGTTTCCATATATCCGCTGATCAACAAAAAGTGAGTTGATTTTTCCAATTCACTGGATGCTACTCTTATCTAATGGATAACATATTTTGTCATCAGATAGTTTTAAACAAGAAAGAACACCAGCTAGAAGACTTTTAGTGAAAGGAAAAAGCTAAATAGTCTTAGAGTGCTGTTTTTGACTTATCAGTAGTACGCACCTAAACATCATCTTAGACGATATATGAGACCTTAGGGTCCTGTCATGATGAATTACCGTTCATTCCCCAGGCATTCAATCAAGGTCCGTTTCAGTTGTTCAGTCTTAATTTTAATGCTTTCTTCCTTAATTTGAAATTAAAAAGGCCTGCCTATCTGTTACACAGCAACAACTAGGATTTCTGAGTTATATATTCATCAACAATAGATACGCAAAAAGACTTGTTGATGTAACTATTCCTGCACCCCACCCCCTCGAAACTACCCTTAAAATATAAGCCATAGTGGGGGAGAGAACGTTTTCAAGTTTGGAGTTCAACAGCTGCACAGTAAATGACATTATTGAACGTTGAAAAATGAAAGCTATTATGAAAACATGACATCCCGAGACTCTGTGATTCCCTATACTAGCTGTCCAATAGTGAAGCATTTGCGAAACGTAGTCAATCAATACTAACCACTGAAATCTGCATTGATCAGTTAACCTACTTCTGTAGGGTTAGGCATCAAAAAGCATTCAGAGTTTGTTCAGCTTCTACACGAGTACAATCCATTGTATAGCTCAGAAAAGGAGAATTTAAATCTGTCGGAAATTTCATCCTCAACAATTAATCGACATTCAAAACACAATTTCAGGTATTTGATACTATTTAGAAAAAGACTCTGAAAAGATGTGGGTAATCGTTAATTTCATATGTGAATTCCTTTTATCGATTTATAAAGAGCAAGAACAACACTGGGAGCAGGATAAAAAACTTCCATTTCATTTGGTGATATTTTGTCAACCTTTTAAAATCTAGAATATCAAAGCATATAGATTTACTGCAAATGTAACATGCTTCAAGTAACTGTGAGAGAATATAATATTGATCAGTGGTTAAGATTTTTAGAAATAGTCATGAAGTGAAGGTCAATTATAACTATGAATTCAAACGAAGGTCAATAAATGTTCACATTTTTCACATAATCTAATGGATGTTTGTGGAATAAAACGTCATTAGTGGTAATCAAAATATTGAGGGACTGAGCACTGCGAGATTACATAAGTAGTTCATACGTTAAATGAGCAAACTACCGTGAGTTCGATCAGTTAGTTGCAAACACTCAATATAAACAAGAGATGATACAGCTAAATAAGTTTCAAGGAATAAACATCTCAGGTTGATGAATGATGGTGCAATCAAATAACTGTCAAGAAGGGTTAGCAAGGTAGACAGAGGTTGACTATAGGTTTTCTCAGGAACAAACTCAGGTTTCAGTTGTTTAATGTTTATAGCTTTAGAAAACTTCGGAAAAGTTGACCTGATTTGTAGTGTCTTTAGAATTTTTTCAGACAGTCTTAGAAACTCTTCCTTCTGTTTGTGCAATTTATCTGCTTCAGCAGCTACACATTACCTATTATACACACTTGGAGGTATCGTAAGAAGGATACCTGTTACCTTTTGATGGGCATGAAAAGCATATTGTTTGATAAAAAGGGATTAAAATGACTCCCAAATTAGGTTCAGCCAGTGAAGTCTTCAATGTCTACTAATAACTCCAACAATTACATCACCTTTGAAGTTGAGGAGAATAAATGCAGGCTTTTTACTGATTGATGCTTATTTCAAAGTTTTGGCTTACGTTTTTCCTTATCTGTTGATAAATGACTACGGAAATCAAAATCCTGTTATAATTTTTTATTTTTGTGTGTCTTTATTTACTTTATCTTTGAAAAGTTTCATTCCAACTCTTTAAAATAGGACTTCATTCTATTAGGTGATGTGATTTCAGAAACATATAAGCCAACTCTTTCATTTGCAAAAGAGTGAGATGAAGACACGTAGCACCAGCCAAAGTTGCATGGTCTGTGATCAAAGTTTCCTCTCTCTCTCTCTCTCTCTCTCTGCATATATATATATATATATATATATAAGTGAGAATATTCAAGCCTAATTTTCAGTAGTAAATTTCATGGTGTAAGCCAATAACTTCAGTGTGCAGTGAAGCGATTATTGCTTGCGCAGTGTTACGTGCAGGCGTAAAGATTGACTAAGATATTACAGTCACTTGATGCAGAAGCCGATTATCTAGTACTGATCATTTCAGTTCTACCCTGTCGATCTTGATAGCTGTTCAAATGCCGCCCACTTCATTCTATGTCACCCATTATTCCGTTCAACAAATTTTTACTCAAAAGTTGAATTTTATTTTTGCAAACTCGGTTATGTTTTAAGCAAATGAATATACATATAGCATATCATATCATAGGGCACAAACAAAGAAGAAAGGAACACTTGCTTCCTTCATTGTATCTCACTAAACCTTTGTGATCATATTTGTAAGCTTTGGAAACAAATAACTGTCTATTGTTATCTTAAACAGACATGTGACCACTTCAGTTTTCAACAGAAGCACATAACTGTATTTCTGAAGACCTATGAAAACTGTCACTCTGACCGTGATAAGATTGATGAATGCAGGTGGTGTTTTTGAACACAAAGATCAGGTGAAATATTATGATTTGTCATTGCTTCGGGAGTGTGTAGATGACGTGATCAGGATCTTCTGTAACTTGGGTGGCGGTTTGCGCTATATCGTGAGCTAACAGAAGTTGGAAATATGGGGCATTGGATTCTAACCCAGTGGCTCAATGGTAACGCGCTGGTCGCGGAACCTGAAGGTCGCGGGTTCGATCCCTGCTGGTGGGGTCGTGGGTGCGCACTGCTGAGGAGTCCCATACTAGGACGAAACAGCTGTCCAGTGCTCCCAGGTTTCCTTTGTTCCTCCAACTGATGTCAGTCTTCGATGAATAACAACTTGAAATTTTTGGTAGTATTTTTGAGAGATGTTCCGCTCGTGGTTGGGTGGTTTGCGGAAGTTCATCGGATCAAAAAAGATTTTTGGTAATTTATCGATGCAGTCAGATAGACTGATGGCACAATTACTGCGTAATTTCTTTGTTCTATGTCTTAGTTTCGCAATCTGTTAAACTTGCGCCTCAGTAAAAAATGGTATGTAAATACCTGAGCAAAAGATGCAGTTTACTCAAGTTTATTATGTAAAAAATTTCGACTATAAAAACATATTACGTAGAAGTACTTAAGACAATTAAATGCATTACTGTCCCTCACATAAAAATGTAACCTGGTCCATAATAATTTCGAAGAGATTCTCAAAAAGAAATAGCTCCAGTGTTACTGACTAATAACTATCAGTTTCCAGTGGCTCGACCCTTGCTTAACGGCACAAGCTTTTTAAATTATATGCAAATCATTCAAACAGTACACAAGTTTCATAATCTAGGAATTTATCGTATGATTTGGAGTTGAATCCCAAACGTTTTCAAAAAAATTGTGAAAGTACATGTTTCAGATTTTCTAGTAATAGAGGCATGGTGAAGGGAAAACAATCAAGACAAAGTAATCATACAGAAAGATACAGTAAAACGTTCCTGAGCTAATAGTCACTTTAGTGTTACACATTTTTATATTTTTTAACAGAATACAATTTCAAATTGTTCTGATTAACTCCAAGAACGGTTTACCTAAACATTTCGTTCATATTATACGTCATTCAAAACACCAGTGTTTGGCGATGAATGTTTGCGAGATATCCTTCATTTAAAATAGCTATTAAATGAACTATATGAGTTCAGAAGGCTGATCATTTGAAACTACTATTCTTCAATTGACCACTTACGTGGCATATGCAGAATCTTAATGCAGCGATTAACTTTAAGTGGAACAAATCTAACGGCTGTAAGCGATCATTGACCAAGGAAAAATGCTGCAGTTTAACAATATCTCATTTTATGTAAAAACTTGGACTGTATTCACAAAATCTCATCACCAAGTCTGTTAACAACGTTTAGCTTAAATAGATTTTCCTTGTTCTAGTTGAAATACAGACCATAACCAGTATGTCTGCATACATTCCAGTTATAAGAATATGGAAATCTACTGTATAGATCACCCACTCAGCTCAAATATTTAAAAACTCAATGCGGTTTCAAAGTTACCGTGAGCTATATAACTTGAACCGACCTCCATGGTCTGCAAATTATAGGTTTTAGTTTCTGAGACACCAGGAAGTGCATACTTGTTTCTTTATGGATTTAATGCCGATTTCGCTTCAAAAAACTACATAGATGTTCTTCACACCACAATGGTTTGATTTTGCGAGTCAGATAATTATTACAGCTTTCTGACACTTGTGTACTGATGAGAACACTCAGAGTTCAAGGTGTAAATAAACTCTATTTTATTGTTGGTATCTGAACATTTTTCTTATTCAAACCATCATTTCTAGTCCATCCTAACTTCATGATACATAATACAGTTTGTAAAAGTATTAAATAATAGGGACTACTAATGTTTCTACCCGCAAATCTACCTAGGCTTCATCCATCTATGAGCAGGAAACCAAAACATCAAGCCTTATAGATAAGTATAAGTTCAAACTGTCAAACCAACCAACAAACAAATACTGAATAGATAATAGAAAACAAAAACGTGCCGTTGCCAAGATCTGTTGATAGATAAGTCACAAAAGTATGATTTTTTTAAATCACTAGACTGTATTGGTCCATAGCAATAAATAACAATGTTTAACAAGAGAAAATGTAAGAAAATAGCAAATTTCATACATAAACTTGAGTGTTTATCTGTTACCTGGTTTTTGTCACTGAAAGCACAGGAAGGTATATTTGCAAAACTTTTTTCATCAAGTTCGATGCAATATTGAGAAAAACAATGACGGGTGCAAAATGAAAAGGTCTACTCAAGAGTAATTTGTATGGAATGTTGGATCTTCATTAATCTAGTAATGTTGATGTTCCTGATAAAACTAGAAAAATTTCCAGTAGAGTATGGAATTGCCTCTGTGAAAGTGAAGGCTCGTATAGAAACGTATTCTGAGTAATTCAAGAGCATTCATATGGGATTTGATTTCACTTGTGAAAGCTATCAGAGTAATTGGTTGTTGTTTACTTTGGCATTTTGAAGATAAGAAAATGAGATGGCTACATGAAAAGTAGCTTATGCATAAAACAGATAAATAAGGTTCATTTTCTACTCTTCCTCAGGTTTGTACCGATGAAGCATAAATGTACTGTAATCTTACACTAAGATAACAGAGAAAGTTCACCATTCTATGTAGAGAGCATGATGAATTCACTACAAACTATGGGAAACAGCTGATTCTTATTAACGTAAACAGCTGAAAGCAACCGTAGACATGAACCATCCACAATGAAAAGGAAGTTGTTACCTCTTCGACTGCGATTCCGAAGGGAAATCTCAACAGATAGCCTACCAAAACTCTAAGCCAAATTAATAAACACCATATTCTACCAAGTATATCTTTATTTATTGTCTCCTAGTTTAATTTGAGACTGGTAAACAGTACTGAAAAAAGTTCATCATACTACATAAACCGCTGTTAATGCTCCTTTTTCAGTGTTGTTGTAAAACATTTACACAGAACAGCATTACTGACCATTTCTTCGATACTCTATTGACTAATTATTATTACTACAATATTACAAATCAAGTATCTAATAGCCAAGAGTTCACTTCGTTTTCATTATTGCTTCGTTGATTCATATCATTTTTATTTTTCCCTTATGAAACACACATTTCAAACTTAAACTTTGTCTTAATTCTTCCACTCATCAAAATGCCTACGTTTTTTGTGAATATATACCTAGTTAACCATAACTACTCTCACATCCAACTTATCACAGCATGTGATACACATACATGATTAATTATGATTAAATATGCAATCGAAACTAGTCTGCTTATATTACTTTAACTTGAAAGAATGCACTTAACTTGAAGTTGTCTTTAATTGCAATAATTAATTTACTGTATCACTAAGGAAGCTGAAAGCGTTTTTTGAAATCAATATTCTTCATTCCTATTAATTTTTTAAACCCTGTGTTCAAGATTGAATTCAAATAAATTTACAATGGAGGGTGATGACTGAAGAAGAAACCGAAACTTGAACTGCTCTTAAATTCCGATTAACGGCAACTAGGTCAACAGTACGAAGCTCTATCAACAGAGTTTTGGGATCAAGCTAACGAGCACATGTGAATTTCACTTCTCCCAGAGAATTCTACTGAGTTTTAGGGGGAAGCATGATAGCTGATTCTTATTTTATGAATACACGTTTCTTAAACAATATCCGTCAGAAATTCATTTTTGTCATTACAAGAATCATCTAAATACGTTACTGAATTGAGACGATAAGTTGAACATTACTGTTAGAAGAGTAAAGAATCCCAGGTTCTAACTAGGTCTTAACTTCACTAATCTCCGTTCGCCTCCCTAGGCATGTATTTCAGATCATGATTCACAGCTTTTCATTAATCAAGATCACACTGGTTGCCCAATGAGGATTTTGTTTCAATGTAAATTAAGGTGAAGTAGAGACGAGGAGAGTCTTAGCAACAATTTATGAAACTAAGATAGACGTGGTTAAACAGAATGGTATGAATGATAGTGAGTGACGATGCTCCTCCCATGCAGTTCACTTTGATTTAGATTCAACATGAGAACCTGTTCGAGTATCCAGTGTTATCGCAGTAAACTGACACTTGAGTATCATGGAATCATATGGCAACCACGAGAAGGTTTGTGTGGCTGAAATGAAGCTAAGACCTGGTTACGAGCTGAGTTTCGTGGGTACTCAACTGACTGGTAACCTAAGGACCAACGGTTCAAATGCTGCCGCAATCCAATTTTTATTCCACCTTAAATCATTACCCAGTGACAAACCGTCAAAAACGTATAGACAAGGTCGAAAAAAACATAAACTGTTTAAAATTTTATCATGCATTTGTTAGATGATTTTAATGTATAAGAGTATGTAGATTCGGTAAGATGTAGTGAGAAAAAATTTCATTGTTTGTCGAGGACGGTAATCCATGAATGCTAGTGAAACAAGAAGAAGAAGAAAGTTGGTTCAAATACCCAGAAATTTGATGACTTAAAAAATTTAATGAGCTGTATGATATATGATATATTTATAATAATATATAGTAATTGGTTTATTCCAAACAACGTATGTGATAGAGTATGGAATTCTCAGCATGTAATATTCTAACAAATTCATTCCCTGTACAGTATTTTAGACTAAATTATCATCGTACATAAGTGTCTGGTCTAAACTGGTGAGTGAACAGAAAATAGAGGGAAATTTTTGCAGTGATAGTTTATTCAGACATATAAAAACGTACAATTCGATATAGATATCCCAGGAACAGTAATATACTGTATTTTAGTTTATTTATTAGTTTATTTCTTACGGATGCAACATTTTTCATTATTTTATTGTTGGCTTGAAAAAGTACAGTTTAAAAACATTTTAAAAATGCACGTGAGCGAATGACACGTTTGAAAGATGTAATTAGAAGATTAAAAGAAATTTAAAGTGAAGAATTCCCAAAATTCTGTATTTTCATTCCCTTTTACAAAAGATTTCATAATCAATTCCTATTTCATGTCATTACTTTACTTACTTGACCTTAAACCATACAAAATTCTAACCCCATCTTAACATTACTAAATCATTACATACACTTGTGTAATACTTTCTTACATTTTTTAATCGGTCACATGTAGCAAGATGACAATCTGACTACGAAAACATGAGATAAATTTCAGTTTTAGCAATCAAAAATTAGTTTGTTTTGAACTTCCTTAATATGTATTAATTTTTTAATTATGTCATTAATGGAATATCACCTTCTTCATAGATCAATTGCATGGATTGCATTATATATATATATATATATATATATATATATATATATAAAATATATATATATATATATATAATGGATTTATAACCTGTATGTAGTTGAAAAGAAGGCAATGAAATGTAACAGATTCGTCGTATTTTGCAAACTTTGTTGTTCTAGCTTTGCTAAAAACAATAAGTGACTTTTTGGGTCTGAAATGTCATAGAAACTACTTTTATACTTTCGCTTATGTTATACTCAGTTCAGAAGGCAGTGACATTATTCGATACTGGTATTGAGAGCTTTCCGCGAAAAAGCCAATCTCGTAGGGGAACAAAATCGACAGTGCATCCACAACCTGGGTTTCAAGCATTTCTCCTCCTATACACTTTAGATGATCATAAGTAGATGGAGCAGGCATCGGAAGATACAACATTCATTAGAGGCGTCGTTTCCATCAACCGACCAAGATAACAATTTTCCCCCTGTTCAGACTTTGAGTTTCGAGAAAGACCATTCATGCTACGCGCATACTGTTCTGTTTCTACTGCCCGACGTCTCTTCAGGCATCATAATCAAACCGTCTCAACTGGGCAGCTACTGTGATAACAAATTAAGTGTTATGATTTCAGCTGAGGAAGTTGTATTTTCACAAAATGACCAAAGATGGTTGGCTGCCTTATCAAATGTAACGGTGGTCTTCTAATTCACTACCATGGTTTATTGGTAGAGTCATGTGTTACCTGTACAAGGTTGCGAACTTATCAATAGTTAATAAGGCTAGTATTAATTATGGTCTTAGTAAGACTTAAGAATGAATGATGCATCGAAAATACCATATTCAGAAGGAGATAAATTCATGCTGGGTGACGACTGAAGGTGAGATGAAAATCTGTACCACGGCCGGGTTCGAACCAGCGACCGGTCGGTCAGGCCGCGGTCCAGATTTTCATCTCACCTTCAATCATCATCTGGTATAAATACTAGTCTGCAGAACTACGGCTTTCTCAGATAGCCAAATGATAATGGGATAAGTTCTTTATTTTTCATAGGATTTTTGTCAGTTGCATGCTAAGGGAGTAAATGAATTGGATTCACTGTGAATGTTTCACATTCCTTAGCTGAATGGTATTGAGTTTTCAGATTTCGAGATTTGGAGATCACATTAACCCTTTTGAGGTTCACGAGATAGAGGAAGTCAAAAGGATAAAATTCATTCAAACTGGCTTGTATTTCAAACAGGGTGAGAGGGATATTCTCCAATGTGTGAGGTAAAATTATTAAGTATATGCTGTTACGCAACTTTGTGAAAAGAGTTATGGGAACAAATGACAAGTGTATGAGATACGTAACTGTAAATAATATTAGCAAATGCAGATATAATAAAAAACAGCAGTTAAATCAAGGTGTGTGAGTGATAAAAAGGTAGGATGTGAAACTTTTAGAATGGTTGAGGATATCCTTTGGCAAGGGGTTGGTTATTAATAACAGTTGAACTCGTCGGATTACAAAGGCTTTAGCAATACGTAATTGAAATCAGAGTTCTCTTTGTTTAATGCCGTGAGTTGCATTTCTGCATTAAATTGTTACCCTGTATCAAATAAGTGCTAAATAAGTGTACTACTGGCTGAGAATGAATAACCAAAACTCAGACTCCTACGCAGATGCTTGATTAACATAGTGAAAAGCCATCTTTCTATTTTGAAATGACAGAAAAGATTTCTTGCTTAGGATGAGAATGAATGTGCTTTAGTGTTTTCCGAGCCTTGATATTTTGTTGTGTATGTTAAATTACCAGGCTTCGTGACATTCTCATCTCTAACCCTACTAAGCCCAGTGATGAAACACCCACAATAAATATCTATCTCAGAGAACGCCACACTACCAACTTCTCCTTATTATTCCTACTTACTTACTTCTGCATGCACACGTGGACTGATGAGTACACTGGAGGTTTACGGGTAATAGAAGATTGTTTCATCTGAACAGTGTGAATAAAAATGCTGTTTGATGGAATACTAAGAGACGTGCAAATGGACAGACTCTGGACAGTGCACTTCTAATCCATCTGTTGATTCTAGTCACTATATTACCTTATTTGAGACTTCAAGTGAAAAGCATCGTAGCTTTCTTACAAAGTATTGTGCTCCTCTTTCTCTCTCTCTTACTGGTGCTCCATTTCTACATGAACTCTTTCAGATAATCAATAATGAGTAAAGATTGTTGAAGTAGCAAACATGTGAATGTTGACTTACAATTCCTCTGCCAATTTATCAGAAATTTCCATTTAACATTCCATATAGCTGATCTAACAGGAAACAGTTACATAATGATAGATCTGTTAATTTTTGCTCTAAAAGCTTTGTGTCCCTGGTACTTTTTCCTTTACTTCTCAGTCACTTCTCGAGAAAGTCTAGCCGTTGCTAAATCTCCTATTTCATTGTGAACACATTTTGCAAATACTGACAAGAGTAACAAGGAAACGCTGTCTGCTCAATGACGTTCGGCTACCATAACTCACTAAAATTCGCTAATATTCAGTATGTGTCAGTTAGGCTTATCATGCTAAGAAGGATGAAATTAAACTTGATGAGTTTACCAACACTATTACTATCTCGAAGGCATAATTTTCAACGAGAAGAATTGCCATATTCTGAGGTCACTTCCTTTTTAGCGGACTTTTGTAGGTCACTACTGCCTTGTACTTTTCACGCCACACTTTTCACCACAGTCATTTGTGTAAGTAGATATGTACGTGCTGCATTTTAAGACGGATACATTGAAAAAATTCTTTGTCCTTTTGGTGCACTCGCGTATCATTCACGAAATTCAAAATTTGATTTACAGATGCTCGAATATATTTTCCAAAACCATAAGTGAGCAAATATTTAATCAATTACACTCATATATTTGGATTTTAAGGAACTGATTTAATACCTGTAGGTAGTTGAAATATTTGGTCTTGTGACCAGGGATGACTTTAAAGCTTACCCTTACAACTGATTAGACAACAAATTAAATATTTTTTTGTGGGAACTTTTTTCCCCAGGCAGAATACAGAAACCTGATTCTAGGATGGCCTTTAAAGTCACTCGTGAGTACACATTTCATGGGATTATGGTTTTCACAATACGTGCATTTTAATTACTTGAACATCGAAAGGTAAATTGAAGTGGTTGAGCCTCACCTGAGATGCTAGTGAAAGGTGGAGAGACTTTAAAGGCCACCCTAGCAACGATCGACATTAGATTTCTTCATTTCGGCTGGAAAGGCAGATTTTCACAAAACAAAGTAGTCTGATTAGTTATTTCAGTTACTTCTGTGGTGGCCTTTAAAGTCACTCTGAAAAGTATCTACTAATGAGACTTGATGATAACGAATGATAGTGCAATGATAATGCTTTAGATTGATTAGTGTGACGATATAAATCACTTTACTATCAAAAGCACCTCATTTAGTGACAGTGGAAAACACACCAATTCACCATAGAATCCCCAGGTGTGAAACCACGTAAATCGACAACATATATAAATGAGAGTCATTTCAACGAAGAACCCTCAAAGGTCTACATTAACAAAGATGAATAGGTTTTTAAATTCGGTATAAAAGATGTGATCGATATTACGAAATGTGATTAGTAACGTTAGTAAAAAACTGTAAGAACCTCTGAATAAAACATACATCGCCTGAGAGGTGCAAAATTTAAGAATAACATGCGTGCTACCACTTGTATTTTGAGATTTACATATTTTCGTAAGAGAAAAAAGTAACAATAATATCATGATAAGAACAATGTGAACGCAGACAGATTATTTTCGGCAAGATCTGAACTGATTGTTGAAACGTTACCGTGAGTTGATAGGTTATTAAAGTGAAATGTATACTAGACAAACAAATTTTGCGGGGGGGGGGGAACAACACAGAACATTATTAAAGACAAACATGACTGCGTTAACATTACAAAAAATTTGGATTGGAGGAAAGAGTTTACCTTGATCACATTGATCAATGATTTTGTTTTCACGTGCCTTACAAGAACGACATAAATCTGTATGCATGTGGATGAGAACAGAAACTTCCTAACGAAACCATCGTCATATTCAAGAGGTCAGAATTATTCTACTGTAAATTATTTCCTACGAACATATTCTCTCCTGCTGAATTCTTTTCATCACACATTGACTGTGACATCTGAGTATTTTGTCATTCCGAGGATTTAACAATCGATCGTTTTATGTCTTCTATGACGAAGAAAAGGACAATTGAGCAAGCAACGTCTCAGGAAGTTTCCAATTTCCACTGCTACTGTCACTATACACAAATAAGTGTGTTCAACAAAACGCTGCTTACATTCAACTAGTTTGAAAATGGTGATCAGAAGTATGCTGATTGGTTTATTGTGTCTATCGATAACTGGTATAATTTTCATATGGTTTACCAGTAATAAATCAGTCAGCCAATGTTCACTGGTAGATGCGATTTGCAAGGACGTCTACTTCAGGCAATGTACACGATCAAGAGATTTATGGCTTGAGTGCATTGGAAAGTTGAACCGACTGAGCAAACAACAAAGTCCATATCTGAGAGAGCTGAAGTCAACCTGGCCACCAGCTACAATCACTGACTTAATTGACAACCAGCTGCCAATAATTAATCTTGCATTGCACATTCCGTTTGATAAGAATGCCGAAAACCCACTAAATAACAAATACTACCATGAGTATCTCAACCTTATATCTAATAAAAGTGTTCACCGTGATCGAAACACTTGGCTGTCAATTTTTCATGGTGGAATGACAGAAGTGGGTTTCAGTGCATCTAATTATGCGCTGTTCCCTCAAACATTGAATTTCCAGAAAGTTATACATGAAGTCGAGAATGGCATCCCAGTGAAAACGGTAAGTCGTTTCAGTAGAAACCATCTAGACAGTTCGCTGGACTCATCTTCCTTCCTGTGTGATTACTAGAAAGTAGAATGCTTCTTAAAGGGAAAGGGGAACTTGTACAGAGATAAGCTTGGGTTGAAAGTGTTAAGATAATGCAGCATATTGATTTGGTTCAGCTCATTCGCAGCTAAAAAACACGGAGTGTCATGACTACCAAGCTATTCACTTAGTTTACTGCGTATACGTGGTCCTTTGGAAAGTATTTCACAGACAGTAACTCATCTTAGCAGATTGACTCCTTTCTGATTGTCTGTTTGCTTGTAAGCTGCCATTCTGTAGCAGATAATAATGGTAAAGCTAAGTAACTTGAGGTAGTGAGAAAGCTTTCTTTCACCACAGTCTATTTGAAAGTGAATTTCTGTAAGCATGTTCGATATTGAAAATCACTCTGTTCGCTTTTTTATAACAATGCGCTTCCACTGGTTATCGTCAAAGCATACCAAGGACCCTATTTGGTATTATCATTCTTTTGTGACCTGCGAAATGCATATTTTGCGCTTTTAATACTTGAGACTCGACTATTAGACAGTAGTAAAGCATATTAGAGAATCTTTGCACAATAAGCTGATCTCATTTTCATACACTTCCCTATCACATATAACTGTTGTTTATTCTGCTGACGTGAATTAATCTTCATCCATCACCTGCGGTTTGACCTCAGGAATGTGAACTGTTTCAGAACAAGTAATACTTAATTCCACATACTTTGCTTTTGAAACTGCTGGCTTATGCTGACAGTTATTATAGCTTCAAAATTCTAAGGTGACATCTTTCAATTAATATTAAAATATTCGAGATGTAATCGCTTTCTACCGTCTCATGACTCGCCTAGCCTAAACGTGGGCTGAACTCGATGCCAAATATATATTCAACTAAAATCTCAAATTAAGATAAGACTGAAGAAGCTTAACCGATAAACACTGTGTTACGTTTCACTCAACTAAATAGCTGTTGTGAAATTTTGTCTCCAGCTCCCAATAAATAATCCAGAGTTACTCGTGCTTCGCTTGCCTAAAAACGTCTGCAACCCGTGCCAAAAGGGAATAACACCCGACCTCGTGATCATCATCAAATCATGCTCATACTGTTCAAGGAAGCGTTCCCGTGCTCGCGAAACATTTATGCAGAAACACTTGTGGAGTGGTATCAATGTCCAATTCGTGTTTGTCCTGGGCATACCCTATCCTGGTGAGTCGAACACAGTCATTTTCGACCGATATAGACTGAGTCATAAAAAGGTTTGGTGGAGGTTGTCAAAAATGCATGACAACGAGAGATGGACACTTATAAAGCGACTGGTGAAGGAAGCCGATTTGCACGAAGACCTATTGATTGGCTCTTTTCACGATACCTACTTCAACCTGACTACAAAGCTCATACTTACTTTGCGTTGGTTATCGGTGTTTTGTGAGCAACAGGTGCCCCTATTCGTCTTCATTGATGACGACTACGACTTAGTCCCAGTTAATGTGATAAAGTTCTACAGAAATCATACAAAGAATCATCTGAGACGAATGACTGGTGGATGCGTTCACGGATCATCAGTTGTTGAAAGACCGAAATCCATAGATACAATTAGTGGTATCTGGGCATTGTCGTTCAAAGAATTCCCATGGAAGACATTTCCTCCATACTTTCATGGAGCTAGTTATATTTTGGGATCAAATATAGTTAGGCATCTTGCTATTGTTAGTGCCTTCACGCAGTCCATTCATATTGATGATGCCTATCTTGGTATACTCATGAACAAACTGAATATTCCACCTCAACATCTGAATATCTTCCCTCTTGTGGCTGGAAAATGTGATATATTATCTGGTGCAATTTGTGTGCGCTCTGATATAAGCAAAAGAATTATGAATTGGAAGACAGGTATGTTGAAATGAAATCAAAATCTTCTGAGTACCACTATCTGTTCAGTGAACTCGTATCCTGCGTTGCTATGTTCAAGATTTTACCTAGTATTCCTCGTCCATATGCACTGAGATTTTTCATTAATCATCTTACTTCACGTCCGGCACGCTACTACTGTAGTGATAGATTTTTCTGAGAAATTACGTCCCCCTATATGCTGTTGATCAATTTGTATTAATACTCATCCATATTTAATTAGCAATACCTACCTTAAAATGGGTTGTTTCAAGTTACACCACACTTTCACATGATTTTTCTTTCTGATATGTGATCAAATGCTATCCAGATCCTAGTGTTTGATCAGTTTTCCTGTCATTATTTGCTGTGTAATCACTTAAAAAAGTGGCGGTCACGGGTACTAACCTTCACGAAAAGCACATCAGCCTCTAATGTGCTAAGTCCTTTGGTGAACCTTTAAATATTTTGAAATATTTAAAAACTTAATAATTTACTTTCTTTGGTCCCCATTTTGATGTTCCCCCAAAGAATAGTCTTTGTGAAATAAATAGATGTTTGTTATATCTTAAAAAATTATTCATGCTGCTCCTGTCTCTTTGGTTTTCTAATCATTGACATTTCTTATAGATAGCCTTTTACATTCATGGAAAAAATCATGGAAAATGAACAAGAACAGGAAAATACATAGAGCTCTGTTTCGTGGCATATGAGCTATAGGGTGGTGAGGTGAAGACATTCTGATAACAGTTGCTTCACAACAAATTAAGCATTAAGATGAAGCCAAGATGATTTATGAATTGGATATTTTTAGAGTAGCATTGTGAATAGAATAAGTACTGTTTTTTAAATGGGATAAGATATTGTTGGCAAACAGTGTTGGGTTCAAATGACTAGAATTACCTAACAAATTCATGACAGAAATGCTGAGTTCGTCGAAATTCGAGTACACTATCTCTTTCTTCAGCAGACAAGGTATTTTCAACCAAGACCAGATTAACGGGATTGGATCATTGGAGAATAATTTATTAGGATTGTGATATAGCCAACAACTTTAGGTATTCGAGAACTTGCCCCACAATGATGCTAAAGAAAAGCTTTTTTCACACCGCAACTGTAAGATGGAAGAGTGTCCGAAGACTAACATGGAATACGTGATGTGCTGAATGGATGCTAGAATAAGCCTCAACTTTCAATTGACTCAAACAAACAAGTTGTATGTAATAGGAGTATTTCAAATAATAAGTCTTTGAGTTATTATCTACTCAGCCGTTTGATCTGAAACCTTATTTAGTAGTAAGTCTTTTGAAAATGATGGTACTACTCAGCACTGAGAAATCAAATGCCCTCTTTTTTTAACTTATAAGTTTAGGTGAATGAAAAAAACAGCAGACGTATTCCACAAAGTTGACAAATATCGAAAGCTATGGATTGCAGCTTAAGGCAAAAATATGACTTCATACTGAAGTTAGTGCTGATGATGTCGTCAAGAAAGACGATAAAAGCATTACGATTAAACAACCTAGCTCAGAGAACACAATACAATCAAGATTTTTATGACCGTCATGATAACCTGTACTTCGAAACTCGAAAGCGATTACTGCCAAAACAATAATAGCCTCACTGATTTGAAGACTTAAGTGTAGAAGGTGTTGGGAGATAAGTAAGGTTATGATACTATTCACAAGATTCTCAGTAAGTGGGTCTCTTAGAACTGATCGCTACGCAACTAATGAAGACTAGGGTACATTGAAAAATACTGAATAAACAAACAAAATATGTTAACAGACAATGAAAGGTATTAGAATGTATTTTTCGAATATGATGATGGACAAAAGCCAGTTCCGTGCTACACCTACTTCTTTGATATACGATGAGGACCCAGAAAGTTTCATCTGATAATAAGCATTCGGAAAGCATTCTGCCAAAGAATAAAATACTAGGTGGAATGTGACCAAGATGCTCAACCAAAAACCTCAAACATTGGATTCCTTACTACTCGAGGACTCTAACCAAGTATCTACACCAAACTTCATGCCTCAGGCCAGGAGTCAAATAATTCATTGATCGGTGCTGTACTACAGTATATTTTCTTGATCTTTTCTTCTGACTTTGTGGACACATTGCGAAATGATCGATAGAATTCAGTTAGCACTCAGGACTAGACAATAGGAAATTGGTTACCCTCCAGTGGCCAACCAAAGCATCTAATCCAGTCACGTAGGAGTGCAATCGTGACCCGAAAAGCTTAGTCGTAAAGTCAGTGACTGAACAGTGGGTGACGCAGGTTCGGATCTGAGAGGAGGATATCAGTTCCGTAGAGGTTGCAGACACACCTTGTGGGCGAGTGGAAACAAGCTCGAAACCTAGTTCCAGGACTTTATGCTAGTTGCATCAAACAATTGACATTATGCACCTTGCATAACTCTCTTTGGAGCTCCATATGATGTATTCTGCATACTACATACTTGAGCAGTTCCATGAAATGTCATCACTTATTGCATTTCTCTGAACACTTTCATTAAGTTTAGCTGTCAACGTTTAGCTCATTGAGAGTGTGAGAAAATGCTTTGACAGTTTTCCTAGGGGAATGTCTGAATTCCAGAAAACACATTAGTATCGAGGCTATATTCAGTAATATCTCATCTTTCATCTCGAAAAAAGGCTTACAGAAAATTATGTTAAATTCAGACAAAACATTGAAATTAAGCTTGTTTGACAAATATACCGAACGGTCTACCAGTATTATTCACTGGAATACAATTCAGACATACTTTTTTGTCCATGGTCGCATGAAGATAACTCAACCACTTTGATATCCTCTGTAGGCTAGGTAGTAAGATTTTCATGTATCTACAAACAGGTGCTGAGTAATTTCTGTTGCATATCTTCCCTGTTAATTCAAAAAACAGAGATTAAGTTATCATTCTCTCCCTAGACATGAATAACTTAGTCTTCAGGATTGTCGCGCTGTCCCATTCTATTGTGTGGTAGTGTGAAACTGCACCCTTAGTTATGGCCGAGATTTCATCTGGATTCCATATCTTACTAAGATCTATCAACTTTGATTTAGTTAGTTTTTTGTGTTCGGATAACCTATTAGATTCTCGTTGACTGCTTTCACTTGCGCATATGACCTTCCAATAGTTTCAAAAGATTAAGCAAACTAAATTACTGTGCCTAGTTAGATAATAAAGATCTTCCCACATACAAAGTTTGTTTCTCGGTGAGTTGTGGATTTAAATGTCACTCTAATCTCAACCTTATTGAAAATCCTACGTAATGTCTGTGAGGCGCCTTCTTTGTATTGGAATACTGTAGGGGTTTTGAATTGTGGCTCCACAGCGTTGAAATTCTCTTTATTACTATTATTATTGTTGTCATTATTATTGTGGTTGCTATTATCATTACTGTTACTACTAACATCTGCGTTACCACTAGTAGTCAAATTTTACATACAATTATTGAAGGGTTTATTCATTGATTTAAGAGAGCTATTGGTGATGAGTAAGCTGTGTTAACTGTACCCTATTTCATGTCTTAAATCATCTCTCTTACTAGTGAGTTTGTTGAAGCCTGTACTTGGACATTTTACTTAGCCAGCTTTAACTTATATTGAGTGAGACAACTTGAAGTCTTGGTAGTGATCCGAATGTTAAGTTCTTCGATAGATACTAGTGTCGAAACCACCATCTGGTTTCCTTTTTATTCTGCAATCCAACGTTGTTAATTCTCATTCATCACGTTCTAGTTCATAGGTCAATTGAATTGAGCTGACTTATGAATTTATATATTTAAAGAAAGTGACTATGTGCACAGATTTCAATACTACAAACGTATCGATTACATATTGACACCATATTTTTGAACAGCACTAAATTACTGAATACCCACCTGTTCTCATTCACCAATAAATATTTTTGCCACAATACAGGATATTGTTGATCCTATAACAACTGCTTCCGTTTGCTTGCACATTTCATTCGGAAACTTGAAGACTGTAGAACTCAGGCATAGCTGTACGCCTAACATGATCTCCTCCACTGGTAGATTAGTTCTCAGTGTGAGCTCATGCTCATTATTGAACTGATTTCCAACTGCTAGCAGAGTCATGTCACTCGGTATATTAGTATGCCAACTGGTTGCAATGAACTAAGCACTTCTTCACCGTCATCTGAATGTGTTCCATCTAATCTAGGCTTCAAGTCATAAGAGTTATTAGGTGTAGATTTAGATTTAGAATGTTTTCTAATGTGAGCTGGTGGTATTGGTAGTTGAATCTTCTTATATCGAATCAACACCAAACACATGGAATAATGGTTATTCAGTGTCTCCAATAGTAATTTTTGGGAGGTTGTAACCGATGATGTTGACGAAATTCAAGATATGTTCGTGTTGGTAATTTTGAAGAAGGCATGTTCAGAGAGTATTGTTAACAGTGAGACATTTCATTGGTAAGGCGAAATCTATGAAGGAGCTGTAGGATTCACGTTTCTACATCTCTTTCTTTCTCTGTCGTTCTTTCCCAAACCTGTTTTTTGTTTGGAATTTACCGATACACTCACTTCATGCTTTTGTACTACTCAAATTGTCCTACCAAGCTCTTTATGTATTTTTTCTATTGTTGTGTCCAAGTTCTCATCCTGCTCTATTGACGATTATTTATAATCATAATCACAGTCATCTCCATCATGAATGCTTTGGCTAACACTGTAAATATAGCTGTTAGCTTCATTATTTTTAGTGGATTGCACTCCATTATGAGAATTTCTCCCTTCTAAATTGACCATAACTAATATGCTAAGAGATCAGAGTCAAAAGAATGAGAAAAATGAACGAAAGAATACCTTGAGAAAAGAGGTAAATAATAAATTGGTTGGATGGATTTTAAATCCATCCAACTTTCCAGGTAGCTTATCATGCTTATGTTAGCTAGATGCAAATTATTGGCAAAGTTCATTACGATGTTGTGCATGATAATGTGGAGAACTCTATCTGCCAGATGAACTCCCTTTAAATCTTCTTGCCTAGACTGGATAGAGAATCTCAAGCTTCTGGAAAACCTACCAGACCTTATTTGAAAGCAGACAAGTTGCCGAACAATCCAAACTTAGCGTGTTACCATACATTACATGTGTACCTAACACATCCGTGGTGACTGAGTTATTTCGCAGTTTTCTCTAGTGGCCTAGTGGAATGTACAAACTTTAAAGCAGCTATTGCGCCACAACATACTATGTTTCGACTAGAAAAGCCAGTATCAGATGCGGCCGCATTAAATATATAGCAAGAACTCAAATATCTTATGATCAAACTGGTTGGTTTTTTCCTCACTGGCAGGTCTAATAGTCTTCGCATAAAAGGTAATTGACATTATATGAACTTGTACAGATGGGTTAGGATTTTCAAACTCAATATCAACCCAAGGATAATTTCAGTCACGCTGACAACCTCTCTTAGCAGAAGTTTAACAGTTCGTGAAAGATGGATTACCAGGCTTTTTGGTGTATTTTGAAAATGTCAAACAAGCTACAGAAGTTAGTGAAACTCTAGGAAATATAACGGCTTCTTAGGAGACAGTGGACAGCATACAAGGTGCACATTCTGAACAGCACTATCACCGTCAAGGTTTACCGTTGTTATTTGATTTATTTGCTAAGCATTGAGATGGAGTTATAGTGACAGTGTCTTAACCAGTAGGTACTTAAATAACTTCACGATGACCATCTTGACATTACCAGAATTATGAAATACAGTTATGCACACTGACCTACAAAGAAAGGTAGATTGAACATGCATACGTAACGGCAATACAGTCACAATAAACAGATAATTATGTCACCACATCAATCGCCAGTAACAGAAATTTCATGGCGAAGAATTCATTCTGACTTTACTAAAATATTATGAGGAGGAATGGATCTCATTGTTGTTAATGCACCTACTAATTGGCCCGATGTCTACAGAGAACATAATTACAAAGTTGTGCATTTCTTTCATAGGAAAAAAGAAGACGATTGCAGAGAAGAAAAAGTTTTGTTTCTGATGAACTCATTCCCTCAGCTGAGCATTCACGAATAGGTAGTGTGTAGGATCGAAGATTCCTGGGTAGTTTATGGTCACCGGTCAAAATAAATCACATGACAAAGGAAGGTTACGTAGTGTGTATAGGCATTTAAAACAGGAAAGTAGACAATTGATTACAAAATAAAATTCAGTTATATCATAAAGGGACTATCCAATATGGTCAGTCGTTTACAATGATCACGAAAAAGAAGAACGTTGCATACACTTCTTTAACGGTTTGAACTTTTGAATTGCTAATGCCTCAACTATGCCAATATGTCTTAATCTGACTGCTTTCGGGTAGCTCGATTAGTTTTGTGACTATCCTTGATTCAAATCTACGCCTAATCACTCGGCCTAAAATTCTGCGAAGCAACTTCAAAAGTTGATTAGCTCATCACAAACGTCCAGTTAGAGAACCTAGTTAATCAGATAAAAGACCTAGTTCTAATCTCATCTAAACATTTTGACAAATTTCAACTCTTTTACATTACTGTATGAATTATATACCCAGAAAATCTAATATTCGGCACTTGTCAAAGAAACATCGAAATCAGATGAGGGATCCATCGAAAAGTGATAGACTCTGGCAAATGAGCTGAAATAGTCCTTCTGAATAAATCTGATTACATAGATTGCTTTCAATCATTTTATTGGATGAAACAAGTTTCCGAGAAAGAAACACAATTTATTTCGCATGTTCTCAAACACAATGTAATCCAGTATTTACCTTACTATTACCTTACTACCTGTAGTAAAATGATCAACCAGAAAAATTTGTGGATTCACTAAAATGGTTTCGACAGGACCGCTGAAAACAGTCGATGCCAGCTTTGTAGTAATCTACAGAAGCCCACTGAATATCCAAGGGTGGAGTTTAAAATCTTTGAAGAATGCGTGTATGACTGTAGTATAAGAAATATTTACCTCCACGCTATCTACCTCTAAGTTGGAAAGAAATTAGTGGTGACACTAAAGTGGTGATTTCTTCCTTAGTAATATAGTTATAAACGAAGCATAACAAGTTAAAAGTCAACAGCGAACAAAACCGACCAAGTACGAAATCGATACACCACTTTATGGAGTGCAAGTTTACCTAGAAATCCGGTGAAGACATGTAAATCAAGTAAAACCCAGGTATCATAACTACACTGAACCAACTAGTTTTCAAAGCGAGATTGCAAGAAATAACTGCCATCTTCGATTCTTCAGTAAGTGATTTCATAAATACTCTCAGGTACATTTTCAGTTGACCCAGCCCTCCTACTTGAACTTTTAAGCCCCCCCACTAGTTGAATTGTATCCAAACATTTTGCTTTGAGTGATGAAATTAAGAGTTATCGGCTAAATTCACCCTTTTCATCATCGTGATCGCTAACAGTAGGTGCTCAGATGCTGTCTTTCTACAGACTAGAAATGCTCTCTTTGTTGGTTTGAGTCGTTAACGATGGCTTTGTAGGGAGGTGTTTATGAAAATATAAAAGGTAACATGCTGGTAACAGTAACAGATAGCCAAGTTAAGAGAGGAGGAAGGCATTGGCTGCTCTCTGACTCAAATCTATGTATCACAACTACCGAGGTATGGTTGCTCATCTTGAAATCTAAAACACTACCTATTAACTTGAATTAGTAGGTGATAAGTAAGAGACAATGCATAGTTAAACATGGGGAATTGTTTTACTGATAAACTGTAAGTTTGAAATCAGCGGACAAGAAGTTTAAGTCTCAATATAGAGAAAGTTAAACAGTTATTAGTTTCTAAGACCAGTGTTAAATGTATCAACGCGTGCAATGTAGAATGCATGCTACAAATACCTTTAAGGTTAAGTAAGGTTTCAGATACTATTGGAAGCGTGGAGGCATTTGATGCATTCCGATAGCCAACACTGTGAAAGCTGTTTTCATAAGGTTCGTGAAAGTGTAAATGAGTTAGTTCAGCATGATGGTGGGTGAAAGAACATCTGTCGTAAACCAGTCATACAGAGCTTTTGTAAGGTTTTTGACTTTATATGTCATTGTTTTTGCAAAGGACAAAGGAAACATGTACAGCTGGGATTGAAATATCGTAGGGAAGGGGAACGTGTTACTTCGGGGGCCAATCTTCACCAATCCTACTTTTAGTAGGGAAGACAGCATGAGCATGGACTGCTGGTCCTCCACTGGAGACACTTCACTTCCATCACATTTGTTCGGCCAGCATTACAACTTCGCCGTTGAACGCATCAGAGCTTAAGCTGTTTACATTACGGCAAAAGTTGGCCTAAGTAGTACTGTCAACCAGTAGACTCTTTTGGGATGAAAAGCCATCAAGAAACAATCACTGCAGTCAGCATAGCTTATTTCTTCATCGCGATAAACAAGCCTGACCACTATATCAAGTTAGCAGCTGCCTTTCATTCATTACCTTAGAAATATCTCTTACCATGGGGACACAACATACTCTCAAGACACCAAAGAATTGTCTTGAGATATCTGTCATCACTTTAGTCATGCATTAGTTTCATCTAAAATGTAATCGGTCTCTAAACTTTGATGTTGTTCTCTGTACCAAATGTTGAGCTTGTGAAAATTCACTAGGCCATAAATTTTGTCACGATTAGAAACTTACTGTCATAAAATTTGAAATTGCGATCAACGTTGTATCATTCGACATAATGAAGTTTGCTTTATTCTAAAGTCTCAAAAATAATATTGTCTATATTCCTATTTAGCAGGAAAGATGATTTCAAACTAGTATTTTGATTTTTCAACTCATTACACCAACATCAATTTCGTCCATAATATGAAGGAATAAGCGTCAAGATGTCTAAGTCTCCAGTTACTGATCACTATTTTGAATTACTAGGCAATTGGAATGGCAAATTTTGTCGAATACGGTAAATTCGTTGCACTTCATCACCTTTTCACCTTACATTCATCTATAAAAAACTGTTGGATGTATACAAAGAAATTCAATCTACCTATCTGTATGATTGACAGAAACGAAGTCCATTGATGAAAAATAATGAAAGAAATGATGTATATTGAGGAAGTCTAAATGAAATCAATTATTGAATGTAATTAATGTTATCCAATGTTCACATAGCTGATATAAGTGTAAAACTTGAGATTTGTTTATTTGATTTAAAACACACAGTGATAGATTATAATTTACTTGATGACATTTCCAGCATCATATATCAATGATATGATTATGAGCAATAATTTATGCTCGAAACGTCATCAAGCAAATAATACTGTCTCACTGTGTGTTATATTGTAGCGCATTCGAAATCTTACTCATTCACCTAAGATTTTCTGTTTCTAGACTGCCTCACCTCTTCGTTGTCCAGCTCTACCGTTTGTCAGTTATCCCTTATTACTAAATGTAAGTACATCCTATGTACTTGCTGAGTCATCGGACCACCTTTCTTCTCTTCCTTTTTCCTATTCCAGATTCTCGTGGCCACCATCAAACTCACCTGATCTGCGCGCCTCCTGTACCTATCTACAGGCTAGACGAAAACTTATCAATAACTGGTTGTTACAATATATCAAATAAAAAAATCCAATATGGAGTTCACATAGTCAGACTGTCATTACTCTGTACTATGTTGACCATAAAATATGCCATAATGTAAATACGATAGAATGTGGCTGTTGTTAGCTATTCTTTACGTCTCATGGTTACTTTGACTGTTAATCTTATCAAAATACTCTTGATTCAACTTAGTTGACAATTGTACAGATTTCATAAAGACATTCGACATGATAGAATTAAATAAACTGAGCCTTAGGTAAGCGGCGTATGAAAAACATATTTGTAAAATCCCAATGAGATAGGCAGCATAAATTTCTGACGTTTCATGACCTCATGGAAGCTGCTTCTTCAGCAATCAAAACCTGCATAAATTGTTGCATTTCTAAATAATAATAAACAAATAATTAATGAATAATAAATGGGAATAAATACAAGAAAGAATGACCTACATCGGAAATGTGTACGGAAGGACTTAAATAACCATGTGCTGTAAGCAATAATATAATTTTGCTGAATGCTGGATTTCATATTCCTATACAGACTGATCTTTCTGTTGTCTTTATGCAAGTGGATATTTCACAGTTGGTTATGAAATTTAGTTCAGTGTTGTTATTCCTGTTGCATGGATGAAACACAGTTATTTCTTTATTGAACTTTATTTCAGTCTTAACAAAAATAACTGTAATCTCCTCCTTCAAGATATTTCACTGATTAAAAGTGTTGTTTTAAGGCGATGGTATATTGAAAAGAAAACAAAATCAAGTGATACATAAACGACAAGTTTGACGAATGTTCAATTTTGTCAGCCAACACAGGCTGACTGTCATCAAACACGAACTGTCTTTCTTCATATAAACTCAGTTAATCAAGATGTTTTCCACATCAATAACAGGCTGGTTGACAAATGAATCAAAAGAAAATGCATCGAAGATAGATCATGTATGATATCTATGCTTGTAAAGACTAATCATGTCAGCTGTTTCTTGTGCTGTAGGAAGGAATTACAAGACTACTTCACTTTCGTGAATACGTTTTTTTCATTATGAGACCCATATGAACGGAATCATTGATAGCAAAGTATAATTTGTAATGATCGCTGATTTCATCACACTTTAGATCGTTTCTTGCACTCTACTCTATATTATCTCCTTTATAGTATGAATACCTTGTAGAGGTGAAACACAAAATTTTGTTTATTCAGGTCAAGTAAAAATGGAAATAAGGGTCAACAATTTCTTTTCATAATTAAATACTGAATTAACGAGTATTCAGAGAGTTGATAGTACCAGCATTTCTATATAAATAATAGACTTAGAAGGTAAATTATTCTGAATCACATATTTTGAGTCTGTAGGCACTTTAATTATTTCTGGCAAAAAAATCGTATTTTAAACATCATATTGGAATGAAAATTTTCATTAATTTCTGTTACAGAAGTATATCTAGGGGACCAGTTTTATCAATTTTTGCTATTTTACTGCTCTTTTATCTTTACATATACCATCATATTCCCAGTGAAAATATACATCACTCAACTTAAGTGAATCATTTCATATCAATGAAGCTCTAGTAAAAATTACAGCATCAGAAAGTTCATGGATCCTATTCACTAAATCTTTGAATTTAATTAATAATAAGTCACCAATAAGGTTTCTGCCATCAACAGGATTATTCCCTTTTTCACTTGTATCCATACAATATATGGATACAGCTGTAGAAATGTTCAACTTCAAGCTTCGGATCAATGTGAAACCCAGGCTAAAAAATACACTTCATGAATTAAACGAGGTGTATGTGGTGAAGAATGATGAGATTGTTTCACAGAGAGATGAAGGAAGAAACAACACTAAATTTGCATTTTCTAGACATCATCCGAAATATTTTAATATGACTTTACATTTAAATGGGATAATGTTTGGATCTGAAGAGAATGAGGTATGTTAGATGAAATGACCATTTATATATATATATATATATATATGCATGTAATGTAGGTATGATGAGTTATACAATTCTCACTTCCAGACAACACATAGTATATCCACTTACTCATGAACCATCCCAAGTTTAGCGTTCACATAACAACGTTAAAACATACATTTATAAATGTGAACATCTTAATGGTGGATTGAAAAGTTGGTGCAGCTTAAAGTAATAATATATACATACATAGCATGACTTCAGGGAAGAGAAGGTAACCTTCAAAAATCATATGGAAACGACTTTGTCCTTTCTGCTACTAATTAGCAGAGGTGACTTCTGTAATGAAAACTTTCATGCACAATGAGAGAGAATAATAAATGGTAGACCAGTATTATGCAAGTTTCCGTGAGAATACAAATACTTGTTTAAGATACGTAAAATCTAAGTTTTGAATTTTCCGCAATCCAACTTTAAATATTCTACCTAATATGATAAATATATCAAACATTATTTTCGTGAAGAAAAGAGCGTTATAAACACTACTTGATTTGCATGAAAACTCATTCTGCTGGTCTTAACCAGAGGTAGAATTTCGGCGTTTAATACTGTTATTAAAGTTATAATTAACTGAAGAAAGAGGAGAAGGAAAAACGTATTATGAACAAAATGTTCAGAAATATACATGTGAAACCACACTGTCAGAAAGTGTAAAATTATTTTAATCTTATTACATCCAACTAAATACATAAATTTTAGTGTAGTCACCAAAGGATACACACTCAAATAACAGAGAAAGAACATGATCTGCAAATACTAGTGACATTTTTGAGAAATTGAGAAATTAAGACCAAGATTCACACAGCAGTGACTTTGCTTACCCCTTTCCCATTTGAAGGTATAATGTACAAAACCTGAGATTGTTTACAGTAATCAATAAATAGAAGTACACTAATGTATAGGCTTTTTGAAAGTTGTTACCATTAAAAGAACTAAACATAGTTAAGAGTTCTTAAATGAATGGTGTTAATTTTCCACTTTTAGAAAATTCTCATCCCTGTATAATTCAAAGTCTCCTTCTTTAAAAATATTTACCTAAATATCTTTTAAATGTCTCTTGAATAATTTTCCCCTAGTTTAGCTGGTTTACATCATCGACAATCCATGTTACGCTTGATTTTAACGATAAATTTTGTCATCGTGAGAAACGAAGATACTTTCCTACTGTTCTATTTGTGAACAAGCTAAGAAAGTATTTAAAGTAAGCTGTACTCACTAACATTACTGTGTTACACTTGTTTCCTCAGTAATATTCTAGTTTGTTCAAAGTAAATTTCTCTAAATTCTTAGCAACTTTAAAAAGGGACTCACCTTTATAATCACCATCATTATCATTTTGGATCACACTGAAATGCATATCCTCATAGATATGTAACTAAATCTCATAAATATCACTTTTGAGCATGAAACTTTTTATTTAAATATTTACTATATGATTAGTCCATACTGTCAATTGGTGGCTTAAATGCACCCATATTTTGACGAAGATAATCCTAATTATTCTGGCTGACAATTTTAGATGCTGGTGAACAATGATGCTCTAACGGTGATAGAGTTGCCAAGAAGTGTCTGTCAACCTTCTCTTAATGATCAGAAGCTGGATTTAATTGTTCTCATTAAGTCATGCGTATATTGTTATAAATATCGAGTAAAAGCACGTGAAACATACATGAAAATGAGTGAATGGAATAATTTCAAGATACAATTTGTGTTTGTCGTCGGGCTACAGGCGTTGAAGAATAAAATCTTGTATCACTTCAATAAAACAAATGTGATACTGTCACGGCGATCAGAAAACTGGATTCACCTAGTTTGGCTACCGTATGACATTTGACAAATGAGAGCAAATTTTATGGAGATTTGCTGGCGCTGGATATCATGATACCTACTTCAATTTGACCACAAAAATGATGTTAGCCTTTCGTTGGGCGTCTGTGTTTTGTAAACAAAAGACCTCATTGCTTTTATTTATTGATAATGACTATATCCTCCATCCAAATAATACAATTAATTTAGTGAAGTCGATTGGCCAATGGAATATGAAGTCGTTTGCAGGTGGTTCCCTTCATAAAACATCAATAGTCGTCCGACCATCTGGTTACGAATACAGTTCTCGTTGGGCTATTTCTTCTGAAGAATATCCATGGGATTACTATCTCCATATTTTTTGGCGTCGGCTATATTTTGAGTCCTGATTTGGTACAAGATGCGTCTGTCGTAATGTCATTCATACAGAAATACGATTTGATGATGTTTCTCGGTATTGTATTAGCAAGATTAAACAAAACCCTTACCAACCTTCAGGAATTCAAAGTTGTTACCGACAGAGATTTTAATATATCTGGCACTGTTATTATACAGATGTCTGCAGCAAGTCAATCCTTTGGTATATCTTATCGCAAAATGAATGTGGTGTCAGTACAAAATTTTACTGACTACAAATATTTTGAATAAATATTACTAAGTGTAATTTGAGTTTCGTATCTCTGGTTTTGCTTTTTCATGAAGTGATCCAGTATATTTATGATTTCGGAGAAGTCAGAAACCATCCTAACATCAGACTGTAGGTTTTGTGAATTTATTTTCAGTAGCTCAAATACGGCAGAGCAGAAACAAAGTTTTTCATACTGTATTGGTCTTTGTTTATAGCTGGTGAATGACCAAACAAAATGGAATTTCTACTGTTAATAATCAGTACAAATGGGAATGTCAGCTGTTTGTTTAGATTTCAGCATCGGATTAATGCTAACAAAATAATGGAAAACTTAACATTACCTATCGACTAAATTTCTTCTGAAGAGAATTTCTGGTCCACTTAATGTTAACGATGAGTCTTTTCAGTGTTTGTATCAGTGATTCCCAATGTATGAAAATCTGTACCCAAAACTTCTAGCCCAGTAAAATATCGACTGGTACTTTTGACATACCTAGTTTTCATACTTGATGCATTTATCCATTTAACCACTCTACTGAAAACATTTACGTTTTTCATCACTCTAGGAATTTACTTTGTCGTGTTCAAGAATATATCTCGTTTGGGCTAGGCAAAGAAGTAATGGATGCTTTAAATTGTTCAACAGAAACCGATTTAGTACAAACAGACCATAAAGTTAATATGATTCATTCATTTTCTCTCATTTATCGTGTCTGCACTCGGCTGCCAAGATCTACCCAATAATAAATAATCCAGACCTAAATGTTATGGCCCTAAAAATTAAAAGTAGCCTGAATAATGTTTGCAAAAAAAGCAGGTTCAGTTAAGAATACAACTTTGATTAGTTTTTGAATCTACAAATTGGTGAGCACTATGCTGCGTCAATGTTTGAATTATCAATTAACAATTTATCGGTTTCTTTCATTTTCACGTTTTATTTCCTCTCCATTAATGTTAATGTTTCTTTGCATAGAGTAACACAAGGGAAGTGAGTAGAATTTATTTTCGACTGTAACAGCAATCAACTGGCACTTTTAAAATCCCCTTTCGTTTGGAATAACTTTCCAGGAATAAAAAATCTCCGAAATAGTTAAGTTCCAGAGTCCAGTGTTTCATAAGAGATATTATCATTTGTATAAATAAATCCATTGAGTTCCAGTGATATTTGATTCGATATAAGTCTTTCCCGTATCAAACAGCAAAACTAACTGATATTAACGACTAACTGTTATAAAAATATCTAACATACACTTATGTTTGAATTAATCTATCGTGTTATATGACTAAGGAACCTGAGAAGAAAGTTACTGATAACAATATAATATGCTCTAGATCTGAAAAATCATTCATTATAACCGTATGATTGATAACTGCCATCATTGATCCATCATGTTAACTGAATTGACATTTTTAGTATCTGTTAATATCATGGAGAGGATTTTTTGAATCTACTGAAGCATTCATGCTTAAAAATATATTTGCCTATGCCACAATGTTGGTAATTTTCTTTCTCTCAAAGGTACTTTGCTCTTACACGTTCAGAAATTGAATCCACAAGGACCCATCTCGTTCTTCTAATTTGCTTTCCATTACAAGTACAAGCTGACATAGTTTAAGGTAATAACAGAAGATCCTAATTTCAGTTGAATCGTTTGAGCTTGTTTTTGTACGATAAACAACTACTGACCTTGAAACGGAAACAGTATATGAAATACCATTATTTATTAATTGATGATTCCTTTCCGATCTCAAATATTGTCTGTTTCTTAGAGGAGTCATCAAATTGCTAAAGTGATGTCATTCTCTTTATCTGATAAAAAAAATTACAATCCACATCAAGAAAATGTGTCATATCAACAAGCCACATATAGTGTTTGTTCATGTATACAAAACTGCATTAACCTATTGTTGGTAGTAGCTAAGTTGATATGCACATATATTACTGTTTGTTCTCACAGACTAAGCTTAGTTTCTCTATATTTTAGTGTTTCCCTTACTCTATTTTATGGATCCAACTTTAAACTACTTATTATTAAAATGTAGTACAACTTATGTCCTTGACAATGTTACTTCAACTGAGACCTCAATTGTTCATTTCCCTTAAACTAATGTATTGTCCATTAATACACTATTTATTGTTGCTGCTATTTATTCTTTTTGTCACATTTCCTGTAAGCATTTTCGAGAACGATAAGCCCACAAAAACCTTAGCATTCTGTGTGTGTAGTTGATTGGTCATTATTTTTATTCATTAGCATATTACAATATTTCAGACAAATCCTGAGTTTCGGCTTTTATGCTTCACATGAGCATTCAAATCATCTGATTGATTTGGTTTCCAATTTCTGAAGAAAAATTCATCATCACAAATAGAGTTTCAAGTAAATAATAATCTGAACAGTATTGAATAGTAGAGAGAATAAAATGATATTTAACTGGTCTGCCGTTAATATGAATAATTTAAAAACTGACAGAAGAATGTAGATGTAACAGTAAGACACGGAATGTTACTTCTGTGGGATTTCATAATTTGATTCCACTCAGTATCAATATTCTAAACGTTGATTAGGTATAATCCAATAAAATAGGTAAATGAAAAGTATGGAGAAAAAGAAATGTATTAAAAATCTAATCCAGTATAACATGTGGTGCGTTTGTGACCACAAATAAAATGACCAAGTGCACTTTTGTACTTGTCTTTACATGCAAAGAATTGTTTTTGTCATAGGATGATGAACTAATCTGGGACTGAAACCGAAATACTAGATAGATGTCACAGGTATCAAATTACAAGTCATTTTTTAACTATCTGCTGATCAAACAACACCACAACAGCCTTGAAAAAGACTAATTATATCATATCATACATCGGGTATGCGTAGTGAAGAAGATCTAGGCAAATAATTGCATACAAATGTAGTCAGAAATTACCGAAAGCCTATTGATCAAAATTGGTTATCTCTGCAAATTCATAAACAAATGGATGAAAAAGGTTGGCAGAAAATATAAACCAGTTACTCATGTCAGTATAGCCTGAAATTCATTGAAAACTTTTCGCACATCATAGTTGTTGCTATTTTTGCTAATAAGCATGAGAACTAGCTTGTTTGATGTTAATCTCTATCTGTCGTTGGATATGCTCTTGGGAAGTCAAACAGAATACTTTCATGAGATTTCCTTTTTTAGATGATAGAGAATATTTGTAGCTCAAGAGGATGATTTTGATCGTCTTGTATTCTCTGAGCTGGATGGTTTAATCGGGCGCGTATTGTGAAGCTTTCATTGTCAGCTCAGAGAACACAGTACCATTCAAAGAACTCCAAGGTTTTGCCATCATATCTTCTTTATGATTTTTTTATCCCTAAGTTAACCAAAGGTAATAGCAAGTGAACTGAGTAAGATATGTTCAAGATTAGTTACCTGAAAGTCATGGACACAGATTTTATAAATTCATTACTCTTCCTCATAAAGTAATCACAAGTTTGTGAAGAAAGTTGGTCACTCAAAGGTGCAAGTGTGTATCAATCTTTGTTCTTCTCAGGAGAAACATCTACAGGGATAATTTACAAGATATACATGTAACTGTTACTGCACATTTTTTTTAATCTAACAATCATGCTACGCTGATTATAAAGCCCTTAACTAGACTGTACAACAGTAAAAAACCAGTCATGCTGTAAACGGTTTCCCTTAGAGTAGCTGATGTTCATCAAGCTAGTTTTACTGAAAATGGTAAGGACTGTCAGGTGACATAAGTATAGTGGATGTAGATGTTAAAACTGTGACCACGATCCAGTCAACACAAAGGCTTTGATCATTCTCCTTATCTTTAAGTGTGCCAATATCAAGAAAACGATTCACAAAAGATAAAGCACTACACTAAGTGAAACAGTCATATAACAAATTTCGTCACCTCTCAAGGTAATTAATATGATGTAGACAATACATTAATCAAGTATTTTAAAATTCTCTGAGGTAATCAACAGACAAAAGGGTTTAAATACCATCCTTTCATGCAAAATTGGATGTTTTATAATAAATACAATACTCATCCATTCATACGTTTCGGTGGCCTGTCTATATATATATGACTTCTTTGTGTTATTGAGTTGTCGCTTCATTATACCCTCCATTTCAAAAGAGATACCGATCTCAGGAAGCTGAATTCAACTTGTATTTCTCATAGGCTGATTATTGGTAATTATTGTCATCCAAAATGTTCAGTTACTTAACTTCTTTCTCAAGCCTTACAATATTATTCTTACTGTACGCAACTTCTTCTGTTGGTACAGGAAGTTCAGTAGAACGAATTTAACAGGTGTTATGCCTGAGCATGATTTCCTAGTTATAATTGCTTTCTTGTGACTTCACACCACCCGGATGATATCATTACTTTAATCACTGACTTGATTCGTATTCCTGAACAACAGTATATTAGATTTTTACTTTAATTTACTGTTTGAATAAAATATGCTGCAAACAGATAATAAAAATGGAGCAAAAAGATACAAATATTTTTTCTCAAATCATTTCTTCATCGGTAGATTCCAAAGATGACAGTTCATACAGACTGTACCTTTAACTAAGCAAATATTTAGTGATTACTTTCACTAACTGATAATCAGCTAACTATTGTTATCACTGTGAATTAATTTGTTCATACCTTAGCTATTGACATTTTGGTAACAGTGAATTCATTTTCATTAAACAAGCTCTCGACTGACTCAAACCATTCGCAATGTACTAGGTGAATGTAATTGACTATTGAAGACGTAAGAAGATTTTCATTTCCAAGAGAGAATTTGTAACTAATAAAAACGTAAATACCAAAGTACAATTTAAGTTTTCCTAAAAAGCGAAATGATGTACTGATTAGAGGTATATTCGTTGGCAAGAATGGGCTACAAAAATTACCTAAAAGCGAAACGGCCATTTGAAATCTGAAATTTAAAGTCAGTTTGCATTATATACCTAATTTACACAATAAATCAATTTGTTCACACTATAATTTCACTAGCAATTTTTTTGCACATAACATGTATCAAGAGGTAATTTCATACAATTATTTGTGATTTGCAGGAAACGCTGAATCTGAGGTTTGTATCCTTTCATTCATCCGCTAGGCGCATTGGTTAATATCTGGAAGAAAACTGATTCCCCTCTTCCGGATATGAAACTAGACAGTCACAGTCTGACTGTCTGTGAGAATGGGTTAAATATCTAGATTTCATCCTCCCTGTCAAATGTCTCCAGCCACTTGACATCAATCTAAATGCAATACAGTAGTTAGTCTTCTAGCTGGTTAATCACATATTGTAAGCCTTATCTGCAGTATAAGCTCAATGTCTAGGACTAGACGATATGATATCAACAGCTCACGAATGATCAATAATATTCCTTCATCTTTTGCACTTTAATAATCATTTTCCAACTTAGTTGTAGGTCAGGTTAAGTTGTTTGTTGTTTATCTGCAAATTTAGTCAGTTTGTTGGACATCTTCAGTCCTGTTCCGGTAAATTACAGTCATTTGTTTTGTCCCTATCTTTGGTTGCCTTATCAGACTTATGTGTTACCTTTTTGACTATCGTGTCATTGTTATTTACTTATTTTCAGTACTTGATATTTACTTTCCCTCAGTAAATATTTCTTCCTTTATTTGCACTAACTTTCGAAGTATTAGCTACAACTTTAGCTGTGCAGTTTCCATCGTTGTGTTTGAAGAATTTCTGGAGTGGTTGTTTTAAGTTTACATTATTACTTGTTACTCCTTAAGTAGAAAATAGAGAGACTGATATCAAACAGAAGAGACCAGAATAACTGAAACAGGAGCAAAATGTTGAACTACAAGGATACTGGCCTAGACTAAGCCTGGGAAACCAAAAGACGAGTTCACCTATCTTCTTAATGATCAATAATTATAAAATATATTACTCACTTCACTTGGTTTCTATTGCTAACTTTAATAGAGGCAGTTTAGTTATATACGCATAATAGAAGAATCAAAAACGAGTTGTGATGAATATTTTAAGCCAATTTCCTTGTGTAAACTTACCTACATTCCAATTACATAAATTTGCTAAGAATTGTGTAAGGAGAAATCATCATGCTTCTGAGTGTTGTTGCATGTGCATTTCACATAGTTTTACTGCATTTCAGTATTCACCCACTGTAGTACAAACTTTCGGTACAGACTTAATCTTTTTCTAGAACACTATGTGATTAGAATAGTGTGTAATAAAAGTAGACAGGCAGAGGACGCCGGATTTTATGCGGGTGCCTATCACACTACTATTATTAACATTACTTAGCTCCCATGGTTTTTAAATAAAAAGTATTTTGCAAAAAGTAGATATGTTAAAATATCACACTGAGAATTCAAAACTGTACTCAAAGATACTGTCTGGAATGAAGTGATTACTATTCTTTTTTGTCTACTTCAAAATATTAAATGAGCAGTTTTCCTCAACAGTTATGCTTTATTTCAGGGGGACAATACAGATAATAGCGTTAAGAGGTTGAATGCACAGGCGAAACATTACCGGAAAAGGTTATGCACTGAAGTCATTTGTCGCATCAGCAGATGTCCAGAACCCAAAATAATGATGACAGTTTAGATTGAAGATGATAAAAAAACTTACTTGAATAGAAGTAAATGTCACTGTTGGGAAAGTTTTTTGGTGTCGGTTCCTAAAGTAAATGTAGATTTCAAGAAGCTAAACAGATAATCAGTGAAGACGCAAATTTTTTGCCAATAAAACTGAAGGACACCATAGCACATCTTAAAAGCATGCAAAACAGATAAAGAAGAGATGGTAAACAAAATCACCAAAGATTTTTAGCACCAAATGCAATAACCTCATCAGTAAAAATGATGTGGACCTGTAAATTTAGGAGTAAATATTATTATTATTATTATTATTATTATTATTATTATTATTATTATTATTATTATTATTATTATTATTATTATTATTATTATTATAGTACATATACCGTCTCAGTTAATCCCGAACCATAAAAATAGAAGGGGGTTAGTAAGTTGTTTTAGACAATCTTTCACAGGAAACTTGAGGTAGATATCAAGAACTCACATCAATTTATTGCGATGAGGAAATCTTCTGACCATAAAGCATGCGTTGCTCAAATTAGTTGAGGCGAAAACCTCAATGTATAAGAAAATGACAAAGCGTTTAGTGCCACTATTGACAAAAACCTAAAATTATATCACAACCATTATCGTTGACATTCTGAACAGTCTGCAGCGTTATCCGATGTAGACAGTATGCATAGATTTCAGATAACTCCTGTGCGGGAGACACCTCCAGGATCTATATGGTGCGACCGTTTGTGCATAGACAACTAGATGCTCTTACCCTGAAGTTCTTTCTTAAACTTTACAAGGCAAAGATAAACCCTGCAGGCACTAGGTAAACAATTACTTCTACCCTTATCCTAAACATGTCCATACTCATAATTGGTAATATCATGTAAGTCAGTACCATCAGTTACCTTTGAACTTTAGTGCAGGTGAGCTCGTCCTCTTGTACACGCAGACATTTTTCTTTAGTGCTACCAAAAAATGCTTGATTGCAAGAAAACGAGTCCAATAACACCAGTGCTAATCGGATACGACTGAGTAATGCAAATCCATAAATCTTCAGATGAAGGGAATCATAAAACGTTTGTGGAGTTGTGGAGTCCATCAGTTTTTCAATGACTGGTGGCTCAGAAAACTACCAATAAACGCTTTAAACCTGGAAAAACACCAAAATAAAACAATGAACTGGATCCTAAGGTTTATTGTCACGAAATCTACCGAAACATCACAGCAGTAAATAATATGAACACATATGCTTTCACTAAAGTTTTGAATCGCTTAGCTTCAGCGTTCTGAGTATGTGAATGAAAGCGATTTATCATAACGAAACTATGGTGGACCAACGGAAAATAAATCTATCAGCGGAAAAATGGGAATGTAACAATGTTTGAACAACATTGACATTACGTTAAAGAAAATTCCACTTGTCTATTCTTACTCACAGTGGGATTATTCAGTGACTTAGTCATGAATTACAAGTTACTAAGCAATCCATTCGACAGTCAATAATGAGACCTTCCTGGAAGCCTAAACAGAATCACTCATCAAAGCGTGAAAATCCGTTTGCGGTTACTTTTTCTTTGTAAGTCTGCGGTTACCAGAACACGTTATCAACTGAGGTAGCCACTGTCCTGTCTGTCGATAGATTAAAAAGAAATTTAGGCAGCCGCACAGTGAAACATGGATTGTACTCATCCAATTGAGATGCGTGTCAAGTAGAAGCAAGTGACTGGCATCGTATCAGTTCAGCTCTTTTTGTTGCCATCATATCGATTCTCTTTCATGCTCATTATTAGTGTAGACACGATTCATTCTTTTACCCCCTCATTAGACATCTTACCTCTCCATTTACCGTTTCATTCCTAATACTTCTATATTTCGATTTCCATAATCTATACTAGGATTTTCACACTCGTTTCCTTTTCTCTTACTTTGCAATTTAGCTCTTTCAGTTTAAGCTCTTCATATGACCTTGTTCTTTTTCCTCATCTTTAATTTTTTCTCTTTCATTCATCTCATCCTTCGCCCCCTTGTCTTTCTGGCTATTTTCTTAATCAACTTATCCTTCTCCCATGACTTTTTGGGGATATGACATTGAAGACCATACAACCTTCTACAGATTTTGACCAACAACCAACCACTCTCGGGGTTACCAGAGATTCGGTCGGTGATTTATTGAATACACTGCCCCTGAATCTCCGAGAGACTAGTAATCATTTAATAAGACCTGAAAACAAGTTGGAAGAAAACTGGTTTAATACAAGTAGGGGAGCAGATATGATTTGTTGACTAAATCATCTAGCAGTTCATCGAGCAAAATGCTGCACTTGTGTTATAAAAAGACAGGTGGTTATGTTAAACAATATGGACTAAAATTGAGCATAATGACTGAAGAATCCACAAGTTGTATATGTTGTATAATAAAGTAAATCATAAGCTATTTAAGGGCGACATTCGACAGCATAGATTATCAGGTGAATGTGCAACCAGTGGTGACTTAACCGTTAGGGTATACGAAAGCGGTCTCTAGTATATGGTTTCAATTGTTATCAAAATGAAAAGCCTAGAGAATCTGAGCTTAGTTGAACCATTTTGTTGGCAAAGCAGTCCCGGAGGACAATCAATCAGGTTGTAGATGCTCTTTTTCGAGTTATTCTTTTTCGTCTATTTACCATGTTTTTGACGCTGCATAAGCTACTTATTAAGTATGCCGAATACTACATTGTCATTTATTTGCGGAGAGTTGGGTTACTTGTGAGAATTCCGAATAGGGAATATGCTGTTGTGATAAATTTTGTGCATATAAAAGGAAATGAAGGTTTTAACTTTCCTGTCCCAGCTGTTACAAGACATAATCACGAACAGAATCATTTTCCAAAGTACTTCATACAAATATCCAACAAATAATGATCAAAATAATATAATGGGTTATTAGAACATGTGTGATATCACCTGGGGCTCTGATGGATGTCACTGAGTTTTCTTCAGTGCAGCAGTATGAGGGATGCAGATATTAGCTTCGAAATATTCTGCAGGTTGGATGTTAAGTTTAGTGGACTACGTAATATGTTAAAGGTCAATGTACCCCAATTTCCTGCAACAGGTTCTAACTATGGACTATCTGGCGATAGAATCTGAGCTCCACTAGCATTTTTTTCAATCCTGGCCTTTGAAACGTTTTACCATGAGTTCCCAGATAATCAGCTATAGGGGGAGAAAAAGATTGAAGAGATCAACACCCAAGTTTTTACTCAAGATACGATGCACCAACATAAGATCTCCCCTTTTCCTACTATGTGATAATAAGGTAAGACCCAGAATTTTCAACCACTTTTCCCAGGGGAGGTGATAAAGTTCTGTCCTTAACTTATTACACTGTACGAAGAGAGAGGTGGGTTCCAGGCTCCAGCCTTAAGAGCAATCGATCAGTTGATCTAGGTCACACTCGACTGTTATCCTATCATCATTACTACGAATAACCTTCCAAACCTTAACATCATCTGCAAATAACAAGAATGATGACCTTAGCATAACCGACAGTTCATTTAAATAGAGCATGAAAAAAGAGACCCGAACACAGTGACTTAAGGAATTCACTGGTAACCGGTTTCCAATCAGATAATACCCCATGGATTACGTAGACCTTTTTTGAAGATGGCAAAAATTCGATGTTTAAATTTAAGAAGCTATAATAAAATGATAATTTGTTGTAAGAGGGAAAAAGAGAACATTCATATGCTCATTTAGAAATTATTTACACACATTTGTGAATATCCAACAGTTAATAATTTCTGATCTCTGGAATTCGCAGTTTGATACATTTCATTATAGTTGCCATCATGTTTTTGCAACTTCAGATTCCATTTACAAACCCTGTTGACCAATTCACATAATTCTCAGCTAAACTTCGTGTAATAATAAATGCACCAGATTTCAAGTGTTCTTTGAACGGATGAATATGAATGTCGTTCAAGTGTGTAAGTGTTTTATTGAGCCTTTTCAAAATGATACCAAAATAAGCATCATCAATTCGTATTGGTTTTGTGAATGTCATTGCAACAGATGCATCATGAACAACATCAGCTCCTAAAAAATAACCTATACCTAGGAAGAATCTTGGATAGTAATCCCAAGGATATTCACTAGTTGATAGGGCCCATCGATCACCGTATCCATTTATAGGTCTGTCAACTCTTCCAAAATATACAGAACCAGCTGCAAGTGATTTCACCTCTGAACTATTCAGTTTTCTTACCAGATTAATTGTATTGTTTGGATGAATTATGTAATCGTCATCAATAAATAAGAACAGTGGTGTTTGACGGATGCAGAATGCTGTTGCCCAGTGAAAGGAGAAGATCATTTTTGAGGTTAAATTAAATAAGTATCATAAAATGCACCTATTAATAAATCATTATATTGTCTACTTTCATTATACAAAGCTTTAGCAGCTGACCACCTGGAACTTTCATACCTTTTTGATAATTGCCAAGAGTTAAGCTTAAGGCTCGTTGTCACTCCGTCAAAATGAAAAGTATTAGTTTCGTTTGGCATTGGTAATCCAACAGTAAATACAAACTGTACGCTGAAATTACTCCATAAATTCTTATTCATGTAAGTTCTACGAGCATAAGACCGCTGTTCGAAACAGTATACACATGACTTCACGATGACTAAAAGGTCCAATTTCTCCTTTTCGAACAAGGGCTGCATGTTTTTCTTGGTAATTGAACGACAATTACAGCATCGTTGTTATTGGGTACCTGAAATATTAATATTATATCAAATCAGAATTTCTTAAGGTGTCAAAGTGGTATCAAACCAGCCCAGTAAAGAAGTGCAACAGTTATGAATAATTAGAGGTCTAATGAGCGTTATGTACAATATAGAGAAATAACTTTAAAAATAAGTCACGCAAGCATCATCTAGCAACCTAACATTATGCCATATCACTTTCAAACAGAATACTGATATTAATTAAAAAATCAGTTCGTTGAGGATATTTATTGAATATTCAACACCCCATAGCTAGTTAACTTAAACATGGGTTCAAAATATTTCAGCTGTAATATTTTGGTTGTTACAGCAATTAAAACCAGTCAGAAAATCCTGACGCGACCTGGATAACTCAATAGTAATGTCGCTGATTGCAACACTGAGTCATGTCGGTTGGGTCTCATAGGGGACATCATTTCCCTCGAAGTTCCAGATACATGTTACTGACGAGTGCCAAAAAGCACAAAACCTAGTTCCAGGGATTCCTCTTGATTTCCTTCAACCAACTAAAATCCTCACGTTTTCGGTAAGTATTACTGTCATAAAGAGTCTACTAGTTTTTTATACTCCCAGAAAGTGGAACTCTGAGTAGCTGAATTATGCTTAAACAGCGAAATGGAGATAGTTGTATATCGTTTGGTTCAACAGATTGATAAGAAAGTAAAGTGCTATCATGCTCTAGATGTCGTTTCAGACGTTTTCATTTGTGCTAGGCAACGTCAAGTTGGGCGCTGCATCTTAATTTCAGATTTGCATAGTCCTAATTCTTTTCCCCAGATTACATCCATGTAAATATACAGTTCTTATTGAAGTAAATTGCGACGGCAATAAGTTTCATTATATGGATAACCGGAGAGTACTAACTGTATGTACACTCACAGCAACATACAAAGTGTATCTGTCCGTAACACGTCCCCTTTACCTCTATTTTCTCCACTTCCAATCAGTTTCTCTGAACAGCATCAAGTCTCTTACAGCCTCTTTAACTTCTTATCCTGTGATAATTGGTAGCTATGTAGACTTACAAAACACGATGTTCAATCTACAAAAAACAGACTGTCAAACTTACATTAAAACCTTCAATGCTCAAATGTGATCTAAAATCGAAAAATGAGTTTCACAGGTCAAAAGCCTTGAATCACAATACGTTAATATAACGTGCAAATATAATTCAAATGAGATCATTCCTTTGAATTATCCTGACCTGTATGCCAAATTTGCCAAATTAGCCTTAAGAGGGATCAGAGGTTCACTGGCTGATTCCGGTAGACTGACTGGCCTAAGTATTGAAATGATTTTTACAGTAGAAAGAGAACTTTTCAACTGCTTCAGCTATCTGTGCACCTGCAAGCCAAAACAATCTGTAATGACTGGAAAATTAAGTGGTAATTATTGATAGTCAGTGTTCGTTTCCATCATCTATAGTTATAAAGATGCTACAGATGACTTTAACCGAAGCAACACAAAACTAACAATTGAACATACTCATCCTAGCGAGTAGCTATAAGGTTCAGGTAGGGAGGCCGAAACAATAGGTGAAGAATCTTAAAGTATTCACAGAACACCATATAGACGAACTAAACTCAAGAAGGATGAGTGATATCGCCTCACTTAACACTGACTTGCATCAAGTCAACATTGGGAGTATATATATCATATTTCTTGGAGTTACCGTCAGACAACGTCAATCTAATGCTGCTACCGTTTCTGGAATATATAATTAAAATAAGACAGTGCACTAGTACGTACAATCACGTATCTGAGTGTAAGAGGAAGCAGAAGAAAAAAATATTGAAGTTTCTTTGTGCTGAGCAAGACAATAACATAAAGACGAGTTTACGGAGATTGTGACTTGTTGCTTATCTGAACATGGCAGCAGCTATCATCCGTACGAAGGCCGAAGTAATATCGACTGCCTAAGTGGCAAAGACTAGTAGGGACCCTAAACCAAACGTTTTTCGCGTGAAGTAACAACAACAACAACCGTCGAAGACGCTTTCTAACAACATCTTTACTTGACCTCAACCAGATCTGCTAATTTGTGACCCTTTGTAACTCTGACTACTAAAGAATTGGTTTCCTCTCCTAAGAGTAACCTTCTGATTCCGCGTACACAGAAAGCGTAGTCATTTGAGGTGAGGACGCTGATGAATTGCAGGATCTCATAAGCACCATGAAAAACGCAGCAGTTTATTCGGTATGTATTTCGCACCTGTCAATCGTGAGATGATGCTTCAGGACCCCTCAAATGTGACACTTAGTTTAAGAATGAGGAGCAAGCTGATGGAAGAAGTGGTACCAATTCATCAATCCTCTGAATGTTCTTCTGAATCATGTATGAAGGTTTTATCTTTCTGGTTGACATACTTAAGATGTTAGCGATGAATGAGTGCAGAATTTCATCGATATGATCAAAAACCAATCATAATGGCGTAAATGTCTGCACATTTTAATATTCTGTTTCCATCTTTTTCAATAAACTCAATGTATGTATTGTTTCTCTTCTTATTTTTCACATTAACATCATGCCATTTCTAGTAATCCTTTCGTTGTTGATTGCCTTGAAGTTGGCATCAAGACACCTAGTACTTTTGTGCCAGGTTCTACTTTTATTTTACCACCTGTCTACACCATGTACAAACAGCGTTGTCGAAAAGATAGATTTTTTAAAAGATATGTACTGAATTTGAAGCGATAAGAAACTAATTAAGTGTAATACAGCTTACTGTAGTTGGACTCTGATGTCAACATCACTCGAATTTATAGGATTCATCTATTTCCCTGACACCCTATTCATTTTATAACGTCACAGATCTCAGTCATGAAATAATTACAAATGAATAACAAAGGTGTTAAAATGAGAAATAATCAGGGACTTCTTTTTCAAAGCATCTAAGACTGATTTCCAGCTCTAGACTACAAAATTTTATTCGCATCTAATGATTTCAACGTTTTGTCCAAAATATCAATAGGACTTTAATGTAGTTTTTAGAATTGTACGTGGGAATTCAGTTCCATTAAAAATAATATTCGAGAGGTTAATTAATGCATCTTCGCTCCATTGTTAAAATGATATAACTATTGCATTCCTGATCGTTAACGTTTGTAAGCAATAACCTTTTTCTGTGAATAAAGTCTATAGTGTGGATGGTCGATAAGTTTTGCTGTAAGGTAGGGAAATAAGGTTCTTTTCCTGATGCACAAACACGTGCTTAGCAGCTAACATATCATGCTCGACTGCTTTTATGAAAATAAGCTTTTAAACAGATCATTGGTACTCGTTATATTGAAATAAAAGCGTCAAATAATTGACTAATTTCTCACTAAATCCAAAGGTTGTCAAACTATTCAACGTTGTTTTTCAATTCAAGTTTAGATACGATACAAGAAGTATTGTTAATCTGTATATGTCAAGGCACTTTTTTCGACCAGATGCTACTAAGCACACTTATGAGATAATTCTTTGGTCTAATACATATTGAAGGTCATTTACCTCTTAGGTTATTTAGATTCGGAAGAAGAAAAGCTTACAACGAATCTGAAATCTACACCGGTTGTTTCATAAACTTCTGCAACTGGTTATAACTGCCTTCAAACAAATTCAGTCCTAAAAGTAACTAGTTTGTATTCCTTTACTTGTTTTAGTATGTAGGTTCGTTGCAGTCCATTTAATTGACTCTTAAATAAATAATGTTTACTTGAAAAGAGTTACTTCATAAAAATTTCAGTATATCTGAGTTTAAGCGATGTTCAGTTACAAAATATGAGCTTACAAATCATGACGTTGTACTTGTTTCACGTACCTCGCTTTTTGAAAGACCATCTGAAATAGCTTGCAGCGATTCGGTTACATTAAAAGCCTTTGGATAGTGTTCCTTCAGAAGTACAGGATGCTCTTTTTCATTTTTTGTTGGCATACGATGGATAATGTAGCTTTCATTTCTCATAACGCAGTCTTCATTAAAATGATAAATGGTTTGATTGTCATGCCGAACCTTGTACTGAATTTTCAGATCCAGATAAGTAGCCGTGTTTCGGCGCATATAATTTGGATAGGAAAAGAAAACAAGGCTGATAAATAAATGGATTCTTCTGATATGATTAAAAGAACTGTCACTAACGTTCTTCAACTCATTAAGAAAGTTTATCCATGACTTTTCAGATATGATAGCCTCCTGCAGTTTATCATAGGCACACAGTGTATAATTTCTCAAAACAGGTGGTTGTCTAGGGTTGTTTGAAATAAAAATGTATATCAGTGAATGTAATACAAACATGGTTATGAGGATTATAAATACAGACTTTTTAATTCCACCATTTAAGGCCTTTGGAAAGGCAGTAAGCCTTAACAACATTAGCCTGGAAACAAGTAGTATGACCCTGGTACGCACTTGCAGTACAGCTTCACTTTTAGTTGACAATAGAATCGATCATGAGTATAAATACTAATATAGATACCTGTCACTAGAACTTAGTGTATGTCACTTGACGACTAAATATAAGCCGAACAATTAAGTAGTAAATAATGGAGGTCAGCCAAGTTTGATTTTAAATAAGCTTATACACACAGATGCATACTATAAAAACGAGTCATAAGACTATGACTATTTATCTGCTGAAAAACAGTCTCCCTATTGGTGCCTTTTCAGCCCCCGTGAAAAAACATACCAAAATAAAAGGAGTCTATTTTAACTTGAGTGTTAACAAGGCTTAGTTGGTAACACGGAAGTAATTTAATGGATACCTCGCGTCATTGAAAATCCATGAAAACCTTATGACTGAATGACCTCGTAGTTAAGTGACTTTTGAAAACGGTACAAAACGTTCAGGTTGAGTAAACTTCACTAGTAAACCTACGGTTAACTGATGAATTTCCCAGTGCATTTAGCTGCTTATGAACAACTAGCATGTTCAGTTTTACTTTTTCAAAATAAGACTGCGACAAATTTGTCGACGAAGTTCATACTTAGTTTCTGTAAATAGTCTGTTCACAAGTTATGAACATATTCAAGTTATTCAAAAGAAAGTATCTGGAATTCGTTTATCAAGTAATCTTTCGCGGACTTAATCAAGAATTCACAACTTGTTAAATATTGTAAATTGCCAAGATCAGACTTATTTCTTTTCAACGACTTCATTATCAAGCTGTACAGTCATATTTATAATCGGTTAAATGACACTAAAACCTTGCTCAGTAGATTTGCATTATATACAGCTGGTGATAGTTGTTGGTTTTGTTGAAGTGGAGTAAGTAGAAAATGTGTCACTGGATTAGAAACGAAATGATAACAAGCGGTGAGATAGATAAGGGACAAGTACTGCCAAAGAATCATAAAACAATGATAATTTAACTGGAAAATGCGTCAGTGAATAAGGAACGAATTGATATTACATAGTGAAACATAAGTCAAATGCTGTCGGTGAATTGAAAAGTGGTGATAATGATGATAATAAACTGAACTACTTCACAGGTGTACGTTTCCACCACTTATGCATACCTGAAGCACTAGCTATAGATGAACAGGGACCAAAATTTCCCATTTAAAAACGTTTTGAATCACCCAACAGCTGGAGAAAATCATTCTCAGTCTAGCAGCATAAAAGGTACCATTGATATTTTTTGACAGACGGATTTTCAGCACTTCAGCTGTAGTGTGCCCTTTGAACTCCAGATTTATGATTAAAATGTTCTTAGGAACTGTAGTAGGATTAAGGGCGATCGTTTATTCAGGTTTTTATCAATAAATGTTTCAGGGTATCCGTTATTCGATAGTGTTGTTCTAGAAGTTTCAATTTCAAAATCCACCGTGTCTTCTGAACAGATTTCATAGATTCTGGAACACAGAGTGAATGAGATTTCGCTATCTTGGCCTGAACAGTTCACTATGGTTATTTTGTCAGTTTCGTTCCACTTAACTTTGTATACTTCTCTTTTATTATCATCATTATCACCACTTTTCAATTCACCGACAGCATTTGACTTATGTTTCACTATGTAATATCAATTCGTTCCTTATTCACTGACGCATTTTCCAGTTAAATTATCATTGTTTTATGATTCTTTGGCAGTACTTGTCCCTTATCTATCTCACCGCTTGTTATCATTTCGTTTCTAATCCAGTGACACATTTTCTACTTACTCCACTTCAACAAAACCAACAACTATCACCAGCTGTATATAATGCAAATCTACTGAGCAAGGTTTTAGTGTCATTTAACCGATTATAAATATGACTGTACAGCTTGATAATGAAGTCGTTGAAAAGAATTTTTTCTTCATTGCGACATGCCACATTCTAATTCATGAATATATGGGTATATTTCGTTAAGGTCAGATTTTCATAATATACGATAAGAAAAAGATTTCAAAGTTATTCATAGCCGTTTAAGACAAGCATTTTATGAGCTTCAGTCGCTTATAGGGAGGTGGTCTGGCGTAGCGACTGGAGTGATTAAAGCACCAGAAAGCCCGTTCGCTCATTTGTGGCTGAGTTGGTCAGCAGTGTATTCGGAAAAATTCAGCTCACACAGCCGAGTTATTCACATCAACTAAATTTGGCTAAATGACTTGCATGAAGCAGTAAACTTTGAGTGAGGTGATCAAAATTGTAAACTTATTAGAAATTCCATCAACGGTGATTTGTAGATCACGTTTCTTAATACTCATATTTCTCAGCTGTATACTTTAGTAAACAGGATTTGTTTGCCAACCATGGTTATTCCAATTAAGCCAGTGAAATTAACTTTACGTTTTTAAAGAAACAGATTCAAGAGGAAGGTGGTTGGCGGGATGGGATGATCTCTTAACACATTTTCAAGGCTTAGCAGTATACCACAGGATCTTTCTAGATAACTGATGATAGTTAATAGCTAGTTTCATTATATTCAAAATGTAAACCCATTTTATGTATTCTATCAACACTCAGAAAAGAAAGATCAATAGTTACTTACACATTGACTTAAAACTATGAAATATCTTTGATTCACTGTTTGGAAACTTTTTTAGGATACAGATCTACAATGTTTCTTTGGTAATGACCAACATTTTCTGATCGAAGCAATGTTGTAAAAAATCAAAATTTTTCAATGATTTGTTGTGAGAAAATTGAATTCTACAACATTCAATCAAGTAAGAAAAACTGATCATTACTTTAGTTTCCCTTGTTGGAATCAATCAAATTGATATACTGGTTTGATTTCCTCGACATTATTTATTATTTAAATTCATTTTATTTTTACAGTATAATGCTTCATAGTTTGTCGACAAAATGCAGCGAGTTAAACATACAGTGATTACAATCGGCATTGGATGCATAATTTATATTATCACTACATGGATGTTCAGTAGAGGGGCCAATAATTACAATCCCCTACTGTATTATGTTTATGAAAATGAATTTTTCAAGCATTGCGCCAGGTCCAAAAGTTCATGGATTAAATGCACCAAAACGTTAAATCAAATGAACAGTCAAAATAATGTGTTCATCTATGAACATTCGTATGGATGGCCACCATCTTCTATTTCGCACATGATCAACAAACGCTTTCCTGCTTTCAGTCTCGTATTGCATATCCCATTTGCCAAAGATATGAACAATCCTAAAGATAATATGTTCTACTATTCAGAGTCTTCAGAGAATAAGTCAGGCGTGTGCAGTGAGAAGCATTTATTAACTAGAAAACAAAAGAAGAACAATTAGTGAGCTATGCTGATTACTCGACATATCCACAAAGCTTAAACTTTTCAAAACTGATTTATAATATTCAGCATGGGAAACCAATTTATACAGTACGTTTAATTTATATCAATATGTGTATAATAACTGTCAGAAGAATTATGAAAGCTATATCTTATAATCAACAAGCTAAATAAGCAGAAATGTATGCCATTTTTCGTCAAACAAATTTTCTAGAATACTTTATATTGAAAAATCCAGTTTTGTGAAGATCACTTAAACCAATTAGTAAACGTTTTTTGCAGACTGCTTAGTTTGAATTTAGGAAAGAATCCAACCTATTGTTGTGACATTAGTGAAGGGTGTTTATGACTGATAAGGGAGCACAGTCGACCACAACTGTTTTGTATGTCTTAATTTACTTGTTCATATTACTTCAAATTATAATCAGGAAATTCCTCATGAACACTTACACAGAACATTGGTTGCGAATATCAGGTTGTACAAATGTGAGTATCGTATATACTGACCCAACAATTAGATACAACACAACAGGTTCCCTTCAGAAACTTCATCAAAGCTAGAACAACAAATTTTGCAGGAAGTGATGAATTCATTGTATTTTGTAGCCTTCTTTTCTACCGAGCACAGGTTATAAAATCCTAGGATGTATACAGATAAATCCAATTCACATGCTTCAGTTGTCAGAAGAATGATAGTCTATTGATGAAAGATAATGAAAGAATGATTACAGATTAGGGAAGTCGAAATGAAATAATTTTTTATCAATGAAACCAAAGTTATCCTACTTTTTGTACTCAGATTGTCATTTTGCTACATGTGACCAATCGAAAAATGTAGTACAAAGGATTATGTAAGCGTATTTAATAAGTTATTAATGTGAATTGAAGGTTGAAAAAAACTTTTATAGGTTAGTGTTAAGTCGGTGAGTGTTAGATTGTAATATTGTGGAATTGATTGTGAAGTCGGCTGTAGAAGAGGATGAAACACAAAAACAACAACAACATTTTTGCAAACTCTTTGACTGAATAAAAAAAACAAATCAATGGCTTCTATGGAAGTTGGAGGCTAACAGCTGCCTCTTTTTGAATGCATAAGTTAGATTTTATTTGTCAAACAGTAATTACTTCTGTGATTCATAGAAAATTAACACTGCTTTGTTTCCCTTTCAGTCTGTTTATTAAATGTGCCAAGCGATGAAGTAGTTTTATTTTGCTTGTTGATTATTTTAAATGTACTCGAGATCTGAACTTCGTGTCATTTTTCCAATCCATTTTAAGTAATGGTACTTTTTGGAGATTTTGGTTCCGTTAGCCTTAAGTTATTTGGAATATGTTCAGGAAATTGTGTCTCTGTCCTCCTCTCCATCCTTCTGATGTACTTGCCCTAGCATATACACATGAACCGGTAATTAAAATTTAAGCTGACATGAAGTGGCAACCTGTCAACTTACGAATTCCCTTTTAATTGGTTTATTAGATGCAATACACAGTGAACAATTCGACGAAATGAAATTGGATTCTGCCATAGTGCCCAAGTTTTACTCTTATATTATTGAAACTAAGAGATTGATGAACAAACACATGAGATTTACAAACAGAAGCCGAAATCAAAAACCATCGTATATTCAATACTCAATATCTTAAAATCTCTACATCTACGCACTCCACTTCCAAAAGACAAGACGAAAGCAGCAATAGAACGTGTCTGGTCATCAGTAGTGTGAGATCAGCATCCTTTAGAAAATGCAACAATATTCAAATAAAAAATTCAAGCGAACTAAAATTAGAAAGGTATTCAGTCTAAAATAATGCGACTTCCGAAAGTATATTACCAGTCATCGGCAAAACAAAGTGGGTTGCTAGCCAATCAACCAGAGATTTAAGCTCAGTCGAAATAAACGTGCTGGAAAAGGGACTTAACTTCAACATCGAAGTTATAAATTGAAACCTGAAGATGCAATTCCTAAACTTAGAAGGTTGAATAGGTAAGGGAGCTGCAGATGAGGCACAAGTGTAATGTACTCTAACACTAAAGCGACTGAAAAAAGAAATAGAATTTACGAGAAGCAGAAACATGAGCTATGAAGAACCTTCGAATAGACAAAAACTGAAGAATTACTAAATCAAACAAAAAAGTATACGAAAGAACGACAGAGTGAGAAAGAGATGTAGAAACTTGAATCCTACAGCTCCTTCATAGATTTCGCCTTACCAATGAAATGTCTCACTGTTAACAATACTCTCTGAACATGCCTTCTTCAAAATTACCAACACGAACATATCTTGAATTTCATCAACATTATCGGTTGCAACCTCCCAAAAATTACTATTGGAGACACTGAATAACCATTATTCCACATGTTTGGTGTTGATTCGATATAAGAAGATTCAACTACCAACACCACCAGCTCACATTAGAAAACATTCTAAATCTAAATCTACACCTAATAACTCTTATGACTTGAAGCCTAGATTAGATGGAACACATTCAGATGACGGTGAAGAAGTGCTTAGTTCATTGCAACCAGTTGGCATACTAATATACCGAGTGACATGACTCTGCTAGCAGTTGGAAATCAGTTCAATAATGAGCATGAGCTCACGCTGAGAACTAATCTACCAGTGGAGGAGATCATGTTAGGCGTACAGCTATGCCTGACTTCTACAGTCTTCAAGTTTCCGAATGAAATGTGCAAGCAAACGGAAGCAGTTGTTATGGGATCAACAATATCCTGCATTGTGGAAAAAATTTTATGCAGGAATGGGAATGGCTGGCTATCAAAACAGTTAGTAATATCCTCAAATATGGCATCGATATGTGAGCAACACACTTCCAGTATTCAAATTGGACCACAAAGTTAATTTCTTTACTCATATAAACCCAGTAGTCAACACAACTGAATTGGCCTATGAACTGGAATGTGAGGAATGAGAATTAGTAACGTTGGAGAATGAAGAATGAAGAGGAAACAAGATGGCAGTTTCGACACTAGTGTCTATCGAACATCTTAACACCCCAATCACCATCCAATCTTAAAGTCATCTCACGCTGTATCAGTCAAGGCTGGCTAAGTAAAATGTCCGAGTATGGAGTTCAACAAACTTACTAGTAAGAGAGACGATGTAAGTGAGACAAGAAATCGGGTACACTCAACACACCTTACTCATCACCAATTACCCTCGTAAATTAGTGAACAAACACTTTGGTAGTCGTTTGGAAAATATGATTGATAGTGGTGACACAGATGCTGGTAGTGATAGTGATTGTAATAGTAACAACCACAATAATGATAATAATAATAATAATAATAATAATAATAGGGAGAATGTCAATACTGTGGAGAGAGAATTCAAGACCACTACAGTATTGAAATACAAAAAAGGCACCTCACAGACATTATGTAGGATTCTCAATAAGGTTGGCATTAGAATGGCATTTAGATCCACAACTCACCGAGAAACAAGCTTTGTGGACTGCAAGATACTGATTATCCAGTTAGGCAGAGTAATCCACTTTATCAAATCCCTTGCAGTAATTGCGGAGTCAAATACATAGATGAAAGCAATTGACCAGATTCTATTAGGTTATCCGAGCACAAAAATCTAGCTAAATCGAAGTTGTTACATCCTAGTAAGATATGGAATCCAGATGAAATCTCGTCCATATCTATGCGTACAGTTCCACACATAAACACAATAGAATACGATAGCGTCACAGTCGTTAAAACTAACTCAGTTGGCTGTAGGGAGAGATTGAAAGGCAAATCTCGAATTACACAGTCAACACGAAATACATGTGACAGAAATGACTCACCACCTGTTGTCGATACGTGAAGTAATCTACCACCTACATCACAAAGAAGCTGTGAAAATCACAACTATACAAAACATATCTCCAAGTTGTCGAGTTATCTGGATATGACTATTAACAACAAATCATATTCAGTAAATAATACTGCTTCAACGTTTGATGCATCTAATAATCAACTAGAATGTAATCAAATTCTACCATAGTGTGGAAGTCTAACTCTTATTCCACTTTCTCGTTAGCCCTTGTTAATGAAATTTCAATGAATCTTCAGTATTAGAAATGCCACATGAATGCAATTTCTAGCAATAGTTTTATGCATTTTTGCATCTGTAGTTGTAATCGGTCCTTTTCAAGACTATCAGATGCTGATATGTGGTCATTTCGTGTGCACAACAAGCATTCGATAAGTGACACTGATAAGAAACAACTGACTGAATAGAAACGAATTTTCATGAAAAGTTTAAACGAAGTTCACTTATGCTGTAAATTTGAAGCCAGTCTATCCGAGACCTTCAACTCTGCATCGATATTTGTTATCACTTATCAGACAAGCATGATTGACGCATATAGACAGAAATCTTTCTTCCTTCACTATACTAAATAGACTTTAGCGGGAAAAATAGAGATGCTTCTGTTCACCTTCACAAGCCCATTTGAATGTGTCGTAAACTTCGGTTACACAGACTCACCACTTAATAAATGCTAGAGCCTCAACAGTGTTCTAACCTTCTCAAAGTTTTCTTTTCTTTTCTTTTCTCGCTACTTCTGGTAGCTCACGGCTGTGAAGTTAATAACCATAAAATAAAAAGACAACATGAGCTGACTGCGGCAACAAGCCGAGACCTGAAAGTGACACACAGTGTCTTTTCTAACAAACCACAGAATTATGAAGTAATTATTAGCACTATTAGCTCGATGAAATAGGTTGTTGAAGTATAAAAGGCTCCGAACTCACAATTTGAAAATACAGTACTTCCACGAGGCTGAAATTTAAGTAGAAACTTTCTTGATTATCAAAGCTCATTGAACGGAAACAAACTTGAAGACAGACTTCCTAATCTTATCAAAAAGGAAGCATCTCATGAGTTGAAATAACAGACAACAATAGTGTGTTGAATTTATTACAACTAGCTTGACGTGTTTGATAATTACTCTTAGAGGTATAACCTGCTTTATAATGAATCTTATCTTTCAGACGCCGATTAATAATCCAGAAATGCTTGCACTTTGGGTACCTAAGGGCATATGCAATCCACGCAACAGAGAAAATGTCCCGGATTTAATCGTTATCGTTAAATCATGTGTCTACAGCACTTCGAAGCGTCATCGTGCGAGACAAACATTTATGCAGAAGTATTTGTGGCCAAATTTCAATGTTCGGTTTCTATTGTTCTTGGAATTCCCATGAACAATGAATCAAATACATTCAAATTTGACGATAATATATATGTATTGAACACAAAATGGTGGTCACTGTCTCAGAAATATGGCGATTCTAAGTGGCTTTTTATAAAAGACTTGGTAAAGGAAGCTGCTTTGTATGACGACTTGCTCATCGGTTCATTCCATGATACGTATTATAACTTGACAAAGAAGCTTATATTCACTTTTCGATGGCTTTCAGCCTTCTGTCCCGATCAAGTCCCCTTGTATTTATTTATGGATGACGACTATGATTTAGTACCAAGAAATGTGATACAGTTCCACAGAAATCATACTAATGAATACCTGAGAAATATGACTGGCGGTTTTATTCGTCCAACTCGAACCGTTTTTAGACCCTTGGTAAATGAAACAAGCAGTGTGTGGGCGATGAGTGTGAAAGAATTTCCATGGGAAACATACCCACCATATTATTATGGACTAACTTATATGCTTGGTGCAAATGTCTTACAACAGCTGGCGATAGCTAGTGGTTTTGTTCAAGAATTCGTATTGACGATGTTTATTTGGGGATTTTATTTAACAAGCTGAATATAACTCCAGTTCACTTGAACATTATTGACTGTGACTTCAGTAAAAATGATATCATATTTTCAGGTGGAATAAATCTTCATTATAAAACTAGTAAGCGTATTATGAACTGGAGTAGTGGGATGCCTAGGTAAATGACCATTCACTCCTTTTCAGTTATATTACACTACCTTTTTGTTTGAACCCCATTATTTATTTTCATTTTCGAAGACTACGCAAACAGTACAGTGTAAGAGACTTCTCTTGGTTTATTTATCACAATATTTCACCATTAAAAATACTCCATGAAGACATCTTTCTCTTTTTTGTAGCTACTGTCATATGTTAATTATATAAAATTCATCTTAATCTCACTTACTCTCTGCCTAAACTGCTATCAAAACACCTACAGTAATAATGAAATTTCAAGCTTTATTTATTAATGTAATGTTTCCAAGGCATGTAAGCTTGTTTTCGACAACATATAATGATGTGATTTGAACGTTTCATAGGCTATTGGATCAAAAGCTGCATCAAGAATTAATCGTTCAGAAGTGCGAGTCTTCCTTCGATCCTATTTGTCAGCGTATTCCAATGCTGTGATTACATTACGCATATCATTAATTCCATAGGAAATAAACATTAGTGGATAGTGGTAACGGACATCGATTCATCGTTTTTTAGAATCATGAATGACTGATACTGACAACAAAAAGCATTCTGTCCAGAAGAATCACGTACTGAAGATTTACAAACTGCAACAGTTAAAATTAAGGTTAAATCTATTTATGACGGAAAACTGTAAAAGGAAATATCACTTTGAGAGTCTTAGCTGTTCGATACATTCGATTTCATGATGTCATCTACAAAATCGCACACTAGTGTAGAATACCACGAAGCTGAGAAAGATTTGAACAGCTGTCCTCTTAACGTCAAAATAACAGTGTTTAAGAGACGAATGATTCATCTTCATCTTTGAGCTGTTTCTGCCCAAAGTGATGAAGGAATCAGGAAGTCGGCTTCACATAAAACGGGGAGTTGAAAGAGAATTGTTTTATTGGTCAGTCATTATTAGAATCAGACCTTGTGATAATGCGTAACGGTTTCTGGCCCTTGACCTTATATGAGTAGATCAAAATGAAGGCCGAAATATGAGAGAAAAAGAGATTTTAGAGGAAATAATTTATTTGTTTCATCGACAGTTACAATAATGGAATATACGGATAAAACGAATGTAGTAATGCAATATAATGATTCAAATAACGATAAGGTGCATCAGCATTACTGATATTGATTCCTCACCATATTACCTAGAGTATGAAACTACTGATTCCGAATACCACACAGACTCACACGTGAAGTCTACATTCTAGTACATGGCTCAAAACAGCAGTCTGAAACACTGTGGACTGATGGCATATTTAAGTACGGCTAACTTCAACTTTTTCTCAGACTAACGTTACTTCAGCCAACACTGAGTGATGGAGTAGACGACAACTATACATGTACTGCGTATATTCCAGCCACAAGAGTCAATGAAGGTCTACAACTTCACTAACTAGCTAACCTCTTTTTATTAAAAGCCTGTATGTTCATAACATAGTGGTTCGAAGACTCACGGCCAGTGCTAGAAAGGTAACGATGGCTGAACTTATAAAGCATTCAGGTATCCCTAACTTTCAATGGCCATATTTCACAGCTATATCGTAGAACAAAGTAAAAATAGGATTTTTTTTATAGTCTCATAAATACCGTAAATTGGTGAAAGTCATTATAGGTTTCTATCAGCGACATGATTTATCAGTCACTTACATATTACGGATTATACAACTTCCAAATTTAAGGGATTGGTGAAAACAATCTACCAATTCTTTCTTCTTCGTCACTCAAAATATTAAGTTGAACCAGTAGCGGAACAACAATTCGCCTTTAGGTGGTGCGGAATTTCTAATAGACATCTTCAGATCGATACTCACAACATACATCAGACCCGGTATCATTTCAGCACATTCTTCTGAAGGGACCTTGTCATCTGCGTATTTAAATATGATGGCAACAATTATAAACAGGTTTTTTTAACTTCCTGTTTTCCTATGGTCCAACGTTTCCAAGCTTTATTAAGGTGCCTGATTATCATACGTCCTAAAGCACTAGACACTACTTCCATTCATTCTGTGTTGGTAAATACAGGAGGATTCCTGTTTTTCTCAGAGGACTGAAGTAGTCAGTGATTGATATTAGTCAAAGCAGATCACACATGGTTTCCATACGCTAGCTAACACACAAGTTGACTTAGCCACAACACCTCTCATTAGATTTGAACAGCTCTGAGTCAAACTCATCAGGACCTAATGCCCTTCTTCATCTTGAGTAATTTACAAAATTCTCAATTTCTGCAAGATTTAGAGGGCCTACCTCAATGTTCTACTCAAACTTCAACTAGAAAGTGGGCAAATGAGTAGTAACTGGAGGCAAGATGAAGTGTTCTCCCAAGATTTTTACCCATTTTTTCAGTCATCTCACTCACCCATTTTCGTCTTCCTTTGCTCACTAACCACTGAACTTTTCATCTTAGTTCGCTTCATCAGTATGGACAACTGTCCAGTGTTATCTGTCATATCTACCTTCCCATCTTTTTAGTCTTCGCTACGCATTACTACTGATGACCATTTGCGTAGACTCCTTATCAGGCTTCATGTGAGCGACCTGAGCTCCCCGTGGTACTCGGAGCCCAGATGAATACATTCGTTTGCATTATATAATTAACAAATAGCTTCTGAGATCCAGTGGTCCTATATAAGCATCTCCAGAGGGTTAGTCTAGGTTTTTAAAGCTGTTTTAATGGAAGGAATGGTAACGCGTTTCTTTAGGATGAAAGACGTTTCACTGTCTCTATAACTAACCTCCTCTTTGATAGCAGAGTCGATATATACCCAAATCGTCTTCTTATAGCAATCTCACCGCATCCATTTAGGCACAGACATGGGTGAGCCCATACCAACGCATTATCAATTCTCAACTGCATGTTCTAAAAACAGTCACAGTCTTTCAGTGACAATAACTGTTAGCGGTATGGTCTATCTGTGTACAGTGTCGAGTTGATGTTGGATATCACATCAGACAGCCCCTCTCTCTACGACTAAAATCCCGGTTGCTCGCTAAAAGATGGTTTTTTGGGCACAGTTGTAGCAAGCGTTTACCACTATCCATTTGTTCTACTAAGTCTTTAGAATCGCCATTCAAGTACATTTCTGCTTGCCTGCCTACCTACATGTGCATTAAAAATGGCCGTTAGAATAAAATGACCTGGAAGTTTGGCTTTCATTAGGAAGCTATACAGTTTCCTGGAAAAAATGCATTTTTTGACATCATTTGAACTGCAGTCAGTGTGTTCATAGAGATCACAAAGAGAAAACTCCGAGTTTAACTGCTCTGTTCAGGTCTTTACTATGTCATTCAGTCGAAAAGCACGTAGGCATCTGTCAACTGGGATTCAAACAGTCAGAAGGTATAAAAAGAGAAACCTAGATGAGTTATCTTAAGATGTTTTAATAAGGTTTTTTAAAGTAACATTTGAGCCATTCTAAATGAGGTCAGAGTTTTGTCTCTAATATTGGATAACCATTGACCATTATGATGACTTAAACCTATCCAAACCTAGTTATTCACTTTAAAAGTTTACTGACAATACAGCTTTGTCAAGGAAGATATACATAATACTTAAGATGAGGAAAATATTCATATATCTCAAGTGTGGAACTGGGTAATGAGCGGTTCAGTACAGCAGTTGGAATGAACTTATACTGAAATGCAATTGTATTACATATGTTGTTATGCTTTTTTCCTTTTAGCTGTGTTAAAGCTCCATGCTTTGATTTTTTTAATGTTAACAGTTGAGTAAGACTTATATAAAAGTTCCAGGAACCGGCTTATACTTCTCTGTCTTCATGAATTCAACAGTCACCAACTTCAAATTTCCCCCCGATGAGAGAGGCTTCAAAGAATTTAAACACTTCGTAGTATATCTTTGGAATCCGTATGATGTAAGATGCCAAGTTGAAACAGCTTTATGACAGATAACTTTTGACATAAAGGATGCAATTTAGCACTATCTTTGAACCGCGATCAAGACACTGTACTGTTTAATTAGTTTACTGATTGCTCGAAGACTATTTTTCAATGATACCGGTTGTTAAAAATGAAACGTATTCATTTCTTTATAATAATACTCTTTTCACGTCATTAAGTGTGAAAAAGCTAAATATGATCTAGTTTAACTCATATTTTTAGTGAGAAACCATAGGAGTGCATTTCTTGAGCGTGAAATAATATGGTTAGTAGTCCTGTGTGTTCAAAGTCTTTCAGCAATTTGAAAATGTTTACATAAAATGAAGACAAATGTTCACTGAGTGAAATTCTATACTCGACCTTCGAAATGATATACTATATAGTAGTTGCCGAGTCGGATAACGGCAACTTAGAAGTTGTAATGAACAAATCTGACTACTTGAATTTGAGGGGTTTGAGGGGATTTAAAGATATTTCAAGTTGGTATTCATCATAGACCGACATCAGTTGGAAGGACAATTAAAACCTGGGGGCAATGGACAGCTGTTTCGTCCTAGTATTAGATGGCAGCCACACTATGTCGTGAACTGACAGAAGTTGGAAATATGGACCGCTGGATTCCGACCCAGTGTCTCAATGGTAACGTGCTGGTCACGAAACCTGATGGCCGCAGGTTTGATCGCAGGCGGGGTCGTGGGTGCGCACTGCTGAAGAGCTTCGTGCCAGGACGAAATGGCTGTCCATTGCCCCCAGGTTTTAATTGTCCTTCCAACTGATGTCGGTCTATGATGAATACCAACTTGAAATATCTTTAAATCCCCTCAAACCCCTCAAATTCAAGTAGTCAGATTTGTTCATTACAACTTCTAAGTTGCCGTTATCCGACTCGGCAACTACTATATAGCATATCATTTCGAAGGTCCCTAAGAGCTTCTCTTTTCGGTTTAGGTAAATCAAGTTTCATTTTCTTCTGTGCTTTCAGTGTTTTTTTCACGCTGTGCTCTCACCTCATCTGCAGTCGTTCACCTTGTTACCATACAAAGATGAAACCTCAGAAGCGTTAAGAAGAATTCTCACAAGACTGAGATTGTAGTGGCGTTAAAACTAACAAACTTGTTTTGAAACAAGCTTTGTAAGTTAAGAGATCCTATCAATCCAATTAGGCAAAATAATTAGGTTTATCAAATCCCTTGCAATGATTGCGAGGTTAAATACATATGTCAAGGTAGCCGAGCAGAGGCAGTCAGAATAACACAGCACAAAAACTTAGCTAAATCAAGATTATTAGATCCTAATAAGATAGGGGATTTAGAGAAACGCTTGACTATAACTATGCATGCAGTTACACATAGAATCACACAACAGGGTGGGATTAGAGCTATTTTATCAAAAACCAAATTAGTTGGATGAAGAGAGAGATTGATAACCGAATCTTTGTTCATCAAATCCATACCAAATACATCCAATACACGTGATTCTGCATCTGTCCCAGGTATGTGGAAAGTTCTACTACCTTTGTCATGTAGAAGGAGAGAAGACTAGAACTATATGAACTATGTCCCAAAGCTGTGGAGTTACATAATATGAATATGGACAATAAAATGCGTTCTAAAAGTTAGCCAGTAAATAATACCTTTTCAGTGTGTGACAATTCTAATGAACAGACTAAAGTAGAATGATAAATACGTTTGCATGAAACCTCTGTCAAATGTGTGTCTTAGACTTCTGCTTCTCTGAGGACTGGGTAGAGTACGTGACGCTGACTTGCCACATTTTGCTATATTGGGTGAAAAAATATGAGAGCTGTACAACACTATTATTTCTGATTCCATGATGTATGCTGAGTTGTACAAACGGTGCAGCATCAATAGACGGTTTGTAGTTAAACAAACGCTAAAATTAGCATACCTCTGGAATCCACTGAGATGAGACATAGTAGTGAATCCTATTCAAACACCTACGGATTTTCGTGGAAATCATTAGTAGTGTCTACTTAATTCATCTGAACAAAACAAGAACGAGTGGTAACCCTAAACCAATGTTTTGACATTTGCGTGAATTTTATTGAGACATATAATCAAAAATATCTGAATGAAGTAATTTGTTTAATCTTTAATTTACGCATTGTCCATTCCAAATGGTCAGCTGTCTAATTGTAAAAAGTTTGTTTTCGTTAAATTAAACTTTATGCTATTAGAATAAATCAATCAATCAGTCATTATCAACATAGGACCAGGCATTACTGCGTAACGGTCCGAGTTGCCACACCTCATATCAGCACATCAAGTAAAAAGGTAGTGAGGTGAAGGATGAAGATAAGTGAATGCAGTCAAAAGAAATATAAAGTACGAGAAGAAAGGAAAGAGGAGTGACAAAATAGTGAGATTCGGTATAGCGTTGTTAAGATGAGGATAATGTGTGTATACATCTGCGCCACTGACTTCGGTTCTGAGCCATATCACCTAGGGTCTCCAACCACTGGTTCCTCTTGTCCCGTGGACCCCAACCACCTAGTCTGCATCGTCCTACATGGCTTAAACCAACAGTCAGAGACTTCATACATTGGTGCCATGTTTTAGTCTGGCCACCTCGGGCCTTTTTCCAGCCTGAACCCACCTCAGCCAACATTGTGTGACGAGGCAATCGGTGACTAGGCATACGTAGTACGTGTCCCAACCATCTCAGTCGATGAAGGTTCACAACCTCGTCGACTGACTTACCTCTTCTCCCTAAAACTCTACACCTAACTTCTGCATTACTCACATGGTGACACCACGGAATACGTCCTATACTACGAAGGCAACGGTGGTCAAATACCTGTAACCTTCTCATGTCTTCCACTTTCAATGGCCATGTTTCACAGCCATACAGTAGAACAGAGCGGACTGCTGTGCAGTACACGCGACCCTTAATAGACAAACGAATATCACGGCGGCGCCATAGGTGGCGCAAATTGGCAAAAGCCAATCGAGCCTTTTGTATCCGTGCAGAAATCTCATCGGCAACTAACCCACCGGAGTTGATCCTACTTCCCAGGTAAGTGAAGTGGTCAACACACTCAACCACTTCACTCTCTATTGTTAACCGCGGTACCGCTGAAGACCAGTCCTGGAGCAAAAATTTGCATTTGGGTGGTGAAAATCGCATCCCAAACATTCTCAAATTCCCACTCAAAGTGTTCAGAAGACTCTGCATCTTGTCAGCGTCTTCACCTAACAGGACTATGTCATCTGCATATTCTAGATCTAAGGAAAATTCACCTGTGATCCGGTCAACGTCTTTGTAATTAGGTGACGAGAGGGAAACCTCCATAAGAATATCTATGATAAAATTAAATAAGAATGGGGATAGTGGGCATCCTTGACGGACACCACTTGATGAGTATAGCTCCCTGGACAACTCACCATAGGCTCTAACATGCCCACAAGTGTTCGAGTAGAGAGCTTTCAATAAGGTGATGTACTTACTAGGCACGCCTTTCAGTGACAGACACTGCCATAAGACTTCTCGATCAACGGAGTCAAATGCCGCCTTCAGGTCGAGAAATACAGCTATTGTCGGGCGTCTGTAAGCATGCCTATGTTCCAGGACCTGGCGCAGTGTGAATATTTGGTCGATACATCCACGGCCAGGTCTAAAGCCTGCCTGGTTTTCTCGGGCTTGCTGTTCCCGAGCTCCACTCAGGCGTCGGAGAATTATAGAACTTAGGATCTTAGACACTATGTTTGTCAGGCTGATTCCTCTGTGGTTATCACAAGAGGACTTCTCGCCTTTCTTGAAGACTGGGATGATGAGTGACTTAGACCAGTCGGAGGGGATCGTATTTGATTCCCATATACTGGCTAACACTTCCGTTAGCCTGACTAAGAGAACTCTACCACCATTCTTGTATACCTCAGCAGGTAGTCCGTCTGGTCCTGCTGCCCTTCCCGTTTCAGGCTACCTACCGCTTTCTCAACTTCTTCTAGTGTTGGGGGACCTGTCTCTATGTCCCATTCAGGGTCCGACTGGATAGCGGGCAGCGCAATGGTGGCTGGAGGCCAGTTAAACTGTTCCTCAAAGTGTTCTGCCCATCGTCCCAGTCGCCTTCCCTGCGAGTGAATCGCCGATCCGTCCTTCTCCGCTATAACCTCACTAACTGTTGTTGACCATTTCCCCCCAGTCTCCTTAATAAGTCTAAATAACTGTCTACTGTTACCGATCGCCGCTGCCTTTTCCATCTCTTTAGCCTTTGCTGCCCACCACTGTTCACGATCGTTGCGCAGACTTTTCGTCAGTTTATTTTTAAGTTGCGCTCGCTCTTCATTGTACTCAGAGCCTGCAGGGATGCATTCACGTGCATCCATTAGTTTGGAAGAAGCTGCTGATATCCACTGGCTCTTTTTAGCCATTATCTTGGAGTCGGCTACAGTCTCCAGTGCTGCTTTTACAGTAGACTGAAGATGGCACCAAGCTTCTTCTGGATGAGTGACAGTCTTTTGTTCCGATAACTGCCTAGCCAACTTCTCACTGAACACGGCTTTGGTGTTTTCGTTGTCCAGCAGAACTCGTAGTGGTTTTGTTGCCAAATTTTTTCTACGTCCATTGAGACGCAGGCATATACGTGCTCGGACCAACGCATGATCGCTGTCCAAACACGTACTCCAGAAGGAGCGGCAGTCTTCCACCGATCCTCTCCAGCGATGACTAATAGCAATGTGGTCTATCTGTGTCCATCGCTGAGTCGAGCTCGGTGGACGCCAGGTCAGACAGTGCCTTTCTTTATGTCTGAAATTTGTGCTGGCTAAAAATAGGCGGTTATCTGAGCATAGTTGTAATAGGCGATCACCGTTATCTGTACGTTCAGCTGGGATTCCGAAAGTGCCACCTAAGTGCCTTTCTGCCTCACTCAGTCTACCCACCTGTGCGTTGAGGTCACCTGCAACAACCACTACGTCCGAACGTTTGGCTTTCGAGAGGAGGTTAGACAGTTTATGGTAGAACTCGTCCTTCACTTCATCCGAACTACAGTCAGTGGGTGCGTAAGCAGAGATTACAAAGAGACAACGGCGAGTCTCACTATTCCTTTTAGTTCTCACTGTGCCGTTCAGCCTCATAGCGCAGAGGCGACTATCAACTGGGATCCAGTCTAGTAGTGAGTTTTCTGCCCTGGTGCTTAATGCTATACCTACACCTGCAAGACCACGAGAGCTAGCTATCGAATCTCCAGAAACTCGAAGGGTGAATTTTGCAGATTCACCAGATTGGTCAGGAGAGGTCAGGTGAATAACCACACTTGGGTCCTGTATGCGTGTCTCACAAACACAGCACACATCCATGCCCGAGTTGCTAGAGTCTTTGCCAACGAAGCCTGTTGGCCAATTTGACGGAGGGTGCGGACATTGAAGGCTCCAATATGTAATTTGGAGCGTGGTTTAAGGAGACCAGGGATGCTGTTCTGTGGACTCAGATCGTTGTCGAAGGCTGCAGAGGTAGGAGAAATTGAAGATGATGCAGCATCATTAATTAAGAGACGTGAAGGAAGATTAGAAGGTAATGATGGAGGAGGAGGATAGCAGTCAGAAGAAACTTGGGTGCTGACAGAGTTGTGAGGGCGGTTGACACTTCCCGGCTGCCCACACCGTGGAAGGCTATTTCTTCTTAAGGTACCTGAAAGAGATTTGTGTGACCGCAGAGCCCATCGGACATCTGCTTGAGGCCTGTCACACCCAGCCTTTTGAGTATGATTATTTTGAATTTTTGTATTTTTGGGGCCGGATGAGCGAAAGGAAACGACAAGTGAACCAACACCGCCGGCCCGGCAGACCGTGGGGCGTGGTGGAGTGTGTTATTTTTGGGGCCGACCTTTTCTAACCCCCCCTTCCACTGAGAAGGCAGCATCAGCTTGGCACTGCTGGTCATCCAAGGGAAACACCTTACTGCTGTCACACCCCATCCAGCTAGCAGCAGTACGACTTCGCCCTCAGACCCCCATCATAGTGTAGCAATTTACACTATAACGGTAACTGCTTTTCGTCTAACCACTACCCAACAGACCTTTCTGGTATGGTAGGACCTCGAGGGAACAAGCGTTCCACCAGCATAGCTCGTTGGGTCATTGTGATATGCAAGCCCGACCACCACGTCAACGTAGCGCCAATCGGTTAGGGCTATTAGAATAAGCTCCATATTGATAGGTTGAGCTTTGATTATTTTGTGGCGAATCTCTCCTATCTGAATAATATTCTGCAACTCCAAGTTGTCAACTTCCTAATTTTTTCTTACATTTAGTTTGCATAGTATAGAATAAAGGTCTCATTTACAACAATTTATGGTGGATGATCACTCAAAATAACAGCATCCAGTCGATTTTGTTACTCTCTTATCTGATATTCTTACTCACAAAATACACAGCAATAAGGTCAATCTGTTCTCAAAATCTACATGTAGTTTTCCGTAACCGAAGTTCTTTGGAACTAAACAATTATTGCAGTTAACTTTCCCGTAAAATACTTTATTTGGAACGTGTCTTGGGTTCAGAAACAATGTCAGATTGTTTTAACAGGTCTACATGCAATTTGCTTTTATGATAAGATTGGAGAAGTGATATTCTAGGCTATCCTTCATTTTCGAAAATTGTTTAAATCAAAGAACTTTTAAACTGTTCCTCTAAGTGTTCCGCCCATCGTCTTAGTTGTCGCACCTGTGAGTGAACCGTAGACCGATCCTTCTCCTTACTTGATCATTCGCTAACTTTTACCAAAAACTGATAAAGATAATATTCGGTTACGCCGTTTGACTAAGTGTCAAGTAATGACTAAGAACGAAATCCAGCTGATGACACTCAGTTCCAGTCGATGGTTTACAGGATAATTTGAGCGACACAGATTTAAGTCAGTTGAATAAAGTGACTAAGAGGCATGAATTCTTATGACACTGCTTATAGTATAATGCGTGGGTTTATTCAGGTTTCTTTACCTCGAGCCAAAAAAAGTCTTTTTGTGCAAACTTTTGTTGACATTTGTTGAGAGTCGAAAAGTTGTAAACAGGGATGAGATACAGTGACAGTAAATAGAAGAAATATATTTTCTGCGTACTTTCTAAAAATAAGTTGTTTTGCACTCTTCATATATTAACATAAAATTGAGGTACAATTAAACCGATAATCGAATCATGACTTAAAGGATACTTCAATAGTGATATCTTGAGAACAGGAGTTTCAAACTCACTAGTGAATACTTTCTGCACGTCGTCGTTCAGAATGGTATTCTCTAGCCATCCACTGATCTCCAGCAACCTGAAGGATAAGCGTCCGCATCTCACCACTTGCATCTTTGTTTATCAATTCACCTATTCCCGTGCACCCGATATGTAGGGGATTCGATATACTTCCTCCAGAAGCGGGTTACAGAACATTAACCCATGTGCCTAAAAAAAGTACAAGGGGATGCATCATAAGTGTAATAATTGAACACCTTGTTAGCACGGGTCGTAACACCATAACTGATTCAACGTTCAAACTTATCAGTAAGGTGGAAAGAAATTTATCAGAAATAGTACGATTCAACCTTCTTTATGGTGCGCAATCTTTTGCCATGTCTGTAGGAATCGAAATATTTCTAAAAAAGAAACTTGTTCAACCTTCGTTGTTATCTTTGAATTGATCTATATCTAAATACGTCAACCCTCACCCCCCTCTATCTCTCTGAATATTTACAATTTTATTGCATATTGTTGGATATCTTCGTAGCCTAACATCGTTTTCATTTTATTCCCATACTACCCTTGATCACACTTTATCTTGCAAACTATTTTTGCCTGTTATCAGACAATTTTATATTCTTTTCTCTTAATCATGTTGGTTTTTATTCTTCTTTGTGATTAGTCTTCGCCTTAAATCACACTAGTGAATTTTTGATCTTCATTCACCTTTGTTATTATGTCCAACTAAATGATGCTTTCAATTATTCAATGTAGTGGGACAAAATGTATGAATTGTGAATCTAATAAAATCGCCGAAAAAGATATCTCTACTGATTTCCTCGCCTTCTCTAAGAAATGTTTTTTAACTGAAAATTTAGGCTTTAAAACATCTGCATCAGAAGTGCTCAGATCATTGTAAGTATCATTTCCGTTGTAAAATTTGTTGGTTTGACAAGCACAGACATAAGAGCCGTTGAAAGTGCATCTTTCAAAAATGGATGCGGATTTTGCTTTCAGAACTGTTGATAGCCTGAATGAGTTCACCATGTGCATTTAACAGGAAGATAGGTGAAGACAGGGACTGGTTGTTTGATTTATGTGCATTTTTGCAAGGAGTCATACTTTCACAGAATCATACACATATGTGTACGTGTTCGCGTACCATAGGGTTTGCTCATGAATGATTTTTGCGTCGTTTACTCCTTCCAAATAACTACATTGCTCTGGGGAAATGATTAACCAACGAGCTTGGAGTCTTTTTTCCGGCTTTCCGACATAAATAGTTCATCACTTGTCACGTTTAAACGTATACTTGATAAATGGTTAAAAATGAACGATACAAGTGTCGACGACTTCGGAAGGAAACTGGCTTGAAGTCACAGTGAAACCAAGACTGCTACTCAGTTCAAAGAAGTAACTAAGCACAACATTTGTCTCAAAGACTTTATGACACGTAACAACAATTTTTGTACATCAGTAACATGTCAGACAATGTGGCCAAGTCCTTTGATATTTTGAGCTAGAAAAGTAAGCAAGATGGCTTACTGAAAAACCTCCATGGTCATACCACATCGCGAATTGACAGAAGTAGGAGAATATGGCCCACTGGATTCCAATCTAGTAGCTCATTGATAACTTGCTCGCCAAGAAAATTGAAGGTCTTGGTTCCGATCCCCAGCATGGCCGTGGGTACGGATGACTGAAGAGTCCTGTGCTGACACCAAACAGCTGACCACTGCTTCCAGTTTTTTCATTGATTTCCTAAGTGATGTCAGTTAGTGGTGATTACAACCCTGAAAACAACACGAACATCCGTATGCATAGAATTTAAATTTAGATTATATTCATTGGGTTAATGAGATAAACAGATCCAGATAGTATTGCTATTTATAGATCCATAATGCCGTTTGATGATTCGAGTTTAATCGCCGTTTAATCCATTCAGCTTTTTAAATATCTTCAAAAGTAGTACGTCTGTCATTCACTTATTCCCGCCTTGGTGATATTGCTTCAACATTATTAACACTGAAACCGATGTTTTAACAAGAAGAACGCTATTTGACATTTATTACATCTTTCAGAAGTTGTTGAAATGGGTCTTGCAATTTAATTTCTGTAAGTCACATTTAAAGACAAGATGTTAGCACAATTCTTCCCCTACATTCGCAACAGGAAACATTTCCGTTTATGATAGTTCACCTTCACGACAAATTGGATACAGCATAATTTGACACTATCAGGGTTATTTACTTCACATTACCACGTTTATTCTATCGTTAATCGACTGTATTTTCACAATTATTAAGTGTGTTGACGAACAAAAGAAATAGTTGTGCTTCAATACCAATCTTTACTGAACTGATTAATAGATGGCATTAATTTCGGCTGAGTTATCGATGGGTTGCGATTGTGTGAAAGTTTCCATAATATGACATTTTATTTCAACAAATAAATCTATTACGTGTGTAGGAATCTGATATGAACATTCCTGATATCGAACTTCGTTCTATTGATTTCGAAGCAGAGTTTGAGAACAATCAGAACTGACACATTTTCTTCTAACCGATTGGAGTTAGTACTGATTCTACTCTGAGTTAAATCGACCAAATCATTCTTACTGAGAACAAGGTGACAGTACTAAAACTCAATGCAATAAAATATAGACACAGGGAGAGAGAGAGAAAATGAGAGATTGGTTGTTGGTCTTTTTCATTCAATGTACACTCAGTGCTTGAGGTATGAGTGACGCAGTTCCTGTTTTGGATATGTGGAAATCTCTAATTATTTTGAATATAAGCTTTGCAATGATTAAGGACCAACAGCTAGTTTAGATATATCAATTTCAGTGTCACATTAATATGCATTGCAAATTTTTGATATAACTGTGACAGCACTATACGTTATGTTTTAAGGCTACGTGTTCAATATTTTCTTCCTTTAGATATGAGTTTAATGTATGTAAGTTGTAGAATTAGTAATAATTAAAAGACTTAAAGTTGTATCTCGCGATATTTTGTTGGAAATGAAGCGAAATGTTATTGACAATGGAATGGAAATTATTTGTAGCTCAGGTGGATGGAGTCAAAATTAGTCTGCTGACTTTTGTGAATTTCTAATGGCCTTTTCTTCAGTCATCAATTGGTTAAGTTAACAACTGTTTCATTAACTCTAACAATGAAGATACAACGCAAAATAATTAGACTTTTAAAGCTGAACATTCAAACAGACGTATTGTGCTTTCCATTTTTGAAAATATACAATTTAATTAAAGCTCTACATAGCCCACTTCTGATGTCATGAAAATAGAAAGCGGTCCACTCCATTTACCTAACCAATACAACTATTTCATTTACTTTTATTATAGGAGAAAGACGTTTGAAGATTCATTGGTTAACACTACTTTTCAATATTTGAACCCCATTGCCTTTTTCGGCTGGAAATACCGGTCTTTTCATATCTCCAAGTTTTTTTCATTGTTTATTTAAATTTTCTAAGTCTAAATCGTAACAGGACGTTAGTGTAACATTTCTAACTGAACATGTATAGATTGTTGAAGTTTTGCCGGCTGATACACATATTTTTATGGCATTACAATATAACTCTGAACGGTATGTTGTTAAGAGAGCTTAACATAAATACATATTTCCTATACACAACATTTTATCAACAATTCAATGAGTGTGTCCCATGTAAGTAAATGGTTTCCGGTATCTCACTTGAATTCAGGTTTTCCTATTGGTGTCCAGGCGTAAAAGCTAATCCAACATGTGATTTCTCATGTTCTGTTGTTTCACTAGGCCCATACTAGTTTTTCAGCATTTACTAACTTAAAATTTTTGATCCACTTGACCGATGTTTTTTCGATATAATTATATAATGTATAGGTCTTCATTTAATCACTTGTGAACTGCACAAAGCCATTTTGGTGAGTAACGTAAAGTATCTGTGCAACAAATCTAAACAGTCACTTGATTATAGCTCATTCATTCTCTTTTTATAGCCTAAGTGGAGTGAAACAACACGTGATTACGTTACGACCTGCATCATCACCATTAAATATTTGAGAATCTCGACAACTGCATTTTGAAAGTAATTTGAATGTGCAGTAAAAAATCATGGATGGAAGCCTGACAATGCCACAAACTCAAAATTCAATCTAGATTATAAAAGTTCAACAGAAAATGAAAATTATGCCAAAAAGTGGAGCATAAAATACTACCCAACAGACGGGAGTGTTCTAATAAAAAACTGAGGCTGACTGTGAAAAGAAAGGTTTCAAAATTGTAGAACGATAAATATGGGCGGTTTGAATGTACCCATTTCATTTTGTGTGTTTTAATTAGCTGATATAAGCATTTATTTGCCATGTCGGAACCAATTTATAAATGTGCTTTGTCAGAATCAAATTTAAAATTCAGATATATGTATAAATTTAAAACATAAAATCTCTTCAGTATTACATAAACTGACTTACGTAGGAAAGGAATAGATGACAGAAATCTTGAACTTTCTTTGAGTAGTATCACTGAATCTTATATTCGTTACATACAAGGCGGCTTAATAGTTTACATAATTGATTGAGACTATAAGAAGAGGACTAGTTGTACACTCATTGCAAGGATGGTTTTTTTGTCATCGACCACCACCTGCAACTCGTCCGGAAATACGACCAGCAACCGCAGAACTACCAGTGAATACAGACCCTCGGACAAAAGCAGAAGTCCTGAATGCCATAAAATGCTGAAATTGGGCAAAGCAGCAGTACCAGATGGAATTCCTCCAGAAGCACTGAAAACAGAGGCACAGACACCAGCGGACATGCTCACACCACTGTTGCAGAAGGTTTGCAATGAAGGAAGGAAAGGTATCTGCCGAGTGGAAGAAGAGCTACGTTGTCAAACTCCAAAGAAAGGAGACCTAAGTCTTTCCAAGAACTGGCGAGGAATCATGCTCCTGTCGCTGTCCACCCCAGGCAAAATATTATACCGCATCATCCTCGCGAGACTAACCTCGCCTGGTTAACTAGTTTACTAGTTACTAGCCGGTCCTAAGCCCGGGTAAAGAGGGAAGGTTGGGCATAGGGCTAGCAACCCTACCCCGTAAAACAAATCTAACCGCTAAAGAAACTTCAAAGCACAAACAAAATATAAAAAATGAAAACAAACTTATTCCCCGCTGGAATCGGAGAGGCGAAATGACGCCAGTTGGTGAAAGCCTTCGGGAAGCCAATTGGCCGATGTGTCTTCTCTCGATGAAAGCGAAAGTAAACGTGGGGACATGGAATGTCCGCACGATGTTTGAACCCAGTAAGGCAGCCCAGATTGCAAAGGAGATGAGAAGGTATAACATCGAAGTGCTTGGGATTTGCGAAAGCAGATGGAATGGGAGTGGACTCTCCAAACTGTCAACTGGAGAATCAATAATCTACTCCGGTCACCCAGACGCCAACCACGAGCACACTGAGGGAGTGGCTATCATGATGTCCTCAAGAGCATCGAAGGCTCTCATGCAGTGGGAACCAATCTCCTCCAGGATCATGACAGCAAGATTCAACTCAAAAGGAAGAAAGGTCACAATCATACAATGTTATGCACCTACAAATAATGCAGAGCAAGAGAAAAAGGAGGAATTCTACAGACAACTTCAATCAACACTGGACAAGACGTCAGTTGGCGATATCAAAATTCTAATGGGCGACATGAATGCCAAACTGGGAGGGGACAACACGGGAAGAGAACTAACCATGGGTCGAGAGGCGCTAGGTGAAATGAATGAGAATGGAGAATTGTTTGCAGAATTCTGTGCATTCAACGATTTGGTGATTGGAGGCAGTGTGTTCAGGCACAAGGATATCCACAAAGCGACATGGACTTCACCAGATGGACACACTAAAAATCAAATCGACTTTATCTCAATCTCAAGAAAATGGAGACGCAGTCTACTTAACACAAGGTCAAGAAGAGGAGCAGATGTAGGTTCAGACCACTATCTAGTGCAAGGAACCTTCCAAATCAAGTTAAAAGCCTTCAAGGAAGCTGGTGATAGACCTCAATTCAAGTACAACACTCGGAAACTGAAGGATGAAACTACAAAGGAGATCTTCAAAGCAGCCATCAAGACAAAATGGGAGACATCGAGGAACATCCCTGAAGAAACCTGTGTGGAAGAACACTGGAAGTCTTTGAAAGCTATGTGGAAAGAAACCTGCACAACAGTATTAGGAAGGAAGAAGAAAGAAGACAAGGAATGGATCTCGACGGATACCTGGAAGCTGATAGAGGAGAGGAGGATGGTGAAGCAGAAGATAAACCAGTGCAAGGATGCTCAACGACAAGAGGAACTGAGCACAATGTATAAAACACTGGATAAAGAAGTGAAGAAGAGTGCACGCAAAGACAAAAGACACTTCTACAACACACTGGCAAGTGAAGCAGAACAGGCTGCAGGTAAGAGAGACCTGACGACATTGTATCAAATAACCAGGTTGCTATCAGGGAAGAGACCAACACAGATGAAACCAATAAAAGATGAAGAAGGAAATTTAATTACAAAAGAAGAGAAACAGAGGAAACGATGGGCCGACCACTTCAAGAAGCTCTTGAATCGACCACCACCTGCACTTCGTCCAGAAATACCACCTGCAGCCGCTGAATTACAAGTGAACATAAATCCCCCAACGAAAATGGAAGTCCTGAACGCCATAAAGCTACTGAAATGCGGGAAAGCAGCAGGACCAGATGGAATACCGCCAGAAGCACTGAGAACAGATGCAGAGACAACAGCGGACATGCTCACACCACTATTGCAGAAGGTGTGGAAGGAAGAGAAGGTACCTGACGATTGGAAGAAGGGTTACCTTGTCAAACTGCCGAAGAAGGGAGACCTCAGTGCTTGCAAGAACTGGCGCGGAATCACTCTCCTGTCCACCCCAAGTAAAATATTAAGCCGCATCATCCTGGAGAGGCTTAAAGACGCACTGGATTCAAAACTGCGACCGGAACAGGCAGGCTTCAGGAAGTACAAATCATGTGCTGACCAAATTGCAACGCTTCGTATCATCATAGAACAGAGCGTAGAATGGCAATCAGCTCTCTACCTCAACTTCATCGACTTTGAGAAGGCCTTTGACAGCGTCGACCGAGAAGTAATTTGGAAACTGCTTCAATACTACGGAGTACCGCAAACCTTTATCCGCCTCATTCAACAACTATATGAAGATGCCACATGCCAAGTAATCCACAATGGGAAGCTCAGTGATGCCTTTGAAGTGAAGACAGGAGTGAAACAAGGTTGCCTACTATCCCCCATGATATTCCTGATTGTGGTGGACTGGATCATGCAGCAAACAGTAGGCAGCGAGAAGAGGGGGATACACTGGACGACGGAAAAGAACCTAGAAGACTTGGATTTCGCCGATGACTTGTGCCTAATGTCACATAAACTTGAAGATCTGCAGGCAAAAACTAACAAGTTGACAGAAGAGGCAGCTAAGACGGGACTCCAGGTGAATATAGAGAAGACAGAAGTGATGAAGATACCGCACCACCACCATCAACAACAACAACAAACTCCAATCACCGTCAACGGGAGAAACTTAAAGGAAGTAACCTCCTTCACTTATCTAGGAAGCACTGTTTCAACTACCGGTGGCGGGACGGACGAGGACGTCAAAGTCAGAATCGGAAAAGCAAGACAGGCGTTCATTAGCCTGAAACCAGTGTGGAGATCTTCTGCACTCAGCATGCGGAACAAGATACGGATTTTCAACACCAACGTCAAGTCAGTGCTCTTGTATGGCTCAGAGACTTGGCGCGTCACGAAAGGCATTTCCAATAAACTACAGACATTCATCAACAACTGCTTACGCTCGCTGCTGAAGATCAGATGGCCAGAAAAAATAAGCAACAAGGAACTCTGGGAACGAACCAACCAAGAACCTATCACGCAACAAATATGCAGGAAGAAGTGGAGATGGATTGGCCATGCACTGAGAAGGCAGACTGAGGACATCACGCGTCAGGCCCTCGAGTGGAATCCCCATGGGAAGCGACGAGTTGGACGTCCGAGGGTGACATGGAGGAGGTCATGCGAGGAGGAAATGAGAGCTTCTGGGCTGTCGTGGGACCAGGTTCAAAAGATCTCAGAGAACAGAGTTCACTGGAGGCGTGCTACTGAAGCCCTATGTTCCACTAGGAACCCAAGGGACTAATAATAATAATAATAATCCTCGCGAGACTAAAAGATGCACAGGATTCAAAATTACGACCGTAATAGGCTGGCTGGCTAGCTGGCTTCAGAAAAACAAATCATGTGCGGATCAAACTGTAACACAACGCAACGCTACGCATCATCATAGAACAGAGTATAGAATGGCAGTCAACTCAAATCAATCTTAACTTCATCGACTTTGAAAAGGCCTTCGACAGCATCGACCAAGAAGTAATTTATCAGTTGCTTCAACACTACAGTTTTAGAGCCACAAACCTTTATCAACCTCATTCAACAGTGATATGACGACGCCATATGCCAAGTCATCCATAATGGAAAGCTCAGTGACGATTTGAAGTGAAGACAAGAGTAAGACAAAGTTGCCTACTATCACTGATGATTGTCCTGATTGTGGTGGACTGGATCATGCAGCAAACCGTGAGGAGTGAGAAGATGGGCATATGCTGTTTGACCTATGAGAAGAGCGAAGACGAAGATTTGGATTTCGCCGATGATAACTTATGTTTAATGTCACACAAACTCGAAGATCTACTGGCAAAAACTGACAAGTTGGCAGAAGAAGCAGCGAAGAAGGCACTTCAAGTAAATGTAGAGAAGACGGAGGTGAAGAACTTACCCAACCAACTCCAGCATCAACAACAAGAGGAAGCAACGGTCATTAACGGGAGCAACCTGAAGGAAATTGTCTCTTTCACCTACACCTACCTAGGCAGCATCGATTCAACTACAGACTGCATAGACGAGGATGTCAAAACCAGGATCGGAAAAACAGCAAGACAGGCTTTCATTAATCTGAAATCAGTGTGGAGATCTACTGCACTCAGCACAAAGAACAAGATCCGGATTTTCAACACCAATGTCGAGTCAGTGCTGCTATATGGCTCAGAAACTTGGCGCGTCACGGAGAGCACTCCCAACAAACTACAGACATTCATCAACAACTACCTACGCTGGCTCGGTACTGAAGACCAGATGGCCAGAATAACAAGAATAAGTAACAAGGAACTCTAGGAACGAACCAACCAAGAACCTATCACTCAACAAATATGCAGAAGGAAGTGAAGATGGGTTGGGCATGCACTGAGAAGGCCAACTGGGGACATCACGCGTCAGGTCAGGTCGTCGAGTGGAATCCAAAGGGGAAACGACGAGTTAGGCATCCTAGCTGAGGGTGACATGGAGGAGATCATGTGAGGAAGAAATGAAAGTTTGCGGGCAGTCGTGGCGCCAGGTCCAAAATAATGCAGAGAAGAGAATGCAATGGAGGTGTGCTACTGAAACCCTATGTTCCACTGGGAACCCAAAGGAAAAGTAATAATAGTAATAATGAAGTGTTACTATATTCATGAAAAATATGATATCGGTTAACGTCTTTTTTATTTTTACGAATTTCGTAATTAGGAAGACAGTTATTGTCGTAGATGACACTGTTCACAGAATAAGTTTTCTGACTAACCTACCTGAAAGTTTCTCATGCACAATCCTGAAAAACAGACAAGGCGAAAGACAAGATAACAGAAACCTTGAAAAGAAGAACGAAGTGTGACCCAATAAAATGAATTCAAATTAATCACAAGGAATTTTATCTATATATCCTGCTTGGTCCAGATCAGTGATACATCTGCATGAAAAGACTCGTTTATTCCTTATCGTATAAAATAATACTCCATAATAAAGTGGATGACGCAGCCAGCATATATCAACGTACACAATCATATCAAGGTAATCAGACGACCTCTACATCCATATACTTCTTCGATCTCTCATTTTCATAATAATTGGAAATATCCCCACTTCCGAAAGAGGAGTTGCGTCACTCATACCTTAAGCACTGAGTGTACATAGAATGAAAAAGACCGACGACCAATTTCTCATTTTCTCTCTCTCTCTCTCTCTCTCTCTCCCTATGTCTATATTTTATTGCATTGAGTTTTAGTACTGTCACCTTGTTCTCAGTAAGAATGATTTTGTCGATCTAGCTCAGGGTGCAATCACAAACCAAAAGTAAACGATTAAAATAAACTAGTAAGAACTTTTCTAAAGAGGAGGAACTCAATGTGTTTCTACTTGATTACGCTAAGCTTGCCAAAGAGAGTGTGGAGATTCATTCTCTTCACAGCTAACTTTAAAAAGAATCATGAATCTCCTATGTGGTATTTGGAGGTGATCATATATATCCAAACGTTTAGTGTCAAAGCCATCACAAAAGAAACAACAATGACAGCATTCTATGGTGCTATCGAGAGATTGAAGGATATATATATATATATATATATATATATATATATATATATATATATATATATATATATATATATATATATATATATCAACAATCCTCTGTGATTCATGAATTGTCAGCAAAAAACACCAGTAATTCACTCAAGGTTTCACCAAGATCTCCCACAAGCAAACGCAGTCAGTGTAATCTAACTTTAAAACAACTTAAATCTATCGAAAATCAACGTGGATTTCCTGGTGATCTAAAAAGATTCTCATTTATTCATTCTTCAGTATTACTATCCAATATACAGCGAGAGGACCTGTCTGTAGGACGAAAATTGTTTCTCATTTTGATCAAGGTATCAACACACTCCAAACACACATACAATTTTAAAATTTAGTCGAAACTGGGGAAATCCTCTCAAATTCCGATCGGTGTCTTGGACCGGTTTTACTCGACTTAAATCATCAACATCTTAGCGCAAGATTAAAAATCAGAAGCAAAACAGCACAGAAAACAGCTGAAAAAATTGAGAAGAAGCAGTGAACAGGAAAAAATATAGTTTGGAGAACTGGCTGTTTAAATCAACGACTCGCGGTTTTCAACTTCACAAAATCTAAGGAAACAATACTTTTATTATCTGTGGTAATCAGTGTTACCAAAATCTTATTCTACAGGTACTAAGTAACTGCCAATCAGCAGTCACGTTCACTCTTGAAGTCGAAAATGGATCAATGATCCCCTTTCTTGATTTAGAGCTAACAGGAATAACTAATGAGGGGTTAAGAAGTTCAATTTACAGAAAACCGATGTAAGATGGTCAACTGACAAACTTTCGTAGTTGGAACACCATTAGTTTTAGAAACAAAATCTAGTCATATCTCTTGTCATTTTTACTGGAGAAATCTGCAAATCCGATGTACTGGAAAACAAAGTTTCCTTTCTAAGAACGATTTGAACTAAAATAAGTTCCCATTGCACTTTGTAGGCAAAATTTAAGCCCGAACCCTTGCAAAGAGAACCCTATCATGGTGCCGGAAATGATGCTTTATATGGATCTGACAATCTGCAGTGGGGGATATCAAACTCTCCAAAAATTAACCTCCTTCCCTCAACAATTACATAGCAATCTAAGAGAAATGCTACATTTTACAGACTGGGACATATTTGAAAGCGATGTTTTGAACAGCACTATTAATGATGTGACATACTATTTCAAGTTCTGTCTGGACATCTGTTGGCCCAGTAAGGAACTTTTTCTACACTTCGATCGTATATCTTCATCTCAGCTTAAGAGAAGAAGAAGGGGAAAAGAACGGCTGTGTAAAGTGAGTGACAATACTGGTGCTCGTCGATCGAGCGTTTCAATTAGGTTGGAAATTAAACATCTGAGTCTACTGTATAACCAGAAACTTTTGTTGTGCAAAGCCTCTTCCAGCATGTGGAAACCTTTGGAAGACCTCACTGGTAGTAAACACCTTAGTAGAGAAGCACATATCAACGTCTGTGCTCTGAACAAATCGTTTATACGTCAACCCACCTGTTCCATCTCATTTTGTTCACACAATTCCAATGAGGAATGTTGTCCAGAGTTCACTGAGAAAGATATTTTCATATGTCTCAAATCCCTGAACCCATCACACAGTTCAGGTCCGGATGGTATGTCGAGTTTCGTATTCACGAAGTGGGCTGATATTTTATGTCATCCACTAACTAACATGCTGAATAGATCATTTTTAGGAAACACTATATCAGCTGCCTGAGAAAAGATATTAAGAAAGTCACTGTAACTAAGTGAAGGACTCCAGGCGTATGTCCGAAATTCCGTCTGATTGCAGTTACCTCTTGGTTTTTGAAAATAATGGAGAAGCTAATAATACCTGTGCTCGAACCCTCATTGAAGGCTTTCAGAGACCCCTATCAATTTTCATATCAATGCAGAAGAGGCACTCTGGATGCCACCACTGTCTAATATCACAATATTACTTGTAATCTTGATAAAAATCCCAAGTATGTCAGATGTGCCTTTTTAGAATATACTTTAGGATTTGATTCTGTCCCAATACTTCTTTTGCTGGACAAGCTAACCGGAACAAGTCCTGGATCATCAGTTGGTTGTATTCCTATTTCTCTGAAAGGAAACAGTATACTATTCACAGAGGGAAGTGCTCCACTTCATTGCTTACTGTGATTAGTGTTCCCCAAAAAAGTCCTTTCGCTTGTCCTTTTTCTTTCTTTCTGCATGACTTACCATCTTCAGCTAGTATCAATTTTATCAAATATGCTGATGACCTTTCTTCTCTTCAACAGATTGCTCCCAACTAAATGATTTCCTGCTTACTGTTAGACAATCGTCCTCTGTAAATGGTCTTGTGCTTAATTCTTCAAAATGTCAGACTACAAACTAGTTTTAGATGTGAACGTTACCTATGTGAACTGCTTAGTTCTCATGATTCCTGTTTTATTGATAGTTGTGTGTTGGAGAATGTTACAAGTGTGATTTATCTCGGTGTGTGTTTTAATTCGGACCTTTTCTAGTCCCCAATATATTACTAATTTCGAAAGAATTTTCCACTCAACTTTATATATTAGGAAGTTGAAAGTATTCAGAATAACTCAGCCTCTCCTCTTGTGTTTTATAGACTTCTGCGTCTTGTCCCTTCTCCTACATTGTTTCCCCTTTACTCCTTCCAGGATTGCTGAAAAATAGACCATGCTATATTGCGGAGAACTATGAAGATTGTCAGCAGAACTAATGGTGTACCTTTAAACCTTCTAAATAGAACTGTTCTGGATAAACATCTTATCTCATGTAAACACTTTAGAAAAGTTATTTTATCAGATGACCAGCATCTTCTGCATTCAAAGCTCTCTGCGTATCGGTTATCAGGAGAAACAAGGAGCAAGTACATCAGACTTTATGCACATACTGGAAAATATAAAAACTCCACAATACCGTATTTAGCTCGTCTGCTGTGCGATGAGGACGGTTTAAAAATGAACTAACTAATCAACTTCTGTTTTTGAAAGCAAACTAATTAATGAGTACGCAGCTTGTTATTATTTGTGTATTACGAATTTAATTACTAATGTGATTGTCTACCTAAGTTAACTATGCATTTTCAAGAAAGTTGTAGATAGAGTGGATATTCTTATCTTTTATGTGTAACTCCTATTTACTTCATTTTGGTTTATATATATATATATATATATATATATATATATATATATATATATATATATATATATATAGTTTCTGTATAATTGATGCTATTTGATATGCTGAAAATTCTGTAGAGTATCCCCGAAAAGCTTTCAGAATAAAGCCATTATTATTATTATTATTATTATTATTATTATTATTATCATTATCATTATTATCATTAGCATTATGATTATTATCATACTCTGACATTAATTAACCCTATGATTAAATAACTCATGGACAGGGCTTCTTTGCTTTGATACATCAATGTCGACCTAGGACTACATATGCTACCATATTTTGCATTGAGCAAATGAACTGCATTCAGAATAATGCTTCTGTCTGTAAGCGTTTGGCCTCATGACGTATAAGGACAGTAAGACAGAGATATGCTTGTAAATATTATTATAGTGGAGTGCTCTATGTGATTGATGAACAAATGCTTCGGGTGCACTTGCTCTTATGGTACATGATACTGAGTTACTGACAAACCACCCTTTTTCCAATTCCCCGAATTTCTGACTGGATTAGACATATAACACTCTTTCAATTGACTCGTCACTGGTATCCATCAAAAGGATTATTCAAAGTCAAAGCCTAGTTCAGAGTGTTACGACAGTTGTGGTTGGATGGTATGGAACTGCGTGACTGCAGCACACTGGGAAGTGTCGAAGAAATACCATGAACTTGTCGTTTGCAATTTATATTATGATGGAAACAAAAATCGGAAAGGAAATATGGTTAGCTGATTCCTCAGTTTTAAAGACGATGCGTTTGTGTAGCCAAGAAACATATCTATTGGGGTAGAACAATTATTTTTGGAATCTGATCGGTTGCGCTATTTGTGCTTAGATTGGCTTAGAAAATCATGGTCGTTTATCGCATGAAGAGAAGAAGAAGAGAAAGTTATCGCCACTCGGTTATGATTAAATTCAAAATGAAGTTGGAATTTGTAGAGATTTTTATTCTGTAGTGACAAGGTTGTTATATATTCCAGGAAACATGTTTCAAAATGTATTGAGCATAATTTATAACTGTAAATCAGGTTTCTAGAGAAATATAAATCTTGGCAAAGTGAAATAAAAATCTGGTCAGCAGTCGAACCACCGGGAACCCGGTGGTCACTGGTTCTAATCCAGACGCTGTCCAAATTTTCATTTCACCTTGAGTCATGACCTAGTATAAATCTTAAGTGTATTATAAGTACGTTTTAATGAAAAGCTTATACACAACGATAACTTTTATTTTGGCAGTATTTCGAACAAAATTACTGCCCATGGTCCCACCAACAGACGGAATATGTTAATAATATTTTGCTCGATATATAAGTGAAATAAAAGCTTATCACTTTGAGTAGACTTTTCACTAAAATATTACTTATAATACATTCTGCATTCCAGAATGCACGAAATTTTCATATACAAATTTAAATTTCAACATATTCTGATGAATAATAGACTGGATGGTTTTGAAAAACTTGGGAATACACCACTAGCTGTAATTTTAAGGATAATGTTGATGATGAACTGGTAATTCAGCTTCGGTTGTTCTCAACTAAAACCCTTACCAACTGTGTAATTACGCTCGTATGGACAAATCTTAAAATATCTTTCTGTCATTCCCCTTCAAAACATTTTATTGAGAGTGGATTTGTTGTTAAAGGTAAGGTATGGCAGCGGGGGAACTATTTTATTTCAGCTGTGATTAAGGGAGAACATTATTTAATTTCCTATGCTTCAAAGAAGCGATAGTGCAAACGAAGTTTTGCTGTTACCGACTAACTGCAGAAAATGGGCTTCTGATTACTGTGTAAGTATTTAATATTTCGTACATGAGGGAAAATATAAGGATTTTTGATGAGCCTTTCAATCATGCCTAACAGTTTCATAAAGTAACGTGACTTCACTCCTTACATTTTTTGTATCTGGTAAATGCCTGGATTCCATCGAGAACTTTCCTAGTTGACGAAAGCAGTCTTCCAAAATGGAGCAGATCAACTGCACAGGTCACACCATAGGTGCATTGTTGTTTGACAGTGAAGATGTTGTTTTTCGAACCAATTAACTGATAGGATGTGAATGTTAAAAACTCAAATATGTTGCGGTTAATCTCTGTGTGATATCTTCTTAACTGACAGCCAATACGATGAGGTAAATTTTTCACATCAATGTTGTAAACTGGTTTTGAATCATAACAACAGATTGTTTACTGATCTATGTGGTTCACAGTGAACTTCAGAAATTCACAAATATCACTATTACAGATAATATGACGTTTATAAGAACTAGTGATTTCCATGAAATTCCTAAATACAGTTTCATTGGTCAACTAGAAACTTATTACAAGATGAACACACTAACGTGATGACAACTTTATTGAATTGCCGTTACCACCATTCCAAAGTTTTATATGAGGCTGGAATAGGTTACCTCAAGTAACATTTTAGTTTCATCCTATACGTAAACTTTAGATGACTATCATGAAAAATTTTGACTGATAATAAAATATTACTGTGAATTTTCAAGGCTGAAGATAATTGACTGAGGTCATTTTAACAAATCTTTTGTTAACATTCATCTCTCCATACATTTGGATATTCGGATAAGAACATATCATTTAATATGCATACAATGAACACTACTCATAAGAATATTGTAAAATATTTAGGCAGCTTATTATTATTAGTCCCTTGGGTTCCTAGTGGAACATAGGGCTTCAGTAGCACGCCTCCAGTGAACTCTGTTCTCTGAGATCTTTTGAACCTGGTCCCACGACAGCCCAGAAGCTCTCATTTCCTCCTCGCATGACCTCCTCCATGTCACCCTCGGACGTCCAACTCGTCGCTTCCCATGGGGATTCCACTCGAGGGCCTGACGCGTGATGTCCTCAGTCTGCCTTCTCAGTGCATGGCCAATCCATCTCCACTTCTTCCTGCATATTTGTTGCGTGATAGGTTCTTGGTTGGTTCGTTCCCAGAGTTCCTTGTTGCTTATTTTTTCTGGCCATCTGATCTTCAGCAGCGAGCGTAAGCAGTTGTTGATGAATGTCTGTAGTTTATTGGAAATGCCTTTCGTGACGCGCCAAGTCTCTGAGCCATACAAGAGCACTGACTTGACGTTGGTGTTGAATATCCGTATCTTGTTCCGCATGCTGAGTGCAGAAGATCTCCACACTGGTTTCAGGCTAATGAACGCCTGTCTTGCTTTTCCGATTCTGACTTTGACGTCCTCGTCCGTCCCGCCACCGGTAGTTGAAACAGTGCTTCCTAGATAAGTGAAGGAGGTTACTTCCTTTAAGTTTCTCCCGTTGACGGTGATTGGAGTTTGTTGTTGTTGTTGATGGTGGTGGTGCGGTATCTTCATCACTTCTGTCTTCTCTATATTCACCTGGAGTCCCGTCTTAGCTGCCTCTTCTGTCAACTTGTTAGTTTTTGCCTGCAGATCTTCAAGTTTATGTGACATTAGGCACAAGTCATCGGCGAAATCCAAGTCTTCTAGGTTCTTTTCCGCAGTCCAGTGTATCCCCCTCTTCTCGCTGCCTACTGTTTGCTGCATGATCCAGTCCACCACAATCAGGAATATCATGGGGGATAGTAGGCAACCTTGTTTCACTCCTGTCTTCACTTCAAAGGCATCACTGAGCTTCCCATTGTGGATTACTTGGCATGTGGCATCTTCATATAGTTGTTGAATGAGGCGGATAAAGGTTTGCGGTACTCCGTAGTATTGAAGCAGTTTCCAAATTACTTCTCGGTCGACGCTGTCAAAGGCCTTCTCAAAGTCGATGAAGTTGAGGTAGAGAGCTGATTGCCATTCTACGCTCTGTTCTATGATGATACGAAGCGTTGCAATTTGGTCAGCACATGATTTGTACTTCCTGAAGCCTGCCTGTTCCGGTCGCAGTTTTGAATCCAGTGCGTCTTTAAGCCTCTCCAGGATGATGCGGCTTAATATTTTACTTGGGGTGGACAGGAGAGTGATTCCGCGCCAGTTCTTGCAAGCACTGAGGTCTCCCTTCTTCGGCAGTTTGACAAGGTAACCTTTCTTCCAATCGTCCGGTACCTTCTCTTCCTTCCACACCTTCTGCAATAGTGGTGTGAGCATGTCCGCTGTTGTCTCTGCATCTGTTCTCAGTGCTTCTGGCGGTATTCCATCTGGTCCTGCTGCTTTCCCGCATTTCAGTAGCTTTATGGCGTTCAGGACTTCCATTTTCGTTGGGGGATTTATGTTCACTTGTAATTCAGCGGCTGCAGGTGGTATTTCTGGACGAAGTGCAGGTGGTGGTGGTGGTCGATTCAAGAGCTTCTTGAAGTGGTCGGCCCATCGTTTCCTCTGTTTCTCTTCTTTTGTAATTAAATTTCCTTCTTCATCTTTTATTGGTTTCATCTGTGTTGGTCTCTTCCCTGATAGCAACCTGGTTATTTGATACAATGTCGTCAGGTCTCTCTTACCTGCAGCCTGTTCTGCTTCACTTGCCAGTGTGTTGTAGAAGTGTCTTTTGTCTTTGCGTGCACTCTTCTTCACTTCTTTATCCAGTGTTTTATACATTGTGCTCAGTTCCTCATGTCGTTGAGCATCCTTGCACTGGTTTATCTTCTGCTTCACCATCCTCCTCTCCTCTATCAGCTTCCAGGTATCCGTCGAGATCCATTCCTTGTCTTCTTTCTTCTTCCTTCCTAATACTGTTGTGCAGGTTTCTTTCCACATAGCTTTCAAAGACTTCCAGTGTTCTTCCACACAGGTTTCTTCAGGGATGTTGCTCGATGTCTCCCATTTTGTCTTGATGGCTGCTTTGAAGATCTCCTTTGTAGTTTCATCCTTCAGTTTCCTAGTGTTGTACTTGAATTGAGGTCTATCACCAGCTTCCTTGAAGGCTTTTAACTTGATTTGGAAGGTTCCTTGCACTAGATAGTGGTGTGAACCTACATCTGCTCCTCTTCTTGACCTTGTGTTAAGTAGACTGCGTCTCCATTTTCTTGAGATTGAGATAAAGTCGATTTGATTTTTAGTGTGTCCATCTGGTGAAGTCCATGTCGCTTTGTGGATATCCTTGTGCCTGAACACACTGCCTCCAATCACCAAATCGTTGAATGCACAGAATTCTGCAAACAATTCTCCATTCTCATTCATTTCACCTAGCGCCTCTCGACCCATGGTTAGTTCTCTTCCCGTGTTGTCCCCTCCCAGTTTGGCATTCATGTCACCTCACCCATCAGAATTTTGATATCGCCAACTGACGTCTTGTCCAGTGTTGATTGAAGTTGTCTGTAGAATTCCTCCTTTTTCTCTTGCTCTGCATTATTTGTAGGTGCATAGGGTAGCATTGTATGAATGTGACCTTTCTTCCTTTTGAGTTGAATCTTGCTGTCATGATCCTGGAGGAGATTGGTTCCCACTGCATGAGAGCTTTCGATGCTCTTGAGGACATCATGATAGCCACTCCATAACTCAGTGTGCTTGCTCGTGGTTGGCGTCTGGGTGACCGGAGTAGATTATTGATTCTCCAGTTGACAGTTTGGAGAGTCCACTCCCATTCCATCTGCTTTCGCAAATCCCAAGCACTTCGATGTTATACCTTCTCATCTCCTTTGCAATCTGGGCTGCCTTACTGGGTTCAAACATGGTGCGGACATTCCATGTCCCCACGTTTACTTTCGCTTTCATCGAGAGAAGACACATCGGCCAATTGGCTTCCCGAAGGCTTTCACCAACTGGCGTCATTTCGCCTCTCCGATTCCAGCGGGGAATAAGTTTGTTTTCATTTTTTATATTTTGTTTGTGCTTTGAAGTTTGTTTAGCGGTTAGATTTGTTTTACGGGGTAGGGTTGCTAGCCCTATGCCCAACCTTCCCTCTTCACCCGGGCTTAGGACCGGCTAGTAACTAGTAAACTAGTTAACCAGGCGAGGTTATTTAGGCAGCTTAGTAATCAAAATGTAACAGCAGTGAGTGGTGTTTACTAAGGTTTCAACAATTATAAAACATCAAACCGCATTTGGTTATCTATTAGGTCATAATGGCGTATTTGCGGGAAACCATGTTCGAATATGTATTGCTGACATCTATCCAGAAATGCAGTCGCTGCGTAAGCCTTATGCTTCATCATTTGGCAGTGCCGTGGTTTCTACGCTGGGTGCGGACAGATTTTATCCCTGCTTAACCCAATAAATGAAGTAAAAGTTAATAATTCTCACATTCTCGACTTTCGACTCAATCATATAAGAGTATATTGTACTGTAATCCCAGCGTGCTTAGAAATGGGAACAAATTTTCTCTGAACATTTCGCCGTGTAATCCACAGCTTCTTCAGTAAAACGTTCCAAATAGACTAGATTGTATTGCATCATACTTTGATAATGATGAAAAGAAACTCTGTGCTCAACTTGTTCCAGCACATTCGTTACGACATTATCTTCATGGTTAAAACTTATCCGTTGATTGTATTGCTCTTTGTCTTTCCTACTCACGGGTCTTCTTTTAAACATGAGCCACCTAGTACCAAAGTAGGAATAATCGTCAACTTTTCTTCTGATGCCGAAAATAAATTTAAATTTTATAAGTGCAATAACTAACAGGCGGCTTTACATATGGAGAATCCAGAGTATCACTAGCGTTAAGATTACTTTGAAATGAAAACTACACTACAATTCATTCAAAATCTTGATTTAAAGCCTATCCTGCTAAACTGAGTTTTTATGAAATTATTTGAACAACATTGAAGTCAGTTACCTCTATTTACGAAGGAGTCTGTTAGTAAGTCTGACCCGTTTCGAAAGTGGTCGGCTGCTAACACAGAAGTTTAGGTACACCTCTCAAAGGAATAATATCTTAAACCATTATGAAGATTCGTAGAAAAACTCTTGACTAATATATGACATGATAAACCATAGAAATCACCAACTGCTTCGTCTGAGATGAGACTTATGTGTGATTTGGGTTTAACGACATCCAGAGGTCAACTCATGGGAAGTTAGGCTATTCTCACAGTATTTCATTTTTCAATAAGATTCCACAGACGTACGTGTAATTAGTCAACAAACTTTTCAAACAACCATTTTTTGAATACACTGAAATAATAGGTGTCTGCAGTGCTGATGTACAATCACATTTTCAGAAGCTCTGATCGGCCTAGATTCAGTGCTTGCTGGAACTCATCAACAAGCTTTATTTGCAAACATCGACGAACTGCCGTTCGATATTACAAAAACATTTTTCGGTAGGTGATAACTGGTTGGGATTTTTCGTCCATCAGCTTTCCAAGCAAAGTCATTCCTCAGTGATTCATTGAATCACTCACACTGTAATTGTTGGCCATTTCATTAAGTAGCAGAGGGAAATAAATATGGAATAGTTGCTTAGAGCAGTGGTGACAACAGTCTAGTCATTTCAGAACTCTTCATTCATTTGAAGAAAGAACTAACTGTCATATTTCAACGGATTTATACAACTGTATGACAGAATACGAAATCAGGGAATTTAGTTATGCGATATGATTTTTAGTCTGTGTAATTCACAGTATATTACATAAATTAGATATATGCACACATATTTTCTACCACTACGTGCATCTTACTTTGGAATTTTGTATAGTCCTCAGAAGAACGTGGCATGTTTAATTATACTCAAAACACAACGTGTACGTATAATATTTATTCAAAGAAAACCAGTGTTGCAATTTAATATACTTCACTTAGAAATAGATGACTTCCCAATCAAATTTTCCTTGTAAAAATTCGTTCACATCACTTGACCTCTAACATTAAATTACAAATTTGATGTTCATACTGTTAATTTCTTAATGAAATGGATGACAGTTGACCTATTTCACTGCAGCCTGTTCATGATGATTAACATTACGGAAATGAGTTATGTTGAAATTAACTTGATGTGCCACATATGCACACTTTTTAACCGTCTATATACATGTTATGCAGAGGTTTATATTCACATGTCGTTTTATTTACTTTTTCCGGGATAACTTATGGAGCTTCAGTGTACAGTGTATAGTTTCGACGAAGTTGGTGTTATTTTGTTCCGAAAGTACGCATTATGGAAGGTAAGCGGTAACCCACTTATGCTTACGAGGTAAGAGGTAGGACAACAAGTACCTGTGAAACGTTGCATTCATAGACTCCATATGAACAACACAACTTCGAAGGCAAACAAAAATATGGTGGATTCACTGATACTAACCTCTCAATATTCTTTGTATGCAACATCCAAAAGAAGTACTGGAGTACCTCCATTCATAATCTCTGGAAACACTAAAACTTTCTAGATAATTTAGTACATAGGCTTACCCTTTTGATCACATTGCGAACCATATGCACACGACACAGGTGATGTAAGTGGCGAAAACTTCACATCATGCAGACAGTCGCAGCACAATCATCTGTTATGAAACCACTCATTCGACGGCTTCCAGAAATATTCTTTAAATAGCTCTGAAATTAACCAATCAGTTCCGCTGTCGCACTGCTTATTGAAGCGAAAGCTACGGGAGTGGCCATGAAGCTGAAATCTATGGTCATGAAGTCTTAGAGGAAAAGAACCCTGTTATTCGTCATATAGGTGCCGTCAATACCCAAAAGATCAAGATAGCTGTCAGAAAGTCTCAACTGGTCGGCTGTGGCTATGAATAAGTATTTCAGATTCCTATCCTCATTGACAGAGACGGATGCTGATTCACCTTGACTGATTATATGCTTCAGCAATTTTTTCTGAATGCCTAAAACAGAATAGTTCAAAAGGAAACTTCGCATACTGGCCAAATCACACTGACCGAAGAGGCGATAAGGCATACTGAACACACCTTGATTATTCATCCATTTACCATAGCTTGCATAAGCGAAATCAACAACATTAAATGCAGCCATGTCAGATTGTAGTAACTGTCATTTCAACTACCATTAACTTCCTGGTCCAAGAAAGATTCTCATAGAGCAGATAACTGCAGGGATGATTGGGAGTTAACAATTACTGAGTTACTATCCAGAAACCTTCTAAAAACTTGGCAAGCACAAACGCTGGACAAAAGCACTTCAGAGGCATTCTATAAAACATATACTGAAAAAAAATAGAATTGACCTTCTTGTCACTACACCATCTGTTGACCGGCATCCACTAGCCTTCCAACAAACAAACCTGACGTAATCTCTTTGGTCACCTTGTAAATTTGAATCTCGTGCGTGTAGTTTTGCTTCTCATACTCATTTAAGGCGTCCTTCAAAGGTTCTAAAGAAGGAAATGTGGCAAGACAAAAACTCTCTATAAAGATTGGTTCATTTTCCGTTAAACCACTTCGGATGGTATCGTCGTTCATCGTGGAAATACAGTGACCCTCTCCATTTGCTCTGCTTTATAGTACTTTCCGATTTCGTGAGACCAATCACCTGGGCTGAGTCATAGTCCTCTTTGATTCGACAAAGAATGACACAGGTAGTGGGGAAAGGGGTGGAAAATAACACAAAAATTATTCACCGTGGACCGAATGTATTTCCGGTTCCCGCTAATGAGTAGTGAAGCTATATGCAGGTTGAACAGTTTATTCGCCCAACAAACATATACCAATCGATAGGAAGAGACTAGCATTCGAATTCCAAGTCAGTAGCTGTGATGTCCACATGAGCATTCGACGACTTATTATGGTGTGTGGATAATCACATGCAGGTCTGGCAATTAGAAACCTTATGTCCCACTGGGAACCTAAAGGATAGATAATGATAAAAACAATAAATCAAATCTCTGAATAATTATCCTCTCCTCTAGTTTTCAGATGACCATTGCATCAACTTCTTTGGGAAATGAGGTCCTTTAAAGAAAGATCTTGACGATATCAGATACCGTAGAGGTGATAATTTGTACTTGCATGCAGACACCTCAAGCCTCTCTTTACGCGATGAGATTTTCATTTCTTCTGACCAATGATACCAATTTCAGACAGTTAGACAAACAACCAACCAAGATATCAATTAGAAACTTTCAAAACGCTATACTGAACAACAAACACATCAGCTAACGAACCATTTAAACACAGAACCCCTTGATGGTACATACATATATGTATGCATGTCTTATTTGCTTTGACTCTGATCATCAACATACTTCATTTTTCAGTATTACGCAGCCTTCATTTTCCTAAGTTTTACCTACATTGGTTGCTTACATGTCTGGAGTAGCATGTTGTTCTAATTATTCTTATCATCACTACGAGAATAATAACTGCCCTTATTTTCATCGTATAGGGTTTATTTTACTTGTGTAATCCTGGAGTAGTATATTAGAACAAATAACAAAATAAACAAATATATTGTATTATTCCTTTATGTTACTATTTTATTAACTGAATATTCACTATTTGCATACATCATCGCCTTGTTACCATAGACTGGGAAATTCACTGTGATTGGTTTATTGTTTCATAATATACGGAAAAACCTGTCAGGGGTGCCTCTAAGACAGACATAGTTTCTCAATAGCAATTTCACCTAATCTCGAGCCACTGCACAAACTTGTGTGTGGATACACCGTTTCTGACGCCGTCCAATTCGTGCGAAACATTGCAAATTTAAATAGTCCTGGTTAACATCTTGTTTCATTCGATATTGTACTTCTCTTCACAAACGTACCAGTTATTGAAACCATCGACTTCACCTGTTCACAAGTCGATAATATCCTTATCCCAATTAAAGATTTGAGGAAGCCTTTAAATCGATGTACCGAGAACTTCCAGTCTCGGCTCCTGTTCCAGCTCAACGAAGAGTCATTTCGTCAAACTGATGGAGACGTAATACCAAGCCGTCTTAGCCTCCCTTCTTCTTGATTTTCTTCGATCAATTACTACTTATTGATATACTTGTAATTCTCCGTTGTTTTATTGGATAGAATTGTTCGACCTATATTAGCATATGGGCTCCTATACGGATGCCCTGATATTGCCTGGATGTCAATTATGGTAATTAAGTTGGTTGTAGCTAGCAGAGGAATCCAGGACACGCGTTTCTTTCTATTTCGGACTCTTCAGCTGGACGAAACGCGTGTCCTGGATTCTCTGCTAGCTACAACCAACTTAATTACCATAATTGACATCCAGGCAATATCAAGGCATCCGTATAGGAGCCCACATGCTAATATAGGTCGAACAATTCTATCCAATAAAACAACGGAGAATTACAAGTATATCAATAAATAGTAATAACTACTACCCGTAGTACAGGAAGTGACTATCGTTCCTCCCTAGCATAGTGGATAATTCCTCGGGGTTTGAAGCGATGGGCACAATGTTCCAGTCTCAGTGGGAAGAACATCACTCACTGGGGTCACGTTAATCCAGCTGACGAGTACCAAATAGGACGAAACGCGCATCCTGGATTCATCTGCTAGCTTCGACCAACTAAATTTTTTCGATCAAGTCTGGAAATTGGTAGCTCAAAATGATTCATGGTGCAGATGGAACAGTACCAGTAGTACATGGATGACATCTTCATTGTATGCGAAGACGAAATGGAGGCAGAAATACTACTACTAAACAGCTTTATTTCATGTCATCCGAACCGGAATTATAAGGTTGAGTATGAAGTAAATAATGTGGTCAGGTTTTGAAATATCTTATTAGTTAGAAGAATCGACGAACCTATTGAAGGATCCATTCATAGAAAACCATCACAGAGTGAGCAGGTTCATCTAAAGAGCTTTGCCCTAATCCAATCCAAACTGATTGTGGTCAAAATGCTGTGTAGTACAACCAAGAAAATATGTTACGACTATGAAATAAAACTTTGGTACCCAGAAAGCTTTATCAACAAGCAAGTAAGATGGGTAGGTGGCAGGAAAATGTACTCAACAGTACAGAAAAGACTAGTCTTTATCACTTTCCCACTCAGAAGCGACGACGTGCTAGTGGTAGTTAGAAGAAGACTGAAAAAATCTATCAGAAAGACTTGTTATACTGCAAAACTCCCGCACCACCAAACGCATATTGTAACAATCACAGAAAGACAAGACTCCACTACTCGACATATCTAAACTCATTTATCAAGCCAAATATATCTACGGAACCAGACATATAGGTGGTGAGAGGTGTCTGTCTAATCGGATGGTTGGGCATCTACCGAAATGGTTGAAGCCTGTCGAAGAGAAGACCCCAACAAGTTCGCTGACGAACTAGCTAATAGACTATGCCCAAGCTAATGGTACTGATACCATAAGTCCTTTGCAATAATCTGTGGACAGCAGTATAAGAAGACACTTGTGACTTCAGAAGCTTGTGCGGTTCGAGTCGTCAAGTTATGGTAATCAGCCTGAATCTACCATGGTAGTGACTGCAATGTTGTCTCTGCCTTCAATTATTACCCCTATGTTGGTTAAACCTCCAGTTTTTCAGTCCTCATCTGTTTCACTTAACTGTTCTTATTCCTGCTACCAGTGTTGTCATCTGAATAAATACAAGATTTTCTGATGATGTCGTCGTATGTGATTACTGACTGCCCTGTTCACAATGGCGTAATCTAATCACAGTGTCAACATTACTATTATCATAATAATTTTCTCACCTGAAATCAACATGATTCTCCAGAATGGACAACTCAAATTCTTGCATCCGCTCCTGCATTTTGCATTACCCATTAACCTATAAAAATTGTTCCTTCCTACATTGCTTCACGTAAATCAATGAATACTTCTATGTTAAGTATGTATGTCTGTCTGTTCATCTACCTCTGTTTGTCTATCTGCCCTTCTGTTCTTTTGCATCTCCTAAAGTCAGGCATAATCAAGTCTGCAGAGAATGCAGCTGACAAGTTATGATGAAATTTATAAAATTCATTGAATCCTTCCTGCCTGTTTTGAAAATCGTGATGCGTGGAGAACTTCAGATACACTCACTTACCATTGGTCGTTCCTTCGGTGTTAAATATTTATGACAATGATGCGAAGCAACTTGAGTAGTCCTTATACATGCCTAATATTCCAATCATCGTGGAATGCAATCCAATGCAAGGCAATGGAAGTACGAGTTGTTTCTTCTGGTCGCAACATGTTTTGTTGTGTTGTACGTGTGCGTCACACTCGTCATTGGCTGAGCAATTTTCATATCAAAGCCTACATCCATTGCACGACCATGATAAGTTGGAAGATTGGAGTGGGCGTATTCAAATAATCGGTGTCTTTCCAACAAAGCATCTGAATAGGAAATTCCCATTCCGTTACCTACTGATAGTAAGTACCATTCACTTAAAATTCAGTGAAAACCAATTTTACTCTTCCACTTATCATTCCACAATCAAAATAAACAACGTAGCCTTGACACAATTATGCAAAAGCCACATTCAATGTCACGAATTCGAAATAAATGTGATGGGGAATTTACTCTCCAGTAGACAGGTCTGAATTTTTTCTAGTCGCTTTTTCTCGTTGATTGTCATCTAGGATAAGAAATTTCGATAACATGAACGTTGTAGAAAATTGCTTTAACCAATCATGAGTGAGACACCGATGCACACATACAACACACTCAAGTGTCTTCTCATAAAACATTTGACTTGAGATGCATTTTTGAGATGGATGGAGATATTTTTCTTCTAAATTTAGAAGTAGTAGTGATGGTCGCGCTATACCGTGAACTGGCAGAAATTGGAAATTGTAAACCACTAAAAACCAACCCAGTGACTCAATGGTTAACGTGTTCGCCGTAAAACCTCAAGGTCCTGAGTTCTATCGCTAGTCAGGTAGTGAGTGCGTACTCCCGAGCAGTCCCATACTAGGAAAAAACAGCTGTCCAGTGCTCCCAGATTTTAAATGGTTCCCCAACTGATGTCAGTCCATGATGAATACTACCTCTTAATTTAACTTGAGACTTAGTCGATTGTATTACTGCGCTACTCAGCTCAACGGTATTTTGTTGGCTGTTGACTGAATCCCAAGAAAGCGATGTTGGAATAACGACTGTATGTTGGGTGATGAAATGAAAATCACGTGACAGTGTCAAAGTTGTGTGATTTGCGGTCATCAATCAGTTCGTGCACGTGATGTCAATTCATATCGATATATTTATCTTAATAAAATTCAATGAGCGTTAGACTTCGTGTTCTGCTGTATGCCATTGGATGGGCCTGACGGTGTGATTCATCGTGTGGGTGGAATGGATCTACGGGACTGAACAAGTATATTCTAGACCAATCACGTTCAAAGTCAGTCTTAAGACTGAATAGGTGGGATCAGTTCTCATGGTGGGTTCAGGCAGGCGGTTTTTAAAGCTGCTGGAAGATACGTATTTTTGACTCAAGGATTGCAATATGACTTCATGTCATAGGTGATTCATCAATACGTTAAGGAAGATTTGACACATTTAATGTCATCGCTGTATAGTTAGATGTTTATTTGCTTCTGTTTAGCTGAGTGAACCATAGTATACCACAGTATGTACTCTCTGGATAAGCACACTGATGAACAGTATTCAGCCTCGTTATTTGGAGAGGACTATTTGCAGGGTTGTTATCGGACGCCCTTAACAAGTTCAAATCGAATCACTTAAAATGACTGAAGATTAGACGTCTATGTGCCACTGATGCATTGACGGTCTGAAAACTGTAGCCTCAGTTATATCCAGAATGAATATATGTTCAGTCCCCTTATTTGTCACGACTTTTAAATGTCATGTCACATATTTCTGGTTTTGTTCGATTCTGATTTGCTTTACTTTCCCCCAGAATATCTTCATATTATCCATCCACTTTCCAATACTCCTAAATTTACCAGTATTTTCGGTGTTGAATAAAGTTTCTTCAATCCTTTTCTAAGCTAATTTTCACTGTTGCCGTTTATGTGACAGTTGGTTTGACATTCCTCGAGAACTCTATCCTTTCGAATGTGCAGCTGTGAAAATGGCTTCTGTGGTGCGATAATTATGTACGCTGAAACTGTGTTCACTTCCCAAATTGGATTTACCTTATCTACTTTAAATAAAGCGAGAATAATTGTTGAAGCAGAACAAGATGAATGGATTTGATTTATGGATTGTCTTCGGCTGTTTACAACCTGAAACACTCGAGAATGTATGAATAGAAGGAGTAATATGCACTTCTATTAGTTGATAGTGAAATAGTATCTTTAAGGAATGAAGACAGTCTGTTGGTGGTGGCTATCAATATCGTCAGTTTTATGTACCTGTCCCACAGTGAGTGGTAGTGTTCTCACCGATACTGGAATCCAAGACCAAGCGCTTAGAACACCAGCGCTTTATCCACTAGGCCACTGAGTCAAGATAGCCACATTATGCAGACTATTGGTGACAGGAAAGTATATCAGATAGCGGGTAAATGAATTTTCCAGATGACGACGATTGGTTATCAATAATTACACTGGGACAGATTAATGTTCGTAAAGTCGGTCAAGTGTTAGGTAATAGTAACACAGCCATACATTGTCATGCTGGTGTCTTTATTGTCAGAGGGATTTTGCGAGAAGGAAATGATACATCAGAATGAAATTGAGTGAGTGGATATACCCAAAAATAGTTTACATGAATATTTACCTGCTTTCGTACATGTAGATATAATAACTGCAGATCTGAAATAGGTTATCAGTGGCTACCTTGGGTCTACCACGATTTCGTTCAACCAATCCCGAATGAGACACAAACAGACGAAATGCAACACACCAAAAGACTTACAAAGATGGAGAGATGAAAGAAACACACCCAGACATACATTGCATTGTCACAGGCTATGATTACCTGTACCACGCCTATACAGGTACCACATATTGGTGATACAAATCGATTAGCTGGATGATGTAGAAAATCGCATAATGAATCACGAGTGAAACACAGACTGACATACACATAAACCTAAACAGCACACATATGTGTCTTCACATCAGTGTCAGAAATATTAAAGACCAAAGTAACAACTAATGGTGAGTGATTATTCTTCAACTTCTGTTGGTTGTATCCAGCTTCCAACCGTCACCTGTATAACTCATACTCAGTAAGTTTCCTTGGTAATGGCTGCATTCAGAACAAAAATAATTTGAGCGAACAATTGTTCTCAATACTTTCTTCTTTAGGCTCTACAGTTATAAATGCAGGAGAACAAGTGAAATACTAAGGCCAGAATAAGGTATGATGTAAAATTATTCAATATTAAAAATGTCAGTGTTATGGGAAAATGGAAACCAGATAAAACGGATGTAAGTTTTTTTCCAGGCGGACTAGCAACCAGTCTAGTTTATTAGTTGTGCAATGAAATCAATATGGACAGAAAAAATTACGAAATAAAGAGATACAATCTAGATATACTGATTCATTTGCATACATCTTTCTTGGATATGTGTGTGTGTGTGTTTGTTTGTTTACTAAGAGTCAAATAATACCGTAGCAATGAATTATATTCAAATAGGGTGGAAATCGTGTGAATACAATAAAGTTTGAAGCAACTAGTCCCTTTGATAAATTTAAACAGCGTAACGAGAAGACGAAGATTATCTGAAACGTGGCGTTTAAAATTATACATTTGGAACGATCAGATCACACATGAACTTGTAGAACTATTTACACAAAAATTTACTATAAGGGTCAATGAAGTCAACTGGAAACATAGGAATAGGAAGGGGAGGGAAAAAAACAAAATCTTAACCATGTTACACCTGGTTTGAAAATTAAAATTAATACTACTGAGGTGAGCTGAAGAGTCCGAAATAGAAAGAAACGCGTGTCCTGGATTCCTCTGCTAGCTACAACCAACTTAATTACCATAATTGACATCCAGGCAATATCAGGGCATCCGTATAGGAGCCCATATGCTAATATAGGTCGAACAATTCTATCCAATAAAACAACGGAGAATTACAAGTATATCAATAAGTAGTAATTGATCGAAGAAAATCAAGAAGAAGGGAGGCTAAGACGGCTTGGTATTACGTCTCCATCAGTTTGACGAAATGACTCTTCGTTGAGCTGGAACAGGAGCCGAGACTGGAAGTTCTCGGTACATCGATTTAAAGGCTTCCTCAAATCTTTAATTGGGATAAGGATATTATCGACTTGTGAACAGGTGAAGTCGATGGTTTCAATAACTGGTACGTTTGTGAAGAGAAGTACAATATCGAATGAAACAAGATGTTAACCAGGACTATTTAAATTTGCAATGTTTCGCACGAATTGGACGGCGTCAGAAACGGTGTATCCACACACAAGTTTGTGCAGTGGCTCGAGATTAGGTGAAATTGCTATTGAGAAACTATGTCTGTCTTAGAGGCACCCCTGACAGGTTTTTCCGTATATTATGAAACAATAAACCAATCACAGTGAATTTCCCAGTCTATGGTAACAAGGCGATGATGTATGCAAATAGTGAATATTCAGTTAATAAAATAGTAACATAAAGGAATAATACAATATATTTGTTTATTTTGTTATTTGTTCTAATATACTACTCCAGGATTACACAAGTAAAATAAACCCTATACGATGAAAATAAGGGCAGTTATTATTCTCGTAGTGATGATAAGAATAATTAGAACAACATGCTACTCCAGACATGTAAGCAACCAATGTAGGTAAAACTTAGGAAAATGAAGGCTGCGTAATACTGAAAAATGAAGTATGTTGATGATCAGAGTCAAAGCAAATAAGACATGCATACATATATGTATGTACCATCAAGGGGTTCTGTGTTTAAATGGTTCGTTAGCTGATGTGTTTGTTGTTCAGTATAGCGTTTTGAAAGTTTCTAATTGATATCTTGGTTGGTTGTTTGTCTAACTGTCTGAAATTGGTATCATTGGTCAGAAGAAATGAAAATCTCATCGCGTAAAGAGAGGCTTGAGGTGTCTGCATGCAAGTACAAATTATCACCTCTACGGTATCTGATATCGTCAAGATCTTTCTTTAAAGGACCTCATTTCCCAAAGAAGTTGATGCAATGGTCATCTGAAAACTAGAGGAGAGGATAATTATTCAGAGATTTGATTTATTGTTTTTATCATTATCTATCCTTTAGGTTCCCAGTGGGACATAAGGTTTCTAATTGCCAGACCTGCATGTGATTATCCACACACCATAATAAGTCGTCGAATGCTCATGTGGACATCACAGCTACTGACTTGGAATTCGAATGCTAGTCTCTTCCTATCGATTGGTATATGTTTGTTGGGCGAATAAACTGTTCAACCTGCATATAGCTTCACTACTCATTAGCGGGAACCGGAAATACATTCGGTCCACGGTGAATAATTTTTGTGTTATTTTCCACCCCTTTCCCCACTACCTGTGTCATTCTTTGTCGAATCAAAGAGGACTATGACTCAGCCCAGGTGATTGGTCTCACGAAATCGGAAAGTACTATAAAGCAGAGCAAATGGAGAGGGGTCACTGTATTTCCACGATGAACGACGATACCATCCGAAGTGGTTTAACGGAAAATGAACCAATCTTTATAGAGAGTTTTTGTCTTGCCACATTTCCTTCTTTAGAACCTTTGAAGGACGCCTTAAATGAGTATGAGAAGCAAAACTACACGCACGAGATTCAAATTTACAAGGTGACCAAAGAGATTACGTCAGGTTTGTTTGTTGGAAGGCTAGTGGATGCCGGTCAACAGATGGTGTAGTGACAAGAAGGTCAATTCTATTTTTTTCAGTATATGTTTTATAGAATGCCTCTGAAGTGCTTTTGTCCAGCGTTTGTGCTTGCCAAGTTTTTAGAAGGTTTCTGGATAGTAACTCAGTAATTGTTAACTCCCAATCATCCCTGCAGTTATCTGCTCTATGAGAATCTTTCTTGGACCAGGAAGTTAATGGTAGTTGAAATGACAGTTACTACAATCTGACATGGCTGCATTTAATGTTGTTGATTTCGCTTATGCAAGCTATGGTAAATGGATGAATAATCAAGGTGTGTTCAGTATGCCTTATCGCCTCTTCGGTCAGTGTGATTTGGCCAGTATGCGAAGTTTCCTTTTGAACTATTCTGTTTTAGGCATTCAGAAAAAATTGCTGAAGCATATAATCAGTCAAGGTGAATCAGCATCCGTCTCTGTCAATGAGGATAGGAATCTGAAATACTTATTCATAGCCACAGCCGACCAGTTGAGACTTTCTGACAGCTATCTTGATCTTTTGGGTATTGACGGCACCTATATGACGAATAACAGGGTTCTTTTCCTCTAAGACTTCATGACCATAGATTTCAGCTTCATGGCCACTCCCGTAGCTTTCGCTTCAATAAGCAGTGCGACAGCGGAACTGATTGGTTAATTTCAGAGCTATTTAAAGAATATTTCTGGAAGCCGTCGAATGAGTGGTTTCATAACAGATGATTGTGCTGCGACTGTCTGCATGATGTGAAGTTTTCGCCACTTACATCACCTGTGTCGTGTGCATATGGTTCGCAATGTGATCAAAAGGGTAAGCCTATGTACTAAATTATCTAGAAAGTTTTAGTGTTTCCAGAGATTATGAAATGGAGGTACTCCAGTACTTCTTTTGGATGTTGCATACAAAGAATATTGAGAGGTTAGTATCAGTGAATCCACCATATTTTTGTTTGCCTTCGAAAGTTGTGTTGTTCATATGGAGTCTATGAATGCAACGTTTCACAGGTACTTGTTGTCCTACCTCTTACCTCGTAAGCATAAGTGGGTTACCGCTTACCTTCCATAATGCGTACTTTCGGAACAAAATAACACCAACTTCGTCGAAACTATACACTGTACACTGAAGCTCCATAAGTTATCCCGGAAAAAGTAAATAAAACGACATGTGAATATAAACCTCTGCATAACATGTATATAGACGGTTAAAAAGTGTGCATATGTGGCACATCAAGTTAATTTCAACATAACTCATTTCCGTAATGTTAATCATCATGAACAGGCTGCAGTGAAATAGGTCAACTGTCATCCATTTCATTAAGAAATTAACAGTATGAACATCAAATTTGTAATTTAATGTTAGAGGTCAAGTGATGTGAACGAATTTTTACAAGGAAAATTTGATTGGGAAGTCATCTATTTCTAAGTGAAGTATATTAAATTGCAACACTGGTTTTCTTTGAATAAATATTATACGTACACGTTGTGTTTTGAGTATAATTAAACATGCCACGTTCTTCTGAGGACTATACAAAATTCCAAAGTAAGATGCACGTAGTGGTAGAAAATATGTGTGCATATATCTAATTTATGTAATATACTGTGAATTACACAGACTAAAAATCATATCGCATAACTAAATTCCCTGATTTCGTATTCTGTCATACAGTTGTATAAATCCGTTGAAATATGACAGTTAGTTCTTTCTTCAAATGAATGAAGAGTTCTGAAATGACTAGACTGTTGTCACCACTGCTCTAAGCAACTATTCCATATTTATTTCCCTCTGCTACTTAATGAAATGGCCAACAATTACAGTGTGAGTGATTCAATGAATCACTGAGGAATGACTTTGCTTGGAAAGCTGATGGACGAAAAATCCCAACCAGTTATCACCTACCGAAAAATGTTTTTGTAATATCGAACGGCAGTTCGTCGATGTTTGCAAATAAAGCTTGTTGATGAGTTCCAGCAAGCACTGAATCTAGGCCGATCAGAGCTTCTGAAAATGTGATTGTACATCAGCACTGCAGACACCTATTATTTCAGTGTATTCAAAAAATGGTTGTTTGAAAAGTTTGTTGACTAATTACACGTACGTCTGTGGAATCTTATTGAAAAATGAAATACTGTGAGAATAGCCTAACTTCCCATGAGTTGACCTCTGGATGTCGTTAAACCCAAATCACACATAAGTCTCATCTCAGACGAAGCAGTTGGTGATTTCTATGGTTTATCATGTCATATATTAGTCAAGAGTTTTTCTACGAATCTTCATAATGGTTTAAGATATTATTCCTTTGAGAGGTGTACCTAAACTTCTGTGTTAGCAGCCGACCACTTTCGAAACGGGTCAGACTTACTAACAGACTCCTTCGTAAATAGAGGTAACTGACTTCAATGTTGTTCAAATAATTTCATAAAAACTCAGTTTAGCAGGATAGGCTTTAAATCAAGATTTTGAATGAATTGTAGTGTAGTTTTCATTTCAAAGTAATCTTAACGCTAGTGATACTCTGGATTCTCCATATGTAAAGCCGCCTGTTAGTTATTGCACTTATAAAATTTAAATTTATTTTCGGCATCAGAAGAAAAGTTGACGATTATTCCTACTTTGGTACTAGGTGGCTCATGTTTAAAAGAAGACCCGTGAGTAGGAAAGACAAAGAGCAATACAATCAACGGATAAGTTTTAACCATGAAGATAATGTCGTAACGAATGTGCTGGAACAAGTTGAGCACAGAGTTTCTTTTCATCATTATCAAAGTATGATGCAATACAATCTAGTCTATTTGGAACGTTTTACTGAAGAAGCTGTGGATTACACGGCGAAATGTTCAGAGAAAATTTGTTCCCATTTCTAAGCACGCTGGGATTACAGTACAATATACTCTTATAATGATTGAGTCGAAAGTCGAGAATGTGAGAATTATTAACTTTTACTTCATTTATTGGGTTAAGCAGGGATAAAATCTGTCCGCACCCAGCGTAGAAACCACGGCACTGCCAAATGATGAAGCATAAGGCTTACGCAGCGACTGCATTTCTGGATAGATGTCAGCAATACATATTCGAACATGGTTTCCCGCAAATACGCCATTATGACCTAATAGATAACCAAATGCGGTTTGATGTTTTATAATTGTTGAAACCTTAGTAAACACCACTCACTGCTGTTACATTTGATTACTAAGCTGCCTAAATATTTTACAATATTCTTATGAGTAGTGTTCATTGTATGCATATTAAATGATATGTTCTTATCCGAATATCCAAATGTATGGAGAGATGAATGTTAACAAAAGATTTGTTAAAATGACCTCAGTCAATTATCTTCAGCCTTGAAAATTCACAGTAATATTTTATTATCAGTCAAAATTTTTCATGATAGTCATCTAAAGTTTACGTATAGGATGAAACTAAAATGTTACTTGAGGTAACCTATTCCAGCCTCATATAAAACTTTGGAATGGTGGTAACGGCAATTCAATAAAGTTGTCATCACGTTAGTGTGTTCATCTTGTAATAAGTTTCTAGTTGACCAATGAAACTGTATTTAGGAATTTCATGGAAATCACTAGTTCTTATAAACGTCATATTATCTGTAATAGTGATATTTGTGAATTTCTGAAGTTCACTGTGAACCACATAGATCAGTAAACAATCTGTTGTTATGATTCAAAACCAGTTTACAACATTGATGTGAAAAATTTACCTCATCGTATTGGCTGTCAGTTAAGAAGATATCACACAGAGATTAACCGCAACATATTTGAGTTTTTAACATTCACATCCTATCAGTTAATTGGTTCGAAAAACAACATCTTCACTGTCAAACAACAATGCACCTATGGTGTGACCTGTGCAGTTGATCTGCTCCATTTTGGAAGACTGCTTTCGTCAACTAGGAAAGTTCTCGATGGAATCCAGGCATTTACCAGATACAAAAAATGTAAGGAGTGAAGTCACGTTACTTTATGAAACTGTTAGGCATGATTGAAAGGCTCATCAAAAATCCTTATATTTTCCCTCATGTACGAAATATTAAATACTTACACAGTAATCAGAAGCCCATTTTCTGCAGTTAGTCGGTAACAGCAAAACTTCGTTTGCACTATCGCTTCTTTGAAGCATAGGAAATTAAATAATGTTCTCCCTTAATCACAGCTGAAATAAAATAGTTCCCCCGCTGCCATACCTTACCTTTAACAACAAATCCACTCTCAATAAAATGTTTTGAAGGGGAATGACAGAAAGATATTTTAAGATTTGTCCATACGAGCGTAATTACACAGTTGGTAAGGGTTTTAGTTGAGAACAACCGAAGCTGAATTACCAGTTCATCATCAACATTATCCTTAAAATTACAGCTAGTGGTGTATTCCCAAGTTTTTCAAAACCATCCAGTCTATTATTCATCAGAATATGTTGAAATTTAAATTTGTATATGAAAATTTCGTGCATTCTGGAATGCAGAATGTATTATAAGTAATATTTTAGTGAAAAGTCTACTCAAAGTGATAAGCTTTTATTTCACTTATATATCGAGCAAAATATTATTAACATATTCCGTCTGTTGGTGGGACCATGGGCAGTAATTTTGTTCGAAATACTGCCAAAATAAAAAGTTATCGTTGTGTATAAGCTTTTCATTAAAACGTACTTATAATACACTTAAGATTTATACTAGGTCATGACTCAAGGTGAAATGAAAATTTGGACAGCGTCTGGATTAGAACCAGTGACCACCGGGTTCCCGGTGGTTCGACTGCTGACCAGATTTTTATTTCACTTTGCCAAGATTTATATTTCTCTAGAAACCTGATTTACAGTTATAAATTATGCTCAATACATTTTGAAACATGTTTCCTGGAATATATAACAACCTTGTCACTACAGAATAAAAATCTCTACAAATTCCAACTTCATTTTGAATTTAATCATAACCGAGTGGCGATAACTTTCTCTTCTTCTTCTCTTCATGCGATAAACGACCATGATTTTCTAAGCCAATCTAAGCACAAATAGCGCAACCGATCAGATTCCAAAAATAATTGTTCTACCCCAATAGATATGTTTCTTGGCTACACAAACGCATCGTCTTTAAAACTGAGGAATCAGCTAACCATATTTCCTTTCCGATTTTTGTTTCCATCATA
>OX104134.1:87035086-87068793 GCA_944470555.2 Heterobilharzia americana | reverse complement strand
CTAACCAGAATTCACACTGAGCTCTGGACTGCGAACTGGCTTCATTGTTAAGTTTTTATGAGATAAGACAGCATATCCACCGCAGAGTGAAGCGGTCTGCTTCGCTTCTTAGTGACGCCAGTGTCCGTGATGGTGCTGCTCTCCTTTACTAATCTCTTTTTTTGTATGGTTTACCGACCTCAACTGAAGCTAACTTTGTTAAATACTCTGAAGACCTGGCAGCAATCACACAACCATCTTCGCTCTAGATTGTTCTCAGTCTACTAACTTCTGAGCAAAATGGGTGTCTGGTCTTCCTCATATAGCTTCACACTCAATCCCTCCAAGAACCGGAAGTTAATTTCAGTGTAAGACGTGAAAAAAGCCTTCGCACATTACTTCGGTCCCGTGACCCTTGCCTTGTAGATGGCTCTATTATGAAGAATGTATCAAGCGTGGTCCACTTCCGGTTATGCTTTTCTTCTGATCTTTCTTAGTCTATCTCACTTATTTCCAGGAAAATCCTTCGTTTGACCCTTTGTGTTGGGAAACCTAGACTGTCTGGTATAACTCGGCCTCTACTCTTTAGCTTTGTTAATCCCCGTGTTTCGCCTTTAATGACCCATTGTTACCCTTTATTCCTTCCTGAGATCTGAAAAAAGACTACTTTGTATTGCACAGGATTTTGAGTGCTTTCGGTAGAGCAGGTGGTACGCGACTAACAGTGCTGATAAATGCAGCCGTGTATGGGCATCTGAACTCCATACTACGGCTAAAGATATTTCATTTGATGGCCAGCAGCCTATGCATCTGTGCCTCCATTCATGTCTGTCGTCTGAGGAGACAAAAAGCAAATATGTTAAACTCTACAGATGTAAAACTTCATAAAAAATTCAACCATACACTATTTATCTTGTGCACTGTGTGAAAAAATCCTGTTAGACATAGTCTTATCAACTGATTTTACGACAGCGAACAGTAATTATGTCCCTGAAGTCATTAAACAAATCAACAGTCATATTATAAGGTGACGCAGACCTGGAAAGAGTTCAGGGAGCAGCCACGCGTTTGAACCCTGCGATGACTGGCCTCACCCATGAAGACATACTTAGAGAGATGAACCCCTTCACTTTTTCCTATTGGAGACAGAAAGGAGACCTAACCATGCAATACAGGATCCTAAGAAATTACTTCGGGCCTGATCTATCTTCTCTTTTCCTTCTCACTAGGTTGGAACACCTCAGAAGGCACTGTAGGAGACTACAAAGGCAAAGAACGAACATAATCTCTGCAGAGTACAGGTTCTCGCGTCGAATAATCAACGTCTTGAACCCACTCCCAGAAGAAGTGGCGTCCACATTATCAATTGACTCGTTCGAAAGGGGGTTGTACAAGCACAGAAAAACAACAAATCTGAATCCTGATCTATCATGTGCTGTTAAACGCCACCACTGTTAATGTTTTTAAAATGTTGTGCAGTGGTAAACCTATGTTTTTATCACACTCCGAGAATTCTGTACAAAAAAATATGGTTTGGCATAAGGCAACTGTTATCATTATTCTTATCTACTTTTACCTTTTGGATAATTCCCAACACTACCTTGCAATTCTTATTCAGGCACCGAAATAGACAAGGGTAACGAAAAGGCCCTAGTAGTTACGGCAACCCATAGTTCCCAAAACATCTTAGTCAGTGAACTACAGTTATCAATCCCCGAAATCATTCGTCTTACTCGAGCTGAAAGCAGGAAAGCCGAATAAGTTTCTTAACCCACTACAGGGGCAATCGAACAAAAAGAAACAAGCCTCGAGAATTAGACTTGACAGATAACCAATTGTCAGTTCTTTACGCACGGGCTACTGACGTGGCATGTAAGTGGAAGGGGCTAGCACATATGCAGTAAATTATATTGCATTTCGAATATAACGCCGCAATATGTGATTTATGCGTTACGTATGTTGGTCGCGTTATAATTTATTCAGTCAGTTTGTAGTTTTGATCTCTGGATTGTTTATTCTCCTCTTTCTGCATTAAAAAGGCTTACGCTCTTCTGATAGCATATGTTGGTCGATTTCTATTGCTACCTAACCCTAACCCTGGACTGGATCATGCAACAGACAACTGTGAGGATCGGGAAGATGGTATACGCCGGCCTGACCGATGAGAGGAACCTAGAAGAAGATTTGGATTTCGCTGACGATGATGATTCATGTCAAATGTCTTGTCGCGGAAACTCGAAGATCTACAGGCGAAAACTGACAAGTTGGCAGAAGAGGTGATGTGGGGCAGCGAAGAAGGGACTTCAGGTGAACACAGAGAAGGCAGAGGTGATGAAGATACCCAACCACCACCATCACCAACAACAACGAGGCACCAATCACCATTAGCGGGAGGAATGTAAAGGAAGTTGTCTCTTTCACCTACACCTACCTAGGCAGCATCGTTTCAATTACAGGAGGCACAGGCACAGATGGGGACGTCAAAGCCAAAATCAGAAAAGCAAGCAAGACAGGCCTTCATTAATCTGAAATCAGTGTGGAAATCTATCAGTGAACGCAAGCCCTCCGACAAAAGCAGAAGTGAATGTCCTGAATGTCATAAAGTTGCAGAAAGCCAGGAAAGCAGCAGGACAAGATGGAATTCCTCCAGAAGTACTGCACTGCACTTCACTGGACTCAGCATAAAGAACGAAATCCGGATTTTCAACACTAATGTCAGTCAAGTCAGTGCTTCCATGTGATGATTGAGAGACTTGGCACGTCAAGAAAAGCATTTCCAACAAACTACAGACATTCATCAACAGCTGCCGTCTACGCTCAGTCGATACTGAAGATCGGATGGCCAGAATGATAAGAATCAGCAACAAGGAACTCTGGCTGGTTGGCTGGCTGGCTGGCAACAAACCAACCAATCAAGAACCTATCGCCCAAGAAATATGCAGAAGAAAGTGGAAATGGATTGGCATACACTGAGAAAACCATTGGGAAACATCACATGCCAGGTCAGGCACTCGAGTGGAACCCATAGGGGAAACGACGAGTTGGGATTGTGAGGTTGACATGGAGGAGGTGGTGTGAGGAAGGAATGAAAGGTTGTGGGCAGTGGTGGACCCAGGTTGAAAAGACTGCAGAGAAGAGAGTGCAATGGAGGTGTGTTACTGAAGCCCTATGTTTTCACTAGAAACCTGAAGGATAAATAGTAATAATAATTAGGGTGAAGACATGAGATGCTGCTTGCAGAAGAGACCCTATTCCTTTAACTCAATTATCGTTTTTAGTAAGTCCGCGACGTGAGAGAATGCGTTAAATTCGTGTATGCGGTAGTCTAGTATCCGTTTCTAGTAATTCTATTAGCAGTAACGTGTATTGGGAAGGCTAGAACACGTATGTTTGAGGACAATATTTTTTCAAGCGCACTTTGCAAGCAAACCGAAAACCAAAAACAGCAAGAAGTGTACAAGGCTTGAAGAAATTTTGTCGAATGTTCTCAGCCATTCCTGATATACACAGATATCTCAAAAATGTACAATGGTTGAAAATTGAATAATATTTTTCAGGGAAGAAACTGAGTTTGCTACATCAGCCTCACCCGAGGATGTAGATATTATTAGTGGTGTCTGTTCGACAATTAATATAACAATAATAATACATAAGAGTAAATACTGGGGTATTTTCAGCGGCATCCTTAGTGGAGACCCCTAGTTGTCATCGCTTCACATGACAATTCTCAGTGAGCCCTTTTGCAGCTGAATGAGTTCGAGTAGAGAGCTTTGATTAGCGTTATGTACTTTCTGAATACTTCCTTCACAGTCACTGACAAAAAATCTCAGGGTCGGAAGTGGAAACTACTTTCCTCAAGCATGGAAATATGTCGAGTGTTGGCCGCCGGCAAGTATGTCATTGTTCCATAACCTGACAAAAGGTTGAGATATGATCGATGCACCCTCGTCCATGTTTGGAACCTTCATGGTCTTCCCGAGTTTTGTGTTCTCCATATCAAGGTAGGCTTCAGATAACTATGGACTCGGGCATCTTGGACATGGAATTAGTTAAACTAATCCCCGTATGACTGTCGTGAGGAGAATTCTCTGCCTTCTCATAGACTATAGTGATCAGTGAATTAGTCCAGTTGGGCAGGACTACCTCTGATTTCCATACGCTGGCTAGTATCTTTGCTACTCTCCTCAGTAGTCTTCTACCTTCTTCTGTGAAAACTTGAGGTGGCAAATCGTCAAATCCTGGTGTTTTGCATCTTCTCAAATGGTGAAACTGCCTTCTCAGCTTCGTAGAGTGTTAGAGGGCCGACATCTACATTTCATGCAGGTTTGGGTTGACGCTGTATGACTGAAGCAACTTTGTTTTCGGTGAGTTGAGCTGTGCTTCGAAGTGTTCCGCCCAACGTTGTAGTCACCTGTCTTGAGAGGCTATCAGCATCCCATCCTTGTCGGTGATGGTCTCACTCATCATTATTTTTGTTTTGCCAATATCGTTAATACGCCTGAATAATAGATGAGAATCGCCTAATGCTGATGCTTTCTCCATCTATCTCGCTTTCACCACCCACCACTGCTTGCGATCGTTGCGAAGACTTGAACAATCTACGTTTCAGCTACTTTCACTATTCATTGTGATCAGGGTTAGATGGGATGATTCTTCTCGCATCGATGAGTTTGGTAGACGTTTGTTACTTTTTGGATGCAGGTTATCAGCTGTACTTGTGACTGTTTCTACAACGGGCTTAATATCACGACAGGTTCCCTTAGGATGAGGACTGTTATCAGGTTCAGACTAATACTTAGCTATTTCCTCCCTAAATATGTACTTAATGTTCTCATCTTCCAATGCAGCACAGACAAGCTTCACTACAGCCTATTTCCTGTGATCAGCGAAGCTCAGATATACACGTGACTGGGGTTCAAGCATGTAGTCCTGAAAGATCGATGATCCTTCACCGAAAAGTCTCCAACGATGTTTTGTAGCAATATAATCTACCAGTGTGCATCGTTGGTTCGATGTTGGTGCTCTCTATGTGAGACAGTGTCTTTTCATATGCTTGAAGTTAGTGCTGGTCTGAAACAAGTGATTGTCGGGACCAAGTTGCAAGAGAGGATCACCGTTGTCGTTTCGTTGACATGGGACTCCATAGATATGTACAAGAAACCTTTCCGATTGACTCAGCTTTCCTGTTTTTGTGCTAAAGGCACCTGCTGGTATGATTTTATCTGAAGGTTTTGCTTTCTGTAGCAAAATTGACGGGTTCTGAGAGAATTCATCCTTTGAATCATCCGAACTGCAGTCGATGGGCGCGTAGGTTGTGATATCGAATACATATTGGCTAGTCTCACGATGCCTCTTAGTTCCCACAGATCGATTCAGTTGTTTAGCACCCAGACGGTTGTTGAGTATTATCGAGTCGGGAATTGGGGTTTCTGCGCAACAACTTAATGTCATGCCTACGCCTCCGACTCGATGAAAGCTATGCATTGAATCTTCGGGCACTGGTAAAATGACTTTTGCTGATCCACCACAGTAGTGAGGTGAGGTCAAGTGAATGACTGTGGTATGATTCCGTTTATGTGTCTCAGAAACATGGCGTAGATCTTCGGTTTTCGATTCCGGAGTTCTTGTAAGAGACGCCTTCTATGGGAGATGATGTGTAGTTCGGAGGGAGGTTAACGGCTCCCAAGTGGAACCAACAGCGAAATCTTTAGAGACTAGAAATTGTATTTTGCAGGCTTTGATCATGTTATATCCCTGAGTTTAGCATGTCGCCACTGTTATATCTTTGGCTTGATTGGTTGATGGAGATGCTCGAGTTGATCCTACGGCCACTGTCATCGCATCAGCTGACTCAGTGAGAAGATGAGTTTCTATGGTTAGTCCACACAATGCAATAATATTTGTATGCAGCAAATTACATAGGAAGTTTGTAAGGTGTTAAAGCGTGTGCGGCCTAATCAGAATGTGAAAGAATGAGAAAGAAAATAAACATGTGAACGACAGTTGAAACTAATTGGTTGTGACTTTCATTTCTTGTCTACGGACACAACAGATCATTAGTAACACTCGCAGAGTGAGAGGTTGAGCAAGTTGTAAGAAGTTTAACAGTAGTAACAGGAATTGAAGACATAGGAGAATAAAATGGTGTGGAGGGTAGGTTATGGTTGATTGGGTTACGTATATTGCAGTTAGCGTGGGGCTGTGGTTCATTGGTTTAGGTAGTTGACTTTCAGTCTGTTAGTCACGGTTTCTAACATCTCTGCACCTACCAAGTTTTGAGTAGTCAGTCACACGATAGATGTGGCGTATTGCTTACTGCGCGAACTAGCACGTGGTTACTGAGTTCGTTTCGCCTGAGCTTTCAGGAAAAAATAGTAGTACCGTTCTATTGCATATGGAGACGAATAGGCTTTCAGCTATGGGAAAACAAGAATGTGGGACGGATTACTTATGTCTGAAAGATCTCATTATTGAAAGAGATGATTGGGCTCCCCAAGATAACTAGGCCTTCCTTCCTCATCCTTGAACTCTGGAGAGTTGTCCGTAGATATCGGCTGCTGCTACAAAGCCTACATACTCTAGTTAACTGGTCTACAAGAGGGAGTCTAGGAATTAATACCACCAAGAGCGTAGTCATACGAATAGGTCATAAAAATCCACATGACTGCTTGAATAACGATATGCTATCATTCAAGGTAGACACCAACTAACTGCAGAGAGGCAGCTGGCGAAGGCTTCTGATTCTTGTTGTTCTTACAAAAGGTCTTTCAGAGGTTTTGTGAGAACATTCTTGGAATCTTATATCTGAATTTCGTAAGGCCCCATTCGGAATATGGGATTCGAACAAAGAGCCCATGTTTCATATATGAAGCTGACATATTAGAGTGGGTCCAGTGGGTAGGAATCGAGATAGTTAAAAGGCTGTCGAATCGATTTGACTAAAAAAGACTAGGTCATTTGGTTCTTTTCCAACTGCCTTATTGTAAGATGAGGAGTGATCTTATTTTATCTCATCGTACCTTAAATAGTGATTTACGTTCTAAATTAAATTATTTATTCGCCCCTCTAAAACTGTTCACTTTGGAGGACATCGTCTTGATGTTGATAAACCATGATCGAATCATCTACATTCGGAATTGCGTTTCTTGGACAGTTGCAAACCACGGGAGCTCTCCACCGGAGCACAGCGTTCTCATCTGTCGATACTTCCAAATGAGGTTGGTTCTCTACCGTAATCCCACTAGCAAGGATTTATATATATCACTAACCTACTATCCTTATTGCCGAAGACATTTTTATGTTCCTTTTTCCCATTCCAGATCCTTGTGCTAACTGAGCGAACAACCACCGATGAACTTCAGCACATCCTGCGCTACAACGTGCCTACAAATTGGATGACAATCTACTAACATCTGGTCGTTGCATTTTTCGCACCACTGCAACAACATACCTATAGTCTGGACGGAAACCTACCAGCAGCTGGTTATTCCATTTATGGGCTGGTTTTTACTTCAGTATGTTGGACCACCGGGATTAACGGAGGTAGCCTATATTCTATTTGCCTAATCTGTGTCACTCAGGAGTCCAGTTCATGTATCTCTGATTTAGTTTGGTCGACTTTATTTTGTGTACATGTCTGCGACAGAATTGACCAAAACTTTTATGATTCACAGTTGTTTCAATTTATACATGGGAAGTAGTGTGTAAATGAATTTGAAGAATTTAGACATTTTACGAATGATTTGCTTTTGTTATTATGAAACTGACGTACTCTCCGATGTTGAACTGTTTAGAAAGAAGAAAGGGATATATGACAAACGAAGAAGGAATCAAAGGCTTTCCAAAGAGGTTTATTAAAGTGATTGTGCAGGACTGGTCTGCAACTACTCCTAGTTTAATGATAGGGAGTGAAGTGTTGGAGTGCGTCAAACACTTCTCTTACATGGGAAGTTACGTCAGCCCAAACAAGATGGTTGCTGACGAAATATCAGCTCGGATACACAAGATCCGTTTAGCATTTGTCAACTTGCTTAATCTCTGTTACCGACTGGCGAGATATCTGACTATCTATGAAAGGACGAGTATATTGCATTGCAGTTCGTTGTGTCCTGTTATACGACTGTGAGATGTGGGCGTTATAATTAGAAGATATGAAGCGGTTACAAGTGTTTGATCACAGGTATCTTCATAGCTTTACTCGTGTTTGGTGGGATCACTGTGTGAGTGATGTAGAGGTTGGGCGAATGGTACTAGGCAAGTGAGTCGATCGATGAGGTTGTGAACCTTCATCGACTGATACGCCTTGGATATGTGTTGCACATGCCGAACTACCGCATACATCGACGTGTTTGTATGTATGGACTACCTGGTTGGGGTCTTCGAAATAATAAGAATCAGTGGTTGCATATTCTTGGTGAAATGGCTGAAAACCGGTTACAATGGTGCAGATGTGTTCTCTCGTTGACATCTGCTGAAGCCTTTTGTTTTCATATTGTTTATTCTGTCCAACAAGTTTGTTGCTGATATTGGTCTTATTTTATCCACTTGTTCTTTGCATACTGCTATGAAGTGTGGCAACTTAAATCGATACTCTTGTGTGCAAGTTTTTAGGTTAATTTTGTTTTTTGGAAGCCGCATAGAATCGAAAACTAAGTTTTAATAAACATCCATGCCGTATTTCTTCAATAATTTGAGAATGCACTTCGTTAGTTTGTAGGATATTATGGTATTTTTTCGAGTAGTGTCTATGGTTACATAAATCGCATTATTTACCTAGACTTTCTGTCAGTTAGTGAACATGAGTATAGAACTTGAATTACTGGTTAGCGATCCGAGTCATCACACTTCATATGAGTGCATCGAGCTGGAAAAGGGATAAATTAGGAAGGAATTAGTAGGAAGTCGTAATAAAAGAGGATGGATGTATAATGCTAGCGATATTTAGTTTGAGAATTGGAATCGATTCTTAACCATATAACTTAGAGTCTCCAATCACTGATTTTGGTTACCACTGGAAGCCTACTACCTAGACGTCATACAGACTTAAAATTGAACATGGCACAACTGCATATCAGTTTGAGTTGCCTCACTGTCACACTGAGATAAGATTCAGTCGTAAGTTCAGTCCTTTTTTAGGACAGGAACATATTTGGTTGGGATGTTAATGAATCTTGAAAAGATCTGCCTTATGATATGGGTTGAATATTGCAAGGGTTGAGAAATAAGCCATTGTGTTCCGAAGTTCATCGAATACTTGTCATTTTTGCACAGTCAATTTTCCGAGTTCGAATTAACTCATAACTTTTTATGATTGAAAAAGATGGACAGAGGTCATTGTAGAATCTTGCTCAAAAGTAAGTCAGTTCTAATTGCCGAACTTGGAAACCTCACAAATGGATAGTGATCAGAAATAAATTAGTAATAAAGCAGCCGAAACGGAAATAAGGAGAGGTAGAATGGGTAAGATATTTAGTAAGGTATTCGACATTTTGAAAGTGATTAGGAGTCAATGTATATGCTCACCTGTGATGGATTTTGAGCCGTGTCACCGAGTCTGTGTCTCAAAGTACTACTTTATCACTTCTACCCGGAAAAGGTGGGTCAGTATGCAACATAGAGGAAATTTCCTAACTTCGGTAGTTTTGCTTTAAGGTTCATATTTATTCTATTCAACAACTGACAAAGTGATTGTGTACAAGTGATACATATCACGAAGTGCATTATTTGTACCATCTATTATTCATTACTGCCGAAAATAATCGTGTCTATTTCATTTCAATAGCTACCTACACTATGGTAACATAGAATATATTGTCATATTCGTAGTTTCCTGTCGGTTGGTTGTTTATTTTGAAGTAGGAATTCAGAACTCAGTACATTTCCAGTTTTTAATTCTAATGTTTCTTATTATTCATCATGGCTTCACTTAATATGTGCTTACTGTTTCATTCATTTGTCTTTGTTTTTATAGACCTATGGTGCTTGACTGGTTGGATTATGTGTGCATCAGGAGATTGTTCAATTGATTGTCGTGATATTATTGCTCCTGCAAATATTCTATTTATTATAAGCCTATGCACTATTCTATTGGGTGTTGTCCCCATTATAATAGGTATTTGTGTCAGCCTGGTTGATGGAAGATTGATCACTCACTTATCGATATCTTATTTAGGTATTCCCTTTGTTTTAGCTGGCTGTATCACGTTAATTGTAGCTGTTGTTCGAATTGTCTCTACGAATAAAAAACTGTGTGATATGAATTTAACATTAAACGAATTCAAAAGACAATGGAATCAAGAAGAGATGAGTGTTGGGTTTACTTCTCCTAGTAGTCAAGAAGATGTATATAAGTCATTTTCTTCATCACTTAGCAAATCTCTGAGTAACTTAAGTCATAATTCGGTTTCGAATAATGAAATTGAATTACCTAAATCGTTGACGAACTTCCACCAGAGGTTACCAATGCCACCAAGGCAAGCTATTTTGAATTAGAGCTATTCAGTTATCACTGTATAATAAGTTCTGGTTTTTTTTATATACTTGATGTCTTTCACCAGTAACTTTTATCACTTTGGTTTTCATAATTTGTTTTTTATTTGACAAATAAATGGTTCAAGATGTTTTTTTCATGTTGTTCTATTCTACACTTAGTTCATTGATTTATCTAGCTTTTAGGCAATCCCAATGTTACATATTTCAACAGTATAGCTGGTGTTGTCGTACATTTTGTCCTATTCACAAACCTCGATTTATTTTGTCTAGGCAGTTCATCATTATCAATGGTGGTTTTGCTTGATGTTATCACTGAATGTTTTGCAAACTGTCTGAGTCAACTAATTTTTAGGTAGTCGGGTTTGGAAAATAGTTGGGAAGACCCAAAAGACGACAGTGCCTCCTGTATGAGCGCTGCCCTGTCATTTGACCTTAGTGATGAATGCAGGGTTGTGAAGCGATATATAACCACTAGTTAAATAGGGACTCGATGTGCAGAACCCACTTTCACCCACAGAGTCCTTCTAAGTCCTAACAGAGATTACTAGCGATAGAAATAATCATGTTTGACGGCATGTCGAGAAAACTATGGAAATTTGCGAGCCCTTTCAAACATAAATATACTGATCCATCTCACAGATGATATAGTCTGTCATGCATAATTAATTGCTGCGCTGGTGAGATCAGAAAAGCTACTGAGGGATGTTTGTCTCTCCTAAAGGATGTTAGACTCTAAAAGGTTAAGCATCTACTAAAAGTAGTTGTCTTGTTTAGATGATATTGAAGATTTCTCGAAGGAATTAATTGATTGTTGAACCGTACGAGATGGTGATGTATATTTAAGAAAGGCAGTAAGGGGGGTTTCAATGATGAGATCGCTTAAGTTAATATGGTTTATGAAACCTCAGCAAATTGCTCAACAGTAATCAAAAGAGTCGTTCAGCGACTTTCCTGTCAAATGCAGACGAATGGAATTCATGTAGTATTTGAGAAAGGGTGCAGTGGATTAGAAGTTCTATCTGAACATCTCGTTTCTTTTGTGAAGAATATTAATCGCTAGCTGTCACAAACCGGCTCAAAGAACGTGTTCTTTGGAGACCAACAAAGGCATCCTACCTTTACAATGAGAAAGTGACTCAATCCAATCAGGCATGAGAGTAATAAAAAGTGTCCTGTCTGTCAATAAGAGCACAGAGTAAAGATATGTGACAAATTCTGTCCCTTTGACCAAGAAGCGAAGTTGAGAGTACAGATCTTTAGATATATCTCTAAGGATTGCCAGGTGGTGACGTGATGTGTGGAGGCCAGTTGTACTGGGCTTCACGATTTCTTCTGCACATCACTAAGCCAAGAGAAGTGACACAAGCGCTATCTGTCTGCGTGGGGTTCACTCTGATTTGCGTAGTTGATCATTTAGGTGTACAAGAGAAGTGCGCTACCCTTGGAAACGTGTCAGAAACGAATCTTATAAAGATGGAACTTGGACATAAGCTTGGTATAGTGGGACCGCATACTTGGCCGATAGTCACAGTACAGCTGTCAGGTACATTTCCATAGTTGATTTTATCACTGAATGTTTGAATAGACCTTATCAGTTTCAGGTTAATATGTGGTATGCGCTTTATTCTCTGTTATTTGAAATGGCTTTCACTCTTAATCAGGACTCGAACTATTGGCAACTTCTCCAAAACACGTATTTTAACAAGATGGTTCGGAAAACTGTTGATAGATTGGTCGGGGCAACCACTTTGAGGCCCAATGGGTGTTAGATCAGCGTAGCAATCGTATGGTTCACTAACTGTTCTTGTTTGGGAACTTGGTTTGCTCTGGGCGCCCGTGCAGTATATCAGCCCTCACAAAACATACGAAATTGAAGTATACAACGAAGATTTCGAACCGCTTACCCAACTTTCGTGCACATATTCAAGCCTTCTGTATTCAGAACACTATAACCAATGGTTCAATTTATTATTATATTGCTTTTTGTTTTTAGTATGAAATGTATCTTTTTATTATTATCATTTTCACTTTGCTCTTTATCTTCACTCAGCTGCTTTCCACTGTTTAGACTTCTGGTCTGTGTGTACCGTTTGGAGTGGCTAAATAGTTGCTCCTATAAAGCTGTTCTTCAGTGCGATATCTGACATAGCTATTCTGAAACCACCCGTATCGTTTAAACTGGCCACTCTCAGCGTTGCAGATCAAACAATAGACAGGTTTGGCTAGGACTCTGGAAAGCGTCGCTATTGATATGTGCTGCATCTTAGAGACCCGCGTATAAGATCCCAGTGAATTGCTTCGAATAAGTTCCCCATGTCAACTGGGAAAGTTTGTTTCATGTGCGCTTATCCGAGGACACTGCGGCATCACCAACCGGCCTCGCTGGTATCAGTGTCACACTAAGCGTCTAGTTCAAAGCTGCACTACTCATCTAGGTCCCCATCAACATTCGCTTGTGTGCTGTCAGGCTAGAAGATTCGTCTGGAGTAAGAAGAAACCGGTAAGAGAAACGATATCTTTTTGTCATCTCCGCCTTTGCTCAGACGGATTGCAGTCCGGGTGCAACCAAAGGTGAATTCTATTATCAACTGACTGGCCTTCTATACCAAGTGCGCTTGACAGAAATCGTAGTGGTATTTGGGGACTTGAATGTGCAGGTCGGGCATCTAGGCTCCAAGAAGAGTCGTTTAAGTGGCCAGTGGGACTAGTTGGCCACAGGTCTGATAATGGGGATTGTCTTCTGAAGCCTTGGGTGGGTGGAAATCTATTTCTAGTCAGCATAAACTTCTAGGACAGTCATCGCCGTTGCGCTACTTGGCGTCCTCCCCCTGCCACTCAATCCTGGACTGAAACAGATCACATTGCAATCAACAAATTAGTTCCACCCAACATTGTAGCTAAATACCAATGTGAGCTAGATTTAAGGTTGGCTACTGATCCTCCAGAAAGTGTAGACGAGCATTGACTGCACTTGCAAGACGCCATAAAAATGGCGAGCAAAGCAGCTTGCAGCAGGAAAGGACGTCCTGCTAACAAACACTGGGTTTGCGCGAGCTCTCTGCAACTTCTTGATGCCTGTTGGACAATTCCGGTGGGTGGTGAGTACAGTGGTTTGCGTAAGTCTCTTATGCGAAAGACTACACAATGCTTACGCAAGGACCGTGAGGCTTGGTGGTCAGGATGCACGAATGAGATGGAAGAAGAAGCCGCACCCAGTAGTAGTCGGAAGCTGTTCTAGCTCATCTGAGCCAATGCCAGCAAGAAGCCAGGTGTTAGTGAGACGTTTGTCTGTGAGGTAGATGGTACTCCGATAAACAATCATCAGAGACACCTGGAATGCTGGGTGGAGCACTTCGGAAAGCAGTTTGGCTGGTCCACTGCCTCAGCATCTTCAGTTTCAGTGTATCGTGCTCCATGGTCAGTTAATATTGCCTCACCTAACGAAGCGGAGGTTCATAAAGAACTCCAAGTTTTGAGACGCCACAAGGTACCCGGTCGATACAACTTATCCCGACTTTTTTTAAGGATGGAGGAATGACTCTCATCAGGGGACTGACTAGATTGTTTGAGAAGGTATGGGGGTCTGTGAGTTTTTCATCACTCTGGAATGAGGCCATCATTGTGCCAATCTTTACAAAGGGTCTATGCCATGTATGTGACAGTCATCGAGGTATTGGTATTGGTCTGTTACTAGTCACTTCGAAAATACTGGATGCTATCATATTTCCCAGGCTTTGCAGAACACATGACAAAATGATTCTCAAGGAACAGACTGGGTTTCCATCAAGTTGTGGATGCCTTAACCATGTATTTACCCTCCGCTAGATACTTGAACATCGCTACACATATTACAAAGCAACAGTCGTTGTGCTTCTTGACATTAAGACTGTCTTCAATTTGTTGGACAGAATTTCCTGTTGGAGATGAGTGTGCCTTGAAAATTTATTAACATCTTGAAATCTCTATATAATAACACTAACACCTGAGGTAGAGTTAGAGCATACAACCACCTGTTGCATTGTTCCAAACCAGCATTGAGGTTGGGTAGGTTTGCCCGACTTCTCCATCCCTCTTTCAATTTTCAGTCGATGACATTCTTTAGACAGCTCTGAAGGAAGTGTGTGGTAGTTGTGTAGATCCACTACCTGGAGAACGACTATTCGACCTTGAATATGCGGAGGATATCGTCTTACTGTGCGATAATATACAGGCTACTCAAGTTGGATTTAATCAGTTGGGGATTAGGGTTCGTAAATATAGTATGTGCTTTGCACTATCGAAATGCAAAGTACTTTTGCAGGAAGTCTTTACCAGCGCTCACTCTTGGTGGTGAGGCGTTGGAAGTAGTTGAAAATTTCGTGTATCTGGGTAGTTATGTGAGTGCTGGTGGAGGTGTATGATGATATTTGTAACCGCATATTGAATGCCAGTGTGGCACACACCAATCTGGGTCACCTTTGGTACCGTCCCCGTGTTATTCTGATTGTAAAAGGTTGGGCTTACAACGCTTCGACGTGAACAGTTCTGCTTTACGTTTGTGAAACCTGGCCTTTCCAAGCTGAGGATGTGTAACAACTGTGTGTGTTCGATCATCGTTGTCTCCGTGGGATTGCTCGTATCCGGTGGCAACACTGTCAAAGTAATTCTGAAGTACGACAGTGTGTTTTGGGATCTTGGAACATTGGCTTCGGTGGCTTCAACATGTATCACGCATGTCATGCTAACGGCTTTCATACTGTTCATTATTTGGTAACTCTGGGACTGGATGTTTAGAAGCAGAGGAGTGGTCAGTGTATGACGTGGCGCCGTGGGATGAAGGATAGTTGTATCAGGTTAGTATCTGTTGGTTAACCAGAACTCTCTGGGTGGGGTCCGAGAGATCACGCAACTCACAGGCTTGAGATGTTATCAGATATGGGTCAGAATCGAGACTAATGACGGTCATGCTGTAACTTCCCTCTATCTTCTGCTGCTGGAAAGTAATGAATATTTCGTTTGAATGTACCTTACTGGACTGCCTTTTTAATCATGCCATTCCTACTGTTTTTCTTTCTTACATATCCACTTCCATCGTTTATGTCTTCATAATGTTGATCTACTATTTTGTGTGACGCATTTCTTGGTGCCCTTGCTGTACCAAGTTAGTGTTCGAATAAATAAATAATAATCTTGTTTTGGGTGCTGTTTGGGCCGGAGTGTGAATAGGGCTGGTAAGTATCTTTTAACAACTATCTGACTGCTCATGATTCATGAACCAACAGACCTGCTGGTGTGTAGATTAAGGTTTGCTAGTTAGAAGTCCGAGATAGATTGAACTATCTCAGTGGAAGACAAAAAGGTAATACAACTTGTTAGAATTGGTGTCACTGGTCAAGGGGCAGTACCAGTTGCCCCTGCTCTGGCGAAGTGATTGGCTTGGGTTATCAAAGTAGATTGCGAAAGGATTCAGAACTTGGCGAATTGGTCAGTCACAGAAAAGGATGAGAAGAGCTCAGTGCGTAGAAGACCTATGTACCGGACTTCAGATTCAAATCGATTCACAGCATCCTGTTTTTAACTCCATAAATCCATGAAGGTCAGGATAGTGTCCGATTTCCCAGCCAAGTTTGATGGGCTATTACTGATTAACTTTGTCCACACTGGCCCTAACATAACGAGCGATGTGACAGGGGAGTTACTGAGGTCTCTCTACCTTCCAACCGCTTCATTTTTTATATTGGAGAGAAGTTCTTACGAATACAACCCACTCTGGAAGACAGAGTTCCATTAAGCTTTCTGTGATATCCATCAGGTGTGTTGTATTTATTGCCTAGAGTTTATCATCCAGTTGTTCATTCGTTCGGCTCCACTCTCTCTTCATTCTGCGTGTTGTTTGCCTCAAAACAAGTATAAAAATGCGATAAATCTGTGGACCAAATTATGTAGTCGGTGTTAGGGCAGAGTTTTTACGTTGATGATTGTCTAGTGTTTGTGGAATCCATAGATGGGACTTTCATGACTATTGAAGCTGAGTAGGTTCCAACTACACAGACTAATTAGTAATGGCTGGTTGTTGAAAACTATACCCGCTTATGAGAAGTCAAGTGATTTAGCCAATCTGATTGTATCATAATTCCCATTTCTGGCGCGTTAAAAGAAACTGCTTGAAATTCAAAGTAAGTTTACCAAATTGTCCAGGCATTGGTAGATGGTGTTCAGCCTGTACAGCTTCGTTTTATTGCCCCTTTGGTTATGTAGTCCAGCTCTTACTCCAGCCTAAATGTTTGTTACTGTAGTTATGTCGATTCTCTTGTTGTTGGGAGGTGTTTACAGATGAAAATATCCAGATAGTTTGGGACAGGTGCTGAGGCGGAATTCTGATGTCCGAGAACTTATCGATCCCCTTTCCATCACCTCAGCAACCTTTGGTATTATAATCCATCTTTTCACTTGTTTTCCTGTACGGAGGTGTGGTACGCCTCACTTTAAAATCTCAAGAAAGTGTGATAATGTTTCTTTATGAAGACCATTGCGATACTCTTTTTGGAATGAGAAGCTGCAGTTTCGTCGTCCAGACTCCTTTTCAAAATCTTAGACAGAAGTTGAAAAGATTTGAACATCGTTTACCTCTGTACAGATTTTGTGATTGTCATATATTTTATTTATAATGCTCACTCCAGATTTAAGAATTTTTATAGCTAACTGTGTTGAGTTTATTCCCGATAATACCGAACATGAACAATGGAAGTATGCATTTCCAAGTGATAGCCCAATCAAATTGGCCTTCTGAGGTAGAAATGTTGACTATCTGCAAGGTTTGGAAACATGGACACGAAAGTCTAATCTTCTGCTAGAACTTGAAATTTCATGATGATCAAGAAATATTTCAACAGTTGAAGGTTTGACATTCTAGAAATTAGTAAAGAGGTGATATTTATGACCCTGAATATAAAGGACTGTCCGGTAGATAAGTTACTAGTGTACCATTCATCTTCGATCAGCCTAAAACGTATCACCATTTGTATCTTCAGAGCTAAAGCTTGCATTCGAGGGAAGCTCGGTCATCCAGTCTCAATTTTGACGAAGAAAAGCTTTCATAATGTAACAGATTTAGAGGCGCCAGATTTGGTCGTGCTGGAGAATGTACAGAACCAATGTTTTATAAAGTTACAAAGCAATCCATCAAGGGTAGGCAGCACTATTATCAAGCGGTCGTCACTGCGGAGGTTGCATCCAGTGCTAGTAGGAGTAGTATTCTGTGTCGACTGGATCTTAGTAACACTGATTTCCTCTATACTTGTGAGCATCCGACACTTCTGCCTAATCGTCATCCAGTGATTGACTGCATTATCAAGTATTATCGTGAATTAGGACTTATGGATTGGATACATTTCTTGGTCACTACATAAAAGAAATACTTGGTAGTTGAAGGTGCTTTGGAAATTAAGAAAGTCTCAGTTGTATACATTGAATGTAAGGCTAGATCAGCTAAACCGCTGACAAAACTGATGTTGGATTTACTAATAGATAGCGTAATCAAAGACTAACTTTTCGTTGTAATAAGTGCAGGTTATTTTAGTCCATTGAATATCAAAGGTAGTACGAATAAGAAACGTTATGGATGTATCTTCTTATGTTTAAAGATTTTAGCTGTTCATTTGGAACTTGTGCATACTGCAGGAATTGACTCGTTTTGTATGGCGTTCTCGAGATTCGCAAATAGATGGAGGATCTTAAAGAGAATCACAGCGATCAAGGAAAGGATTTTGTTGGAGTAGAGCTGAAATTATGTAAATTTTGAGGATTTTGAAAGAAAGTGGAGTGGTTAACGGGATGTTGAAAGATGGTATCACGTAGGAGTTCACCCACCATATCCTAGTCATTGTGGTGGAGTATGAGAACGATTGTTCAGCTCCATTCATTGAATCTTAAGCGAAGTCTCATAGAAGAACTGTATTTCGTCTGTTTTATGTGAATGGAGATGGTCCTAAATAATTGACCTCTAATGATAGTCGGTGATGACTCTGAATATGTAAACATCCTCACCCAACAGCTTGTTGCTGAGAGGCGAGTGAGGTACCAAGTTAGCGTTGCTACCTGTGCGAAGTTACAGTCTACATAAGAGACAAACATAGATACCACTAGACACCTTTTGGGGATAATTGTTGGGAGGCAACTTACCAACGCTGCAAATGCGGTATAAACGGGCTCATCTTAGTCGTGACTCACACTTGAGTAATTAGGTGTTGTTTCTTGAGGAGGATGTCTCGCAGAATTTGACCAAAGGGAATCATTACAAGAAAGTAGTTGAAAGTGATGGACATGTAGGTGAAACAGTGGTTATGACTTTGTCAGGCACTTTTCAACGTTACTTGGAAAACTTACACTTCTCAGAGAGGATAGGAATGAGACAAGTAGGTTTACCCATAAGATTATCCTCTTCCGTTAAGCCACAGTTTCTACTCGGATTTGGTTGTTGAATAAAGTATGGAGTAGTAAGGAGTCATCCTGTATTGAGATGTGCTGTTAAGTTTACCTTCCCTGTCTATCTCGGATTTGTAATGCTAGCCTATTACTCTGATGAAAAGTCATGACTTTTGAGGTCAGCTAAGTGGGTAGTGACAACAAATACTTACCAACTGCATTGGATGATAGCCAGGGGATATAAAGGATTGATAGAAGTTAGAGAACAGACTGAACAAACGAAATAAACGTTGGACCTCGCACAAATCGGCACACTTCACAGCAGTATACAAAGAACAGGTGGATAGAAAAAGACTGATACTTAAGTGGACAAAAGTGCACATGAGAAGAAGCAGTTTGAAAATAGAAGTTGGTGAAAGTATTCAAGCTTTAGAAGACGTCAAACAGTAAATACGCCAGCCATATCACCAACGGTCACCAACCATCGATCTCGAGGACGCCAACCAGACATTCTGATTCTCACTTCGCCGACTTGTGCCACATCTTGCGATGGTCACCGTGGACTCTCCAATCCAATCCGACTTCCCCTGAGGTAAGTGGTGCCTTGGTATGCGCAACACATTTCCAAGGCATATCAGTCGATGAAGGTTCACAACCTCATCGATCGACTCACTTGCCTAGTACCATTCGCCCAACCTCTACATCACTCACACAGTGATCCCACCAAACACGAGTAAAGCTATGAAGATACCTGTGATCAAACACTTGTAACCGCTTCATATCTTCTAATTATAACGCCCACATCTCACAGTCGTATAACAGGACACAACGAACTGCAATGCAATATACTCGTCCTTTCATAGATAGTCAGATATCTCGCCAGTCGGTAACAGAGATTAAGCAAGTTGACAAATGCTAAACGGATCTTGTGTATCCGAGCTGATATTTCGTCAGCAACCATCTTGTTTGGGCTGACGTAACTTCCCATGTAAGAGAAGTGTTTGACGCACTCCAACACTTCACTCCCTATCATTAAACTAGGAGTAGTTGCAGATCAGTCCTGAAGCATCATCTTGCGTCGGACAAATGCAAAATATATGCCAAAAGCACTCAGATTTTCGCTCAGTGTTCATATGACCCTAAAATTTGTCAGCGTGTTCACCTACTAGAACGAAGTCAACGTCATACTGCAAGTCAAGTACGTGGCCTCTACTGAGTAGATCAGTCGGTGTGAAGTCAATGTTACCTAGTGTTATGTTTATCAGTGAATCCGTGACGAAATTAAACAGGAATGGTATCAGTGGGCATCCCTAGTGGAGACCCCTAGTTGTCATCGCTTCACATGACAATTCTCAGTGAGCCCTTTTGCAGCTGAATGAGTTCGAGTAGAGAGCTTTGATTAGCGTTATGTACTTTCTGAATACTTCCTTCACAGTCACTGACAAAAAATCTCAGGGTCGGAAGTGGAAACTACTTTCCTCAAGCATGGAAATATGTCGAGTGTTGGCCGCCGGCAAGTATGTCATTGTTCCATAACCTGACAAAAGGTTGAGATATGATCGATGCACCCTCGTCCATGTTTGGAACCTTCATGGTCTTCCCGAGTTTTGTGTTCTCCATATCAAGGTAGGCTTCAGATAACTATGGACTCGGGCATCTTGGACATGGAATTAGTTAAACTAATCCCCGTATGACTGTCGTGAGGAGAATTCTCTGCCTTCTCATAGACTATAGTGATCAGTGAATTAGTCCAGTTGGGCAGGACTACCTCTGATTTCCATACGCTGGCTAGTATCTTTGCTACTCTCCTCAGTAGTCTTCTACCTTCTTCTGTGAAAACTTGAGGTGGCAAATCGTCAAATCCTGGTGTTTTGCATCTTCTCAAATGGTGAAACTGCCTTCTCAGCTTCGTAGAGTGTTAGAGGGCCGACATCTACATTTCATGCAGGTTTGGGTTGACGCTGTATGACTGAAGCAACTTTGTTTTCGGTGAGTTGAGCTGTGCTTCGAAGTGTTCCGCCCAACGTTGTAGTCACCTGTCTTGAGAGGCTATCAGCATCCCATCCTTGTCGGTGATGGTCTCACTCATCATTATTTTTGTTTTGCCAATATCGTTAATACGCCTGAATAATAGATGAGAATCGTCTAATGCTGATGCTTTCTCCATCTATCTCGCTTTCACCACCCACCACTGCTTGCGATCGTTGCGAAGACTTGAACAATCTACGTTTCAGCTACTTTCACTATTCATTGTGATCAGGGTTAGATGGGATGATTCTTCTCGCATCGATGAGTTTGGTAGACGTTTGTTACTTTTTGGATGCAGGTTATCAGCTGTACTTGTGACTGTTTCTACAACGGGCTTAATATCACGACAGGTTCCCTTAGGATGAGGACTGTTATCAGGTTCAGACTAATACTTAGCTATTTCCTCCCTAAATATGTACTTAATGTTCTCATCTTCCAATGCAGCACAGACAAGCTTCACTACAGCCTATTTCCTGTGATCAGCGAAGCTCAGATATACACGTGACTGGGGTTCAAGCATGTAGTCCTGAAAGATCGATGATCCTTCACCGAAAAGTCTCCAACGATGTTTTGTAGCAATATAATCTACCAGTGTGCATCGTTGGTTCGATGTTGGTGCTCTCTATGTGAGACAGTGTCTTTTCATATGCTTGAAGTTAGTGCTGGTCTGAAACAAGTGATTGTCGGGACCAAGTTGCAAGAGAGGATCACCGTTGTCGTTTCGTTGACATGGGACTCCATAGATATGTACAAGAAACCTTTCCGATTGACTCAGCTTTCCTGTTTTTGTGCTAAAGGCACCTGCTGGTATGATTTTATCTGAAGGTTTTGCTTTCTGTAGCAAAATTGACGGGTTCTGAGAGAATTCATCCTTTGAATCATCCGAACTGCAGTCGATGGGCGCGTAGGTTGTGATATCGAATACATATTGGCTAGTCTCACGATGCCTCTTAGTTCCCACAGATCGATTCAGTTGTTTAGCACCCAGACGGTTGTTGAGTATTATCGAGTCGGGAATTGGGGTTTCTGCGCAACAACTTAATGTCATGCCTACGCCTCCGACTCGATGAAAGCTATGCATTGAATCTTCGGGCACTGGTAAAATGACTTTTGCTGATCCACCACAGTAGTGAGGTGAGGTCAAGTGAATGACTGTGGTATGATTCCGTTTATGTGTCTCAGAAACATGGCGTAGATCTTCGGTTTTCGATTCCGGAGTTCTTGTAAGAGACGCCTTCTATGGGAGATGATGTGTAGTTCGGAGGGAGGTTAACGGCTCCCAAGTGGAACCAACAGCGAAATCTTTAGAGACTAGAAATTGTATTTTGCAGGCTTTGATCATGTTATATCCCTGAGTTTAGCATGTCGCCACTGTTATATCTTTGGCTTGATTGGTTGATGGAGATGCTCGAGTTGATCCTACGGCCACTGTCATCGCATCAGCTGACTCAGTGAGAAGATGAGTTTCTATGGTTAGTCCACACAATGCAATAATATTTGTATGCAGCAAATTACATAGGAAGTTTGTAAGGTGTTAAAGCGTGTGCGGCCTAATCAGAATGTGAAAGAATGAGAAAGAAAATAAACATGTGAACGACAGTTGAAACTAATTGGTTGTGACTTTCATTTCTTGTCTACGGACACAACAGATCATTAGTAACACTCGCAGAGTGAGAGGTTGAGCAAGTTGTAAGAAGTTTAACAGTAGTAACAGGAATTGAAGACATAGGAGAATAAAATGGTGTGGAGGGTAGGTTATGGTTGATTGGGTTACGTATATTGCAGTTAGCGTGGGGCTGTGGTTCATTGGTTTAGGTAGTTGACTTTCAGTCTGTTAGTCACGGTTTCTAACATCTCTGCACCTACCAAGTTTTGAGTAGTCAGTCACACGATAGATGTGGCGTATTGCTTACTGCGCGAACTAGCACGTGGTTACTGAGTTCGTTTCGCCTGAGCTTTCAGGAAAAAATAGTAGTACCGTTCTATTGCATATGGAGACGAATAGGCTTTCAGCTATGGGAAAACAAGAATGTGGGACGGATTACTTATGTCTGAAAGATCTCATTATTGAAAGAGATGATTGGGCTCCCCAAGATAACTAGGCCTTCCTTCCTCATCCTTGAACTCTGGAGAGTTGTCCGTAGATATCGGCTGCTGCTACAAAGCCTACATACTCTAGTTAACTGGTCTACAAGAGGGAGTCTAGGAATTAATACCACCAAGAGCGTAGTCATACGAATAGGTCATAAAAATCCACATGACTGCTTGAATAACGATATGCTATCATTCAAGGTAGACACCAACTAACTGCAGAGAGGCAGCTGGCGAAGGCTTCTGATTCTTGTTGTTCTTACAAAAGGTCTTTCAGAGGTTTTGTGAGAACATTCTTGGAATCTTATATCTGAATTTCGTAAGGCCCCATTCGGAATATGGGATTCGAACAAAGAGCCCATGTTTCATATATGAAGCTGACATATTAGAGTGGGTCCAGTGGGTAGGAATCGAGATAGTTAAAAGGCTGTCGAATCGATTTGACTAAAAAAGACTAGGTCATTTGGTTCTTTTCCAACTGCCTTATTGTAAGATGAGGAGTGATCTTATTTTATCTCATCGTACCTTAAATAGTGATTTACGTTCTAAATTAAATTATTTATTCGCCCCTCTAAAACTGTTCACTTTGGAGGACATCGTCTTGATGTTGATAAACCATGATCGAATCATCTACATTCGGAATTGCGTTTCTTGGACAGTTGCAAACCACGGGAGCTCTCCACCGGAGCACAGCGTTCTCATCTGTCGATACTTCCAAATGAGGTTGGTTCTCTACCGTAATCCCACTAGCAAGGATTTATATATATCACTAACCTACTATCCTTATTGCCGAAGACATTTTTATGTTCCTTTTTCCCATTCCAGATCCTTGTGCTAACTGAGCGAACAACCACCGATGAACTTCAGCACATCCTGCGCTACAACGTGCCTACAAATTGGATGACAATCTACTAACATCTGGTCGTTGCATTTTTCGCACCACTGCAACAACATACCTATAGTCTGGACGGAAACCTACCAGCAGCTGGTTATTCCATTTATGGGCTGGTTTTTACTTCAGTATGTTGGACCACCGGGATTAACGGAGGTAGCCTATATTCTATTTGCCTAATCTGTGTCACTCAGGAGTCCAGTTCATGTATCTCTGATTTAGTTTGGTCGACTTTATTTTGTGTACATGTCTGCGACAGAATTGACCAAAACTTTTATGATTCACAGTTGTTTCAATTTATACATGGGAAGTAGTGTGTAAATGAATTTGAAGAATTTAGACATTTTACGAATGATTTGCTTTTGTTATTATGAAACTGACGTACTCTCCGATGTTGAACTGTTTAGAAAGAAGAAAGGGATATATGACAAACGAAGAAGGAATCAAAGGCTTTCCAAAGAGGTTTATTAAAGTGATTGTGCAGGACTGGTCTGCAACTACTCCTAGTTTAATGATAGGGAGTGAAGTGTTGGAGTGCGTCAAACACTTCTCTTACATGGGAAGTTACGTCAGCCCAAACAAGATGGTTGCTGACGAAATATCAGCTCGGATACACAAGATCCGTTTAGCATTTGTCAACTTGCTTAATCTCTGTTACCGACTGGCGAGATATCTGACTATCTATGAAAGGACGAGTATATTGCATTGCAGTTCGTTGTGTCCTGTTATACGACTGTGAGATGTGGGCGTTATAATTAGAAGATATGAAGCGGTTACAAGTGTTTGATCACAGGTATCTTCATAGCTTTACTCGTGTTTGGTGGGATCACTGTGTGAGTGATGTAGAGGTTGGGCGAATGGTACTAGGCAAGTGAGTCGATCGATGAGGTTGTGAACCTTCATCGACTGATACGCCTTGGATATGTGTTGCACATGCCGAACTACCGCATACATCGACGTGTTTGTATGTATGGACTACCTGGTTGGGGTCTTCGAAATAATAAGAATCAGTGGTTGCATATTCTTGGTGAAATGGCTGAAAACCGGTTACAATGGTGCAGATGTGTTCTCTCGTTGACATCTGCTGAAGCCTTTTGTTTTCATATTGTTTATTCTGTCCAACAAGTTTGTTGCTGATATTGGTCTTATTTTATCCACTTGTTCTTTGCATACTGCTATGAAGTGTGGCAACTTAAATCGATACTCTTGTGTGCAAGTTTTTAGGTTAATTTTGTTTTTTGGAAGCCGCATAGAATCGAAAACTAAGTTTTAATAAACATCCATGCCGTATTTCTTCAATAATTTGAGAATGCACTTCGTTAGTTTGTAGGATATTATGGTATTTTTTCGAGTAGTGTCTATGGTTACATAAATCGCATTATTTACCTAGACTTTCTGTCAGTTAGTGAACATGAGTATAGAACTTGAATTACTGGTTAGCGATCCGAGTCATCACACTTCATATGAGTGCATCGAGCTGGAAAAGGGATAAATTAGGAAGGAATTAGTAGGAAGTCGTAATAAAAGAGGATGGATGTATAATGCTAGCGATATTTAGTTTGAGAATTGGAATCGATTCTTAACCATATAACTTAGAGTCTCCAATCACTGATTTTGGTTACCACTGGAAGCCTACTACCTAGACGTCATACAGACTTAAAATTGAACATGGCACAACTGCATATCAGTTTGAGTTGCCTCACTGTCACACTGAGATAAGATTCAGTCGTAAGTTCAGTCCTTTTTTAGGACAGGAACATATTTGGTTGGGATGTTAATGAATCTTGAAAAGATCTGCCTTATGATATGGGTTGAATATTGCAAGGGTTGAGAAATAAGCCATTGTGTTCCGAAGTTCATCGAATACTTGTCATTTTTGCACAGTCAATTTTCCGAGTTCGAATTAACTCATAACTTTTTATGATTGAAAAAGATGGACAGAGGTCATTGTAGAATCTTGCTCAAAAGTAAGTCAGTTCTAATTGCCGAACTTGGAAACCTCACAAATGGATAGTGATCAGAAATAAATTAGTAATAAAGCAGCCGAAACGGAAATAAGGAGAGGTAGAATGGGTAAGATATTTAGTAAGGTATTCGACATTTTGAAAGTGATTAGGAGTCAATGTATATGCTCACCTGTGATGGATTTTGAGCCGTGTCACCGAGTCTGTGTCTCAAAGTACTACTTTATCACTTCTACCCGGAAAAGGTGGGTCAGTATGCAACATAGAGGAAATTTCCTAACTTCGGTAGTTTTGCTTTAAGGTTCATATTTATTCTATTCAACAACTGACAAAGTGATTGTGTACAAGTGATACATATCACGAAGTGCATTATTTGTACCATCTATTTATTCATTACTGCCGAAAATAATCGTGTCTATTTCATTTCAATAGCTACCTACACTATGTAACATAGAATATATTGTCATATTCGTAGTTTCCTGTCGGTTGGTTGTTTATTTTGAAGTAGGAATTCAGAACTCAGTACATTTCCAGTTTTTAATTCTAATGTTTCTTATTATTCATCATGGCTTCACTTAATATGTGCTTACTGTTTCATTCATTTGTCTTTGTTTTTATAGACCTATGGTGCTTGACTGTTGGATTATGTGTGCATCAGGAGATTGTTCAATTGATTGTCGTGATATTATTGCTCCTGCAAATATTCTATTTATTATAAGCCTATGCACTATTCTATTGGGTGTTGTCCCCATTATAATAGGTATTTGTGTCAGCCTGGTTGATGGAAGATTGATCACTCACTTATCGATATCTTATTTAGGTATTCCCTTTGTTTTAGCTGGCTGTATCACGTTAATTGTAGCTGTTGTTCGAATTGTCTCTACGAATAAAAAACTGTGGTGATATGAATTTAACATTAAACGAATTCAAAAGACAATGGAATCAAGAAGAGATGAGTGTTGGGTTTACTTCTCCTAGTAGTCCAGAAGATGTATATAAGTCATTTTCTTCATCACTTAGCAAATCTCTGAGTAACTTAAGTCATAATTCGGTTTCGAATAATGAAATTGAATTACCTAAATCGTTGACGAACTTCCACCAGAGGTTACCAATGCCACCAAGGCAAGCTATTTTGAATTAGAGCTATTCAGTTATCACTGTATAATAAGTTCTGGTTTTTTTTATATACTTGATGTCTTTCACCAGTAACTTTTATCACTTTGGTTTTCATAATTTGTTTTTTATTTGACAAATAAATGGTTCAAGATGTTTTTTTTCATGTTGTTTCTATTCTACACTTAGTTCATTGATTTATCTAGCTTTTAGGCAATCCCAATGTTACATATTTCAACAGTATAGCTGGTGTTGTCGTACATTTTGTCCTATTCACAAACCTCGATTTATTTTGTCTAGGCAGTTCATCATTATCAATGGTGGTTTTGCTTGATGTTATCACTGAATGTTTTGCAAACTGTCTGAGTCAACTAATTTTTAGGTAGTCGGGTTTGGAAAATAGTTGGGAAGACCCAAAAGACGACAGTGCCTCCTGTATGAGCGCTGCCCTGTCATTTGACCTTAGTGATGAATGCAGGGTTGTGAAGCGATATATAACCACTAGTTAAATAGGGACTCGATGTGCAGAACCCACTTTCACCCACAGAGTCCTTCTAAGTCCTAACAGAGATTACTAGCGATAGAAATAATCATGTTTGACGGCATGTCGAGAAACTATGGAAATTTGCGAGCCCTTTCAAACATAACTATACTGATCCATCTCACAGATGATATAGTCTGTCATGCATAATTAATTGCTGCGCTGGTGAGATCAGAAAAGCTACTGAGGGATGTTTGTCTCTCCTAAAGGATGTTAGACTCTAAAAGGTTAAGCATCTACTAAAAGTAGTTGTCTTGTTTAGATGATATTGAAGATTTCTCGAAGGAATTAATTGATTGTTGAACCGTACGAGATGGTGATGTATATTTAAGAAAGGCAGTAAGGGGGGTTTCAATGATGAGATCGCTTAAGTTAATATGGTTTATGAAACCTCAGCAAATTGCTCAACAGTAATCAAAAGAGTCGTTCAGGCGACTTTCCTGTCAAATGCAGACGAATGGAATTCATGTAGTATTTGAGAAAGGGTGCAGTGGATTAGAAGTTCTATCTGAACATCTCGTTTCTTTGTGAAGAAGATTAATCGCTAGCTGTCACAAACCGGGCTCAAAGAACGTGTTCTTTGGAGACCAACACAGGCATCCTACCTTTACAATGAGAAAGTGACTCAATCCAATCAGGCATGAGAGTAATAAAAAGTGTCCTGTCTGTCAATAAGAGCACAGAGTAAAGATATGTGACAAATTCTGTCCCTTTGACCAAGAGCGAAGTTGAGAGTACAGATCTTTAGATATATCTCTAAGGATTGCCAGGTGGTGACGTGATGTGTGGAGGCCAGTTGTACTGGGCTTCACGATTTCTTCTGCACATCACTAAGCAAGAGAAGTGACACAAGCGCTATCTGTCTGCGTGGGGTTCACTCTGATTTGCGTAGTTGATCATTTAGGTGTACAAGAGAAGTGCGCTACCCTTGGAAACGTGTCAGAAACGAATCTTATAAAGATGGAACTTGGACATAAGCTTGGTATAGTGGGACCGCATACTTGGCCGATAGTCACAGTACAGCTGTCAGGTACATTTCCATAGTTGATTTTATCACTGAATGTTTGAATAGACCTTATCAGTTTCAGGTTAATATGTGGTATGCGCTTTATTCTCTGTTATTTGAAATGGCTTTCACTCTTAATCAGGACTCGAACTATTGGCAACTTCTCCAAAACACGTATTTTAACAAGATGGTTCGGAAAACTGTTGATAGATTGGTCGGGGCAACCACTTTGAGGCCCAATGGGTGTTAGATCAGCGTAGCAATCGTATGGTTCACTAACTGTTCTTGTTTGGGAACTTGGTTTGCTCTGGGCGCCCGTGCAGTATATCAGCCCTCACAAACATACGAAAATTGAAGTATACAACGAAGATTTCGAACCGCTTACCCAACTTTCGTGCAACATATTCAAGCCTTCTGTATTCAGAACACTATAACCAATGGTTCAATTATTATTATATTGCTTTTTGTTTTTAGGTATGAAATGTATCTTTTTATTATTATCATTTTCACTTTGCTCTTTATCTTCACTCAGCTGCTTTCCACTGTTTAGGACTTCTGGTCTGTGTGTACCGTTTGGAGTGGCTAAATAGTTGCTCCTATAAAGCTGTTCTTCAGTGCGATATCTGACATAGCTATTCTGAAACCACCCGTATCGTTTAAACTGGCCACTCTCAGCGTTGCAGATCAAACAATAGACAGGTTTGGCTAGGACTCTGGAAAGCGTCGCTATTGATATGTGCTGCATCTTAGAGACCCGCGTATAAGATCCAGTGAATTGCTTCGAATAAGTTCCCCATGTCAATTGGGAAAGTTTGTTTCATGTGCGCTTATCCGAGGACACTGCGGCATCACCAACCGGCCTCGCTGGTATCAGTGTCACACTAAGCGTCTAGTTCAAAGCTGCACTACTCATCTAAGTCCCTATCAACATTCGCTTGTGTGCTGTCAGGCTAGAAGATTCGTCTGGAGTAAGAAGAAACCGGTAAGAGAAACGATATCTTTTTGTCATCTCCGCCTTTGCTCAGACGGATTGCAGTCCGGGTGCAACCAAAGGTGAATTCTATCATCAACTGACTGGCCTTCTATACCAAGTGCGCTTGACAGAATTCGTAGTGGTATTTGGGGACTTGAATGTGCAGGTCGGGCATCTAGGCTCCAAGAAGAGTCGTTTAAGTGGCCAGTGGGACTAGTTGGCCACAGGTCTGATGATGGGGATTGTCTTCTGAAGCCTTGGGTGGGTGGAAATCTATTTCTAGTCAGCATAAACTTCTAGGACAGTCATCGCCGTTGCGCTACTTGGCGTCCTCCCCCTGCCACTCAATCCTGGACTGAAACAGATCACATTGCAATCAACAAATTAGTTCCACCCAACATTGTAGCTAAATACCAATGTGAGCTAGATTTAAGGTTGGCTACTGATCCTCCAGAAAGTGTAGACGAGCATTGACTGCACTTGCAAGACGCCATAAAAATGGCGAGCAAAGCAGCTTGCAGCAGGAAAGGACGTCCTGCTAACAAACACTGGGTTTGCGCGAGCTCTCTGCAACTTCTTGATGCCTGTTGGACAATTCCGGTGGGTGGTGAGTACAGTGGTTTGCGTAAGTCTCTTATGCGAAAGACTACACAATGCTTACGCAAGGACCGTGAGGCTTGGTGGTCAGGATGCACGAATGAGATGGAAGAAGAAGCCGCACCCAGTAGTAGTCGGAAGCTGTTCTAGCTCATCTGAGCCAATGCCAGCAAGAAGCCAGGTGTTAGTGAGACGTTTGTCTGTGAGGTAGATGGTACTCCGATAAACAATCATCAGAGACACCTGGAATGCTGGGTGGAGCACTTCGGAAAGCAGTTTGGCTGGTCCACTGCCTCAGCATCTTCAGTTTCAGTGTATCGTGCTCCATGGTCAGTTAATATTGCCTCACCTAACGAAGCGGAGGTTCGTAAAGAACTCCAAGTTTTGAGACGCCACAAGGTACCCGGTCGATACAACTTATCCCGACTTTTTTTAAGGATGGAGGAATGACTCTCATCAGGGGACTGACTAGATTGTTTGAGAAGGTATGGGGGTCTGTGAGTTTTTCATCACTCTGGAATGAGGCCATCATTGTGCCAATCTTTACAAAGGGTCTATGCCATGTATGTGACAGTCATCGAGGTATTGGTATTGGTCTGTTACTAGTCACTTCGAAAATACTGGATGCTATCATATTTCCCAGGCTTTGCAGAACACATGACAAAATGATTCTCAAGGAACAGACTGGGTTTCCATCAAGTTGTGGATGCCTTAACCATGTATTTACCCTCCGCTAGATACTTGAACATCGCTACACATATTACAAAGCAACAGTCGTTGTGCTTCTTGACATTAAGACTGTCTTCAATTTGTTGGACAGAATTTCCTGTTGGAGATGAGTGTGCTTTGAAAATTTATTAACATCTTGAAATCTCTATATAATAACACTAACACCTGAGGTAGAGTTAGATCATACAACCACCTGTCTGCATTGTTCCAAACCAGCATTGAGGTTGGGTAGGTTTGCCCGACTTCTCCATCCCTCTTTCAATTTTCAGTCGATGACATTCTTTAGACAGCTCTGAAGGAAGTGTGTGGTAGTTGTGTAGATCCACTACCTGGAGAACGGCTATTCGACCTTGAATATGCGGAGGATATCGTCTTACTGTGCGATAATATACAGGCTACTCAAGTTGGATTTAATCAGTTGGGGATTAGGGTTCGTAAATATAGTATGTGCTTTGCACTATCGAAATGCAAAGTACTTTTGCAGGAAGTCTTTACCAGCGCTCACTCTTGGTGGTGAGGCGTTGGAAGTAGTTGAAAATTTCGTGTATCTGGGTAGTTATGTGAGTGCTGGTGGAGGTGTATGATGATATTTGTAACCGCATATTGAATGCCAGTGTGGCACACACCAATCTGGGTCTCCTTTGGTACCGTCCCCGTGTTATTCTGATTGTAAAAGGTTGGGCTTACAACGCTTCGACGTGAACAGTTCTGCTTTACGTTTGTGAAACCTGGCCTTTCCAAGCTGAGGATGTGTAACAACTGTGTGTGTTCGATCATCGTTGGCTCCGTGGGATTGCTCGTATCCGGTTGCAACACTGTCAAAGTAATTCTGAAGTACGACAGTGTGTTTTGGGATCTTGGAACACTGGCTTCGGTGGCTTCAACATGTATCACGCATGTCATGCTAACGGCTTTCATACTGTTCATTATTTGGTAACTCTGGGACTGGATGTTTAGAAGCAGAGGAGTGGTCAGTGTATGACGTGGCGCCGTGGGATGAAGGATAGTTGTATCAGGTTAGTATCTGTTGGTTAACCAGAACTCTCTGGGTGGGGTCCGAGAGATCACGCAACTCACAGGCTTGAGATGTTATCAGATATGGGTCAGAATCGAGACTAATGACGGTCATGCTGTATCTTCCCTCTATCTTCTGCTGCTGGAAAGTAATGAATGTTTCGTTTCGAATGTACCTTACTGGATTGCCTTTTTAATCATGCTATTCTTATTTTTTTTCTTTTGTTTTTTTTTTTTTTTTTTTTTTACGGCTTCATAATGTTGATCTACTATTTTGTGTGACGCATTTCTTGGTGCCCTTGCTGTACCAAGTTAGTGTTCGAATAAATAAATAATAATCTTGTTTTGGGTGCTGTTTGGGCCGGAGTGTGAATAGGGCTGGTAAGTATCTTTTAACAACTATCTGACTGCTCATGATTCATGAACCAACAGACCTGCTGGTGTGTAGATTAAGGTTTGCTAGTTAGAAGTCCGAGATAGATTGAACTATCTCAGTGGAAGACAAAAAGGTAATACAACTTGTTAGAATTGGTGTCACTGGTCAAGGGGCAGTACCAGTTGCCCCTGCTCTGGCGAAGTGATTGGCTTGGGTTATCAAAGTAGATTGCGAAAGGATTCAGAACTTGGCGAATTGGTCAGTCACAGAAAAGGATGAGAAGAGCTCAGTGCGTAGAAGACCTATGTACCGGACTTCAGATTCAAATCGATTCACAGCATCCTGTTTTTAACTCCATAAATCCATGAAGGTCAGGATAGTGTCCGATTTCCCAGCCAAGTTTGATGGGCTATTACTGATTAACTTTGTCCACACTGGCCCTAACATAACGAGCGATGTGACAGGGGAGTTACTGAGGTCTCTCTACCTTCCAACCGCTTCATTTTTTATATTGGAGAGAAGTTCTTACGAATACAACCCACTCTGGAAGACAGAGTTCCATTAAGCTTTCTGTGATATCCATCAGGTGTGTTGTATTTATTGCCTAGAGTTTATCATCCAGTTGTTCATTCGTTCGGCTCCACTCTCTCTTCATTCTGCGTGTTGTTTGCCTCAAAACAAGTATAAAAATGCGATAAATCTGTGGACCAAATTATGTAGTCGGTGTTAGGGCAGAGTTTTTACGTTGATGATTGTCTAGTGTTTGTGGAATCCATAGATGGGACTTTCATGACTATTGAAGCTGAGTAGGTTCCAACTACACAGACTAATTAGTAATGGCTGGTTGTTGAAAACTATACCCGCTTATGAGAAGTCAAGTGATTTAGCCAATCTGATTGTATCATAATTCCCATTTCTGGCGCGTTAAAAGAAACTGCTTGAAATTCAAAGTAAGTTTACCAAATTGTCCAGGCATTGGTAGATGGTGTTCAGCCTGTACAGCTTCGTTTTATTGCCCCTTTGGTTATGTAGTCCAGCTCTTACTCCAGCCTAAATGTTTGTTACTGTAGTTATGTCGATTCTCTTGTTGTTGGGAGGTGTTTACAGATGAAAATATCCAGATAGTTTGGGACAGGTGCTGAGGCGGAATTCTGATGTCCGAGAACTTATCGATCCCCTTTCCATCACCTCAGCAACCTTTGGTATTATAAATCCATCTTTTCACTTGTTTTCCTGTACGGAGGTGTGGTACGCCTCACTTTAAAATCTCAAGAAAGTGTGATAATGTTTCTTTATGAAGACCATTGCGATACTCTTTTTGGAATGAGAAGCTGCAGTTTCGTCGTCCAGACTCCTTTTCAAAATCTTAGACAGAAGTTGAAAAGATTTGAACATCGTTTACCTCTGTACAGATTTTGTGATTGTCATATATTTTATTTATAATGCTCACTCCAGATTTAAGAATTTTTATAGCTAACTGTGTTGAGTTTATTCCCGATAATACCGAACA
>OX104134.1:86983101-87034810 GCA_944470555.2 Heterobilharzia americana | reverse complement strand
GTCCAAATGATATCAAATTCCAGAAAGAAATAATTATCCGCCACATTTAATAAATAAGCCTTTGCAGTCTAGTTAAACACTTGTTGGACAAGAAACTTACTCATTAAAATAAATTTTGTCTCAAATTGTTTGCTGTAACATGCGGAAGGCATTGATTTTTTCTTATTCAAACTAACAGTGACTCATTTCAATTCATTATCTTAAGACCTATCCGTTTTATGAACAGAACTTTCAAGGGATCGCTTTTAAAAGTAATCTCTTAAAATGCGTTAAATAAACTTAGGAGCATGCTTTTAAAATATCAATTTTTCACATATTTCAATTTTTGCACCTTAGCTCAACCTATAGATATTATGTCAACCTACTCTTTAGTGCTTGTTAACTGGTTGTCTAGGTGTTATTGAGTGTATGGCTTTCGAAAAGTGTTATCACAGAAATGTTGAATGTACTCATGTTTTATTTCCTAAGTTAGAGTCCTGCAGTCTACTTAATAAGAATCTAAGATCATCCGCTATTTAGTAAACCAAAATACTAACATTTTAAACAAACGGAGACTACGTGGGATAAAAAGGCGCTTAACTTCGATAGTATACTAATGACTACTGCGAATACCTGTTTTTCTTTTGTCTGTTTTAGGTATATAACAGACGTCACCATACTAAGACTTTATTCGTGTCAAATAAATCAGATCTTTCAGAAAATATATTCTTGTCTTGTGTACGATTCTGTAATTGTGTGACAGTAAGCGCTTTTATTGACTGTTGAAATGACGATGTCATTACTATTATTAAAATATCACGCTTTCATCAAAACAGCATTTTTAGACAAGGTTGTTCATTCAGTTCGACTGTCACTAAATGAACCATATGAGTCTGATTTCAAACTGTAACAATTTCAAATAAGCTACTTGAGACATATTGAATACCAGCCAAGAAGCGATACCATAAAGCAAATAACAACCATTCAGAGGAGAATCTGTAGTCTGCTACATACTGCTACTATGACAAGATTCAAGCCTTAAAAACTTAACTGTATATAAACATCCCTAAACTTTTATTTAATATGCAAATCCACTGACACGATGTTGTCTGTCGATAATGTAAGTGTAATGAAAATCAGTATGCGGGATACACATGGTTCAATGGGTTTTGTTCAAGTTCATGCAGTAATCAGGAAATGAACATCAACATCTCAAAGAAGTAGAAATATTGAAGTAATCATTTCACAAACATGTACCAATAACTTCACTGACCAAATATAAGTGCGTACTTAACGTTATCTTCTTGCAGTCGAGCACAAACAAACTTCACTGTTACCTGTTTGCCGAAACTAATAAGGTGCAGGCACACACGTGCCCGTACTAACGCGTGATCGGTGTTTATATACATACTTCAGTAAGAATGATAATCCTCCTCCGATCCTCTCCAATGATGGCTTATAAAAGTATGATCTGTCTGTCTTCATCGTTTGTTTGAAGTCGGAGTACGCCATGTGAAACAATGTCTCTCCTTATGCTTGAGGTTAGTGCTGACAAACGACATGTAACTGTCAGGACGAAATTGCAAACGATGATTATCTTAGACGGTTTTTTTGGCGTTTCTCATGGGCTAATTTTTTCACTCAATATTATAACTATATCTGAAGGTTTTGCCTTATGTAGTGAAACTGACAGCGTTTGATAGAATTCGATTCGAGTAACGCTAAAGTTCACCCTAGCAACGAGTGAAATAATCAGTTAAATTTTCTTATTTCGGTTGGAAGGTAGTTTTTCATATAATAGAGAGAACTAACTGGTTATTTCGACAGTTGCCTGGGTATCTTATACAGTCAGTGCTCGCTTCACGAATAGTATAAGTCACTACATTTGAACCTTTTAACCTCTCACAGCTAAACACAGTCTTATACTTATTGTCCTGGCAGTCTCATTCTTCTGTGTGAATTTCTTGTGCGTGATGCACAATAATTCATAAGAATGTAAAAACTAATTTCATGGACAGAAAATCAAATAATTTACATTAACCTACTTAGGTCATAAAGCAATTATTTCCAAACTCTAAGTCACACAGAAATGAACAAGGCATCATTTGAAAGCTCTTTAAGTGGGCTATACAATAATGTTACCATGTAAGTCATCAATCTAATATCTTTTAAAAGAGGCAAGATGATGTGACCAATGATACTTAACTGAGATTCATGTTTTTCATTTTTCAGTAGATATAATGCAAACATCTTGGACTTTTCGAATACCTAAATCTTTTGTCTTCGACTGGAAAACTCATTCTGTCGGTGGACATTCAGGAACATTTAAGAAGTTTAAAAATTATTTTTCAAAATCTGTTACTCTTACCACTCTTGTCATGATGTTATTACACCGGGATGAAATGAGTTGGAAAGGTCAAGACCTACAGTCAACTAAGATGAAATGGTTAAATGTAGCAGTGAAAGTCTCTTTAAAAAATGTTTCATAACTATTTCATACAGCTTGATCAATTATCATCTGTACAAAATATCAACGACAGGTCGGTCTTTTGGTATAAAATTTTTTGAAACCCGTCCCATCTAATCTGCTGAAGTAAAGTCCGACCGATGGCTGCTACCTTGACGTGGTGCTCAGGCTTGCATAGCACAATGACACAACGAGCTATTCTGGTAGAACACTTGTTCCCTCGAGGTCCTACCATGCCCAAAAGGTCTGTTGGATAGTAGTTAGACGAAAAACAGTTACCGTTGTTGTGTAAATTACTACACTATGATGGGGTCTGAGGGCGAATTCGTACTGTTGTTAGCTGGATGGGGTGTGACAGCAGTAAGGTGTTTCCCTTGGATGACCAGCAGTGCCATGCTGATGCTGCCTTCTCAGTAAAAGGTGGGGTTAAAAAAGCTCGGCTTCAAAAATAACACACTCCGCCATACCCCACGGTCTGCCGGGCCGGCGGTGTTGGTTCACTTATCATTTCCTTTCGACCATCCGGCCCCAAAAAATACAAAACTTCAAAATAATCGTACTCAAAAGGCTTCGTATGACAAGCCTCAAGCAGATGTCCGATGGGCTCTTCGGCCACGCAAATCTCTTTCAGGCACCTTAAGAAGAAATAGCCTTCCATGGTGTGGGCAGCCGGGAAGTGTCAACCAGCCTCACACCTCTGTCAACTGAAGTATAGTCTAAGATGACATTATATGACAACAGATTTCATTCAATATTCTGAGCTTCAGGAAGTTAACAAACCCCTTTTGAGTCTCTTCAAAGAATGAAAGAAACCCTATGGTTCAATCGTAGTTTCAAGGATGAGTAAGAAGACAAGATAGCACTCGACACCGGCTCTATATGTCTCCAGTAACCTACTGCTCGTATGAGGCTGACTCAGCAGGTCACAGAAAGTAGATTCAAACTGAAAGTATCTTAAAACAATGTAGTGTATAGCTTTCTGAAGAAAAATCTGAATCAACTAACTGATGTATTCTTGGACTCAATTATAACTTCCTCACCAAGGTTTTTTTTAGAAGTTATCTACTAATACAAAGTAAACATCCTCAACAGTACAAAAGCAGTAGTTAACATCAAAATCTACTTGTTGGGGCTCTAAATTTGTGCAAAACAACGGTGTTATGAACTTCCCTCAACTGTTTTCTTATTATCTGTTAGAAGCAAACATTCCCATTTCCGTTTCTTCCTTTCTGTTGAAATTATTGGTTTCTAATTCAAAGTTACTTGTATAACGAACAAATTTTATCACAATTTATTGATATGCTTTTATTTCTTCTTCTTTTTACTGGATATATTTTTCAGACCTCTTTTAATATTCGGTTTCTATGCGGATGCTGTGAAATTTCCTGAATATTAATTGTGATAATTTATTTGTTTGTGGCTAACAGAGGAATTCAAGAGGTGTGTCTCCCCCTACTTGGGACTCATCAGCTGGATGTACCTGCACCCCAGTGAGTGGTGTTGTCCCACTTGAGACTCAAACCAAGCGCATCAACAAATAGTAGTGACTCATACTCGTTGTGCAAGAGGTGTCTATCGTATCTCCATGGCTTAGTTGATAACACCTTTGCATTTGAAGAGATGGATATGAGGTCCAAGTCTCAAAAGGAACAACATCCTTCACTGGGTTTGCAGGTACATCCAGTTGACATGTCCAAGATAGGACGAAACGCGTGTCCTGATTCCTCTACTAGCCAAGACCAACTAAATTATCAACACACTTTGTCATTACGAAAAACATTAAAATGCTTGCTGTTGTGTAGACTTTCATGTTTTTTTCACCCTTTTGTTATTTCCTACTAAACTATCACGCGGATTCCGCCTATTCCTAGGACCAACGCATTTTTCTTCTCTCAAACATTCTCCATCACAGGAATATTCTTTTAACGAAATGAAGTTTGATTTATTTCATGTAGCTATAAATACGCTGTTCACGTTCTGCAAATGTTGTCAGTGAGAAGTTAATTATCTTCTTTGAACTGCGTTTCATTATTAATTTATGAAGTCTCTTTAAGATAACTACAAGTCAGATAACCTTGCATTTCATGATAGTACTGAAAAAATCTTGACGTATCATTATACTATTGAACACAGATTCCCTTCAGTTCATAAATACATACATAGTATTATTTTTGTTACCTATCGCTACCCGCAGATACTTTCATAGCATTGAGATGTTACCTCACTCTAATAGTAATTTTCTGTAAATAAGATATTTCAGACTAATAAAAATTTATATATTTTTTCATGTTTATGTTAACTTCATTTTCGCAATATAGTTGAAATCAACCCATACACGTTTTAGAAAAGCTATTTTGTTTATGAAACCATTTTATTAAAATCACCAAGGTGTGGAGGTTATGAACATGAATAAATAAATATGTTTCTCTATAGATGGAAAGGGTCGTCTCACACCTGCGTCTACCAGTTTCACACTTCATTTGTTTTCTAAGTCAGTTAAGTATATGTTTTCCCACTGTTAACCATCTGGCTCGATCACTGATTCCTATATATGTACGACCACACACATTTAAATTAATAAACACAATAGGATATGACGTAATAATTTATGGAGTGTTTAGGTCTGGGGTGAGCATACATTTTGTTGCTCGATACTTGCGATTCCTTGTTGTTAAATAGAGCCAAAGAGCCTGATCTCCGTTAGCTGATGGGGTAATATGTAGTTGCCTCGATACTGTTTGATATTTATGATGTTATGTCAATCACAGTGACTAGCAGTAGAATCCAGAATGCGCATTACATCCTATTCAGGACTCGTCAGCTGGGAATATCTGCACCTCAGTTAATGGCGTTGCTCCTACTAAGACTCAAACCCAGTACTTGTAGCTTCAAACGCCAGAGAGTTATCCACTAGGCCAAAGCGATGGATACTGGGTTTGAATCTCAGTAGGAGAAACATCACTCACTGGGGGAAGGTACATCCAGATGACGAGTCTTAAATAGGTTGAAACAAGCATCCTCGATTTCAGTGCTAGTCACCTTGATGAATATAACACGCGTGTTTTGTTTTTCCCACACTAATAAGCTTAGATGCATCATAGGTTCTCCTATGGCTAACGTTAGCCTGTGTCTCAAAATTATATTATTCATGTGTATATGGTCAAACGTACATAGGAAGGAGCAACCGAGACATGCAGTTGAGAGTGGGAAAACATGTACTTAAATGGCTTCGAAAACAGATGAGGTGTGAAACTTAGATAAAGGCAGACGTGAGACGAACCTCTTCATATATAGCTAAACATATAAAAACACGTCACTTCATTAATGTTCAAATAAATAAATGTCCTGGGAAATTATTTGTCTTCAGAGTACGACTTCCGTCCTGTTAAAGCTTCATCAGCCAAATTCATCACAGCAATAATGAGGCAATTACGAAAGGATGTTCATACAGTAGCACACCCCAGTCTGTTTCATCTGATCAGATGAACATTGGCGAGTCACAAATAAGTAAGTAATACCTGGTGAATTAGTTAAGATTCCTCTGCTGTTTTATCTTCTGTCGAATTCACATAAAGCGTCTGTGTACGACATGTGTTGATTACTCAGTGTCTTTTTGGTATTTTTATCTGCTAAAAGGTCATTCAAGTCCTAATAATCAATGTTGTGTGGAGTAAACACTTAAATCGTTAGCTGATTATTGTAAAAACTTCAAACCATCTGTCATCTGGGTATACTGAAAGTATTCATAACTAAAAGAGAAGTCAAGTGAGCGTCCTTTACAGTATTTTTGCTCACATAAATTTCGCATTATTAACTAGTAAACAGAGAAAGTTCCTTCTTGTGTTTTATGCATATCCTTACCATTCAGTGTAATTTAACACTTGTCATACTGAAGCAAAAATACTTGTGAATTATTCGTACAAATTTTCAGTTGGTAATGTAAACTTGACTTCACTAAGATTTTCTTGAGCTTGTTGTGGAGCCATCAAGGTTGTTGTTGGCTGAAATCAGTCAGATATTCTCTGGCTTTATGTCTTATCGCTGTTGTTTATTAGTCTCCTATGGTTAAAGTGATGTTTAATGCTTAAATAAAATGCTATACAGAAGTGGTGGTGTTGTCATCTAGCCTCAGGATGAAACTTCTAAACAAATCCACCTTGAAATCAACGAGTCCTCCACACTAGTGATCATCAAAGATATGCTTTGAGATGAGATTTACCGAAGTTCAAGTGAATTATCGTGACCGATGAGCCAAACCAAATCAGGTCAGAAGCTCAGCGACGGCAGTAGATGAATCTCACGCTATATCGCCATATCAATAGAAAGAGGAAAATGTGAATCAATGAATTCCAACCTAGTGACTGGATGGAAACTTGCTAACCACGAAACCTAAATGTCCTGAACTCTATTTCCGATGGGGTCAAGTAAGTGCAGTGTTTAGGAGTTCCATGATAAAACAAAACAGCTTTCCAATGCTTCCAGGTTTTTATCGGTTCTGTAGATGATGTCACTCCGTGATGAATACCGTCTTGAAAAAATATCATCAAAGCTTTGAAAACACCTTCCAATTTTCAATTATCACACTTTCCCTTTGAAGGTTGATCTTAGTGTCTGAATAAAGTCCATCGATTAAGAAATAAGTTTCAACGGTCAAAGGAAACTTTTGTCCAAAACATATGAATTGAGGAAAAATGCTGTAAACCCAGTTTTTCGGTGCAATAGACACGACGTTGACTTACAATATAGTTGAGTAAACATGTATAAACTAGACATTTATTACCAAGTTTATACACATATTCATCACATAGTTATATACAGCGTGTGCATAACTTAACTATCCATTTTTTTTTAAAATACATAGTTATAATCTATTGTCAATTGAAAATGTTTTCTCCGTACAAAACACCCGCAACAATTCATAAGCATTTCACTCTCAAAATTCTACTTTACCGCATCCTCTGAGGACCGAACAGTATTTTAGTCTACTACCTACAGGATATCAAGATAACCAGTGGGATAGGCAGTTATGTGGAAAAAGATAATAATGGAGGCTTTCGGAACTAATGCATACTATGTAAAATGATTTACGATGATACCCAGGAAAACGTGTTCAAAGTAAGATGAAATTAGTTGACCTCCAGTGATCCATCAGTATGATTTATACTAACTACATCAATGAACATCTTTGGATATATATATATATATATATATATATATATATATATGTCATTTAAATTGATACTAATATAGAGAATAATGCTTTTCAAAACGTCACATGTTAAATAAGTTATCAGTGTGGGCTTTGCCAAATAAGCACACTGACAGGAAATGATTGCTTACTACAGTGTCTGAAACCTATTGGTGGATAAGACTTCATTGTGGTTTTGATTTTCTTCGTGACATACGAACTTCTTTCATTTAGCTTACTTTAAATTCTAGCCTTGTCTTTTTTGAATAAACTGTCCGAAAGCTTCACCCTCACTTGCAACCGTTTATAGATTTGATCTCTAATGCGTGAATAGTCATAGCATAAACCACATTAATTACTTTCAATATCCATGAATTACTCATGTTCACTTGTTACTCTTTGCCTCTTCTTCATGATTGGTCGTATTGTTTATAGTATGTCAATACATCACAGGAATACTCGTTAAAAAAATGAGAGATTAAAACTACAGATAGAGTTGTTCAGCCTGTTGGGAAGTAAATGCAAGATAAATATTGAGTCAAACTCCCACTTCTTGACTATCATCTCGGATTTCCCATGATCTCCTTCATCGCGAATTGCAGCTGTGCATGTACTAATGTGAAACAATAGCGTAATTTAGCCTCCACAAAAGAGACAAATTTATGAAGAGTCAAAGCTAACAGCCGCTGGAAATAAACTTTCGAAAATAGGATTTTTCACTTCTGTCAGATATCCAATACGCAAACTTGCTATCACTTTATAAAAATCGCTGATATTTGCTTTCGTCACTAATTTTAATAATTTTAAAGTGATTACTTTTACATCCTCTGACTATTTGGCTATCAGTAGTCAATCTTCATGAAAAAAGTGATATCCATGACACTATGAAAGATTAGTTTAAGAAATGCTGCGTGGAATATAACTGAAGCCTTGAAGAAATTAAAAGCAAGTGAACTTAAATTCGATAGTTATTAAATGAGTTTTATACAATAGTCTATGCCGAATGACATATTTAATCATATGGAGTAGAAGTGAAACATATAACACCTTTTCAGCCACAACAGCATCATCTGTTTCACATTCCTCACAGTCTAACAAGAGGGACAGCAGAAAGGACACTGATGACTGCATAAATAAATTACATCGAATCTATATAGAACTCTGTCTGTGTGCCGAAGTTAAGCGAAATACAACAGGTGTTCAGTATAAACCACATTAGACACCTAAAAATACTAATTCTGAAGGTTGTTGTGCTCGGTGACCATTCACCGTTCTAAGTGATATCAGAAGTAGTTTCCTAGCATACTTACTGATAGGTTTGCTGAAAATAACGAAATAAGTTTCAGATGTTAAAATGGAGGTTAAAACAAACACTAAATGGTTTGAAATGATGGCATTGAGATCTACTGTGATTAACAGTATAGGATAAGACATCTGACCAACAAAAGCAGATCGGTAAAAGGACCGGTTGCGAGAAGAAATATATATCTACTAGAAAAGCAATATATTGGTTAGCTCAATCAGTCATTTTTCGAAATGTTTAAATGAGAATTTTAAACGTAACGGGCAGCTGATCAACACAGATTTTAGAATTGCTAATATATTTTTCACTATAGAAATCAAGGTTTTAATTTCCAGCTGGTAGGGAATCAATAATAAGTGTATTAGTCAAACGATACGATTAATACACACCCAATTTCAACAAGAGAATGCTCAAAAGAATTTAGATAGAATTATAAGTGTAGTTCCATAAAAAAAGTCATCAAAATTATGACAATATGTGTACTATTCAGTTAACTTGTCAAGGTAACCAAGACAAACTGGAAATGAAATGTGCGGATCCTGAATGTGTATCATAGCTGTTCAAGGCAAATATATAAGCCACCGAATACGAGTAGCACAAATAGGGAATTATTATATTAAAATTTAAACAAAGTGTGTACGATAAAACTCTTGACATGCCCGGTTCTTGTGCCACATGAAATGTGTGGACGACTCGATAAGGTGTGAAAACATTTGTAACTTGTATATTGCCAATGATATAAATACCGGAAAAAGGTATAGTTAAAGATTCAAAACAAGTTTAGGGTTCGATTTTTTTTAAAACCTAAATGCGGCGTTAAATTAGAACAGAAATTGAACCAAGTGACTGGAGTTCATCTTTGAAACTAAGCAATGCTCTAGGCAATCAAGAATGTGTTTTTTTCGATTATCTCCCTATTTATGTCCCTCCTTGTCTCTCTTTCTCTCTGGAATTGTACCTTGCTTAGAATTAGGATTAGATGAATTGACCATCATATCTAATTCATTCAACTTCCTTTCCTCAGAATTTCTTTTTCCAGATACTCCTTGTCCTTTCTATCTTCCTTTCTATTATTATTAGCTGTGGAATCAAATTTACCAGAAGTCTTTCGATGCATATCCAATTATGCTTCATTGAATTTCATTAATGAAAAACCTTTTTTATCACTACGTTACTTCATTCTTTTTTACGCCATATATATATATATATATATATATATATATATATATATACTCTTTCATCTCCTTTATTCCACCGACTTCTAATATATATTCACACAACAAAATCTAATTAAATTTCTAAAAGCTAGGATAAAAGATGAATGATGACCTTATTCCGTGTTGCACAAAAAATAATTGGTGAGTATGAGAAAGTTATCAAGAAGGTTTGCTCAACAAGAAAACAATAAGCAACGCTAACTAGTTGTTCATCAAGAATCATGATTAATAGGAAGACAGGAGAGCTGAATGCAAATATTCTCTAAGTATCACTGAATAATATGCTAATTAATTCCGGTCAGGATAACGAATACTATGAGGAGTAGGAAAATATACCATATATATTATGATACTGACAGGTGTTAGCATGCATAGAATCCCTGACCTCTTCACTTTATTTCCTATCTTCTTTCAGATGACATATAGTTTCAGGGTGTTAGTAGTAACAGTAAATTTGGACAAAAGAGTAAATCAATTGAAGAATAAATGTACTTTTAGTAGAAGTTCACGGATGAACTCAAAACACTTGATATCGTTATGGTGAAAATTGAAGTTTTGCTAAGAAATATGAGGACATTTAAGTTGGATTACTCTTACCATTCAAGTTAAAAAAAATTCATCTGCGTTGAAAATTCCTCCATGATAAACAACAATTAGGACTTCCGTAAAAGTAAGTTGACTTTCAATATCTCGTTATATGAAATGCATCTAATGATCCATAAATAGATTGAATTATCCCTTCACCGGGTCGGTAACCCAGTGGTCGCTGGTTCGAATCCAGCCGTGGTCCAGATTTCTATCTCACCTTCAGTCGTCACCCAGTATAAATACTAGTCTGCCAAACTACAGTTATCCGAGATACTCAAATGATAATAATAAATAAATTGGTTGGTTCAATTCTTCCTAATCGAGAAATACTTGGTTTAACCCCAAAAAAATACACAATATGTCAGTTTAAAATATTATTCTAGACTATTTCAGCAGTTGCAACGTGTCAGTTGATTTCATCAGAAGGTAACTTATTAGCATAATCTAATATTTTACATTTACTAAACGGCAGATCTAATTAAAAAGCGATTTAACACAATCACTTCATACTGTTGAGTCATCGGAATAACTACTTGAACTGTTTGCCTCAAAAACCCCTTTTTATATGAACTGAACAGGCTATGGAGACCGGACAATACTGAACCATATGTATTCTGTTTATATTTAATGTATACTAACCACTGTAACTTCCCTGCTCACAGCTGTTTGTAGATTTGAAAATGCTAAAGAAAACTACATAAGTTAATGCGTATCAATTAACCTGAGATAATAATACCACAATACATACTTTACGAAATTCATAATGTCTTGAAGAGAAAAAACCAATTCAAGTACGGAAAACAAATTATCTCAAAAAATTTGTCATTTTTCGACTTTCTTTCTTCGATATCGATTGTATTTGCTGTTGTAAGCCACTCAAACTCAAATCACTTTGACCTATATTTCGTCTGTATTCTCTGCTTACATCAATTGATGGTTAGCTAACTCAAATTTTACTTTTATCTTTAGCAGCAGTTATAATTAAAAGCAATAACGGAATCCTTATCTTAAAGCCATCAAAACCATCCTTTGTGCCACAAACTTACAACTTATAAGCTTCATTCACTTCAAAGAAAAAGACTAGAAGACAAAATGTCTAGATAATTTCAAACATTTCTAGAGTCAGTCAGTAACCGAAACGATTTCCCAGTAATCTTATTATTTCGATGTATTCATGTATTTTTTACTGAATTGGCAAATTACGTTGGATGCTATTTACCACTTCAAAATAGCATTTGATGAACTATAAATATACTGTCAGATGATTGAAGGGAAACGAAAATCTTGGCCACCAGATAGCTGATTCGAATCATACAGCGGCCAAGATTTTCATTTCACCTTCCATCATCAAGCAGTATCAGTACAAGTCTGCTAAGCCAAGGTTATCTCAACAGTTAGACTGATAAACCACTGACATACTAAATAATATGATTTATTTGCTGTCATAATTGTTCATAACGACAGATCAAAAATAAGTATGTTGTTTGTTTGTAATCCTGTTGCTACTTCACAGGAAGTGGATATGGAAAAGTGCAACCTTGTGGTTAAATGCGATAAATGAAACTTAAAATCGATATAAACGTATAGTAGAGCGAAATGAGTAAAAGAGATAAGGTTATTTTATTAACCGAACGTGATAGAAGTAGGTATTCCAATAACAAATAAACAGACGTTTTTACAAAATGATAAACATTTTGTTCAAACAAAAAGAGATTCTAGTTACTACAACAAGAAAAGAATAAAACATGAATGCTTGAAGGAAATGTTATAAAACTTTTAGAAAAATGAAACTACTCCCCTAATCGGTCTAAAGTCTATGAGTAATTGAAACTTCCTGTATTATTGATTTATTGCCATTATTATCTGAATAAAAGTTTTAATCCTGAACTACCATTCATTCTATTCTAGACATGACCAGATTTCCCTATGAGTTCGTCATAAGTTTAGCAGCTGAATTCCCTAAGTTAATTACAAGTCTGCGGACGTTTCTTGAGTGATACTTTTGAATTAGTTGACTGTGACCATCGTATCGTCTTCTGTAAACGTGTACTAACTGTTTATGAATGTCGTACCTAACGAAATGAACTGTTCTATAGATGAATATGTAAGTTTGAAGGTGATGTGTGAACACTTACATCTTACTTGAAGACACTTGTAACTGTAGAAATATTAAATGTCCAATCTGTTATACATAAATACAGTTTAAACACAAACACCTAATATCGCAGCTTATACAATAGCTGCATTCATTAGTGGTCGGTTTCCTCTTGACAATTATAAAAAATAGTAGTGTTGACTGACTTAAATTGTACAACGATAGCTTTATCATGTATAATGAAGTCTGTGATTGACAGAAGGCTCCCTAGGCATGCGGTGATTTCTATCCAACTATTCATCTAACTTTGCAAAAAGAAAAGTATTCAAGAATCTTATTTCTTGATGGTCATATTTAAAGAAGGGTTTGTGAATCTTTAAAAAGACTAATTCATAAAAAGCCTACATTATATTAACACCTGACTAATTTTCATATATCAGTGACAGCTGATAGCTAATGGGGTGCTCATATAAGACCAATTTCACAATGAACACAGAGTGAATACACTCAAAATTCATGTGCAATATTGCCGACAAAGTGAAAAAAGTGTAAAAAAGCCCAAATTCCATTGAAGAAAGGTTTTATTTTTTGACAGAACCATTCTTCAGACCTGTACGACTGGATAGTTTAATCAATTTGCAAATGATTTACAAATTAAAAAATCCACACTGACATTTCCGACAGCTGGGTAATTTTTAAACTGCCCACCTGTGGTGTCAACAGGCTGTGATCTTTGATACAAAGGTGACATGAACTAACGAAATATGCTGTTGAACAAGTTGAGTATTCATAGAGCACTTAGGCTGGCCTGTAATTTCGCCAGTCAGATTAACCAGGTTAGGTTCAGCTCACAGGGCTGAATTGTTTGAATCACCTGCTCATATCAGCCTGTGTGGTTTTACCTGCCTAAGTTGTACAGCAGTATATTTCTGTAGGGTTGAAATTGTACTAATTACAAACAGACGGAATAGTAATAATAATATCCGGCTTAGAAGTAGAATGAATAACATTTTGTGAAGACAGATATAGATTATGTAATAACAGACTAGTTGATAAATGGAGTCACAAGATTAAAGAATTCGGCAAGGTAGGAATTGCTTTGAGATGAAAAATGACACTGTTATGTTTAATTGACAAGTATGTGAAAGGAACAAGGGTTAAACTGTGAACCAGTGACTCGATTACTGGTAAGGTGAAGAAAGAATTAGCAGAAAGTTAAAAACCGTGACAAAATTAAGGCTTGAATGTAACTAGCTTACACACAGCGTTTAATCTTCAACGGATGATTTATCAGTACCTTCATGGCTCAATAATTGCTATACTAAACTCTTTCTCAGATCTTTGATCTAGCTGTGTAGATCATTGTAAAAGATTATTCCCAACTAATATGAAATCCAACAGTCGACCAGAAGTTTGACAATTTATGTTCTAATTGATCTAGATTATGTCATTGATGATAATAAATTTTAAAGTAAGGAAAAGACTTTTAGATGGACACCCTTTGTCAAATCTGTCAAGAGAAATCAGAAGCAACTGGACTCTATGTACACGCTGATATGCATGAAAGCGATAGTTTCTATGTAACCCATTTCTGAACCAGTTGCCAACTGAAAAGCATGATACAAAACGTAATAAAAGTGAATGTCCTCAGTAATCAGGATCTTTGCTACAGTATCACCTAAAAATTGAATTTCATAAGTGAAGACATTTTTATAGATGCTGGAAATGTTCCATTGTGTTGTCTTCTGTTTTAGGTAACTCTGAGTAAAAATGAAAGGTTATACCTTCCTCTGAGTTGTAGCTAAACCTTTTTGGTTATATCTGCTACAGTACCATACGTTCAGACCCTCGATATCTTTGATGAAAATAAATTTTCTTTATATTTCTGCCTATAAGGGTTTTTCTATGAAAAATTCATGCACTCATCATTGTTCATCGGATTTCTGTAGTGAAATTCTGAAGAGAACTTCTTGGTTTTGCCTTTAGTGAAGCATTTCTATGATGAGATTTAGTGTTCAAGAAGACTCAAGTAACTGGTAACAACCATTTCACTTTTCAGCCATTGCCAAATATATGTTTATCTCTTATGAAGACAGAAACTAACGACCAACAAGACTATTTTGATGTTCTTCAAGTTCGTTATGAACTAATCCTTTCTCAGATGGCCAGGTGGTGATGGCATTGCTTCTCTATACTTCACTCTGTGAAATGCGTTACTGAATTTGGAGTGAAGATTGAAACTGCATCCCGTAAATAGACCTTTTAAGTAGTGTTTGGAACACTTTGAAAGAAGTGTTCCAAATTCAGTTAAAAAACACTTTCCCCTGCATTCCTATGAATAACCTACATTAGCATTTTGCCGATCCATATTGTTGCGAAGAACCAGTTAGTCAACTTATCTGTCCGACACACAGGTATATTTCTGTTTGCTTCTATGGAGGTATTTAAACACTTTTTATTGGATGGAAGAATATTCATATCGTGTCTTAGTGAACCAACCATTCTGTTTGAAAAGAGAAGGTTGAAATATTGCCTCATCTATCTTGTAACGTGCATTTGATTAAAACTAAACACCATTCGATCCATTAGTTAACACTGTTCACAAAGGCAAGGCGAATCTATCAAAAGGCACACACTTATAGCTATTATGTATGTTATACGCTTTAGTATTACATAACTGAAAAGCTCATCTGTGTATGAACAAATAATTTGTGTGCTCCCTTTGGTTACCTTAGATCCCCTCTTTTTCCTATAACATTACAATCAATCGGATATTTATCTGTTTTCATGATTTTCGGTTAAATACTTCTCAATTCAGAAAAAATACCACAATTATTTGCAGATTTATTTAAAAATTTTTAATTTGTTATTCTTTAAAATCTTGTAATTTAAAAAAAGAAATCCATGATTCATAAATAAGGGATTATCAAATAAAAAGCTGTAACTGTACTTCATCTGAATACTTGGAGGGCAAAACTGATGACTCATCAATCTTATGAAAAGAGACCGATCGATAAGACAGTAAATTCATTTATTGAAAACAAATATATTATTATTAGTCCCTTGGGTTCCTAGTGGAACATAGAGCTTCAGTAGCACGTCTCCAGTGACCTCTGTTCTCTGAGATCTTTTGAACCTAATTCCACGACAGCCCAGAAGCACTCATTCCTCCTCGCACGATCTCCTCCATGTCACTCTCGGACGTCCAACTCGGCGCTTCCCATGCAGGTTCCACTCAAGAGACTGGCCTGACGCGTGATGTCCCCAGTCAGCCTTCTCAGTGCATGGCCAATCCATCTCCACTTCTTCCTGCATATTTGTTGCGTGATAGGTTCTTGGTTGGTTCGTTCCCAGAGTTCCTTGTTGCTTATTCTTTCTGGCAATCCATCTGATCTTCAGTAGCGAGCCAGCGTAGGTGGCAGTTGTTGATGAATGTCTGTAGTTTATTGGAAATACCTTTCGTGACGCGCCAAGTCTCTGAACCATACAGGAGCACTGACTTGACGTTGGTGTTGAAAATCCGTATCTTGTTCCGCATACTGAGTACAGAAGATCTCCACACTGGTTTCAGGCTAATGAACGCCTGTCTTGCTTTTCCGATTCTGACTTTGACATCTTCGTCTGTACCGCCTGTAGTTGAAACAGTGCTTCCTAGATAGGTGAAGGAGGTTGAAAACAAATATATACACTCAAATATTTTCTGATTAGAGTATTGTTTTTTTTTTAATTGCTAAATTATCGTCAGTTCATGAGTGAGCAGAATCCCAACAACAAACACTCCAAACATTTCCAGCTTCATTTTTAAAAAACATACATTTCAGTAAATTGTGAACATTTTTATATGAAAGAACAACGAGGATTACTGAACCATGAACACTATATCCTAGACAACCTAAAAAGTTATTATTCATAAGCTCGTTAACACTTTTTATTCATCTTTTTTTTCAAATCCGATAAACCGTTACACTGGTTGAACACATAAAGTAAAACCTGCAACTGTTTTGAAGTATTAGCTGAAAATAAAGAATACAGACTAGAGACTACATGCCAGAACAAATTATCTAGTGAGAAACAGCCTAAAATCTTCAGTACTTACAGCGAAGAGATATGAAGAACTCCCATCAACTGAATCAAACGTAAGTAAATAAACACCACTTAGCGGCTTTGAGTTTGAGATTAGTAGGGTAAAGTTTAGTCGATAAAAAGAGGATAAACCTACAGTCGAACAATTCTTTTGCTGTACAATGTGTGCATAGGTTACTCAGAATGGTATAATACTGATATGAATAATTATGAAAGTGAGATAGGTTTCATTCACCTGCATAACTGAAGTTTACGGTCTATGGTTAGTAAACTAAAGAAACCATTATTATAAGCAGATATACTGGTGGATTCTACAGTAGTTGATTAAGATCTGTGTAACTGTTTACTAAGTAACAAAGCAACTGATAGTACATTTTGTTAAAAATCAAAACACTAATTTCTTCTCTCAACTAACCCCAAAATCTTCAATGCAATAGGTCAATTTTCACCGTTTCTAAGTGAGGACATAAAAAACAAGTGATATCAGAGACTTTTTACCACCCAACCTAAACAAAGATTGTTTTAATAGTGTTCAGTAGACAAACGTCAAAACAGTGTAAACGTAAGTTATTCTGAAAACATTATTGTTATGAGTCACACCAGTGATGTATTCTAGATGCGTTATCTGGCTGCTTCACTTAATGAATGACAGTTTCGTCTACAAGTCTGCTTATTTACCGCCGGACAAAAGACAGCACCCATGATGAATAAATTCACTTGAACCAAGAGTATGAAATGCCTCTACAATTTGGCTGCTTGTTTACGATGCTACTGAACAAGACTAGTTAAATAGCATGCCAAAAGCGGAAGGAAAACCAGTGAGGAAATAGCTTGATTTAGAGAAACAAAAGTAAGTTGTGGAATGAAAGTAGGAAAAACATGCAGAAAAAGAAATTCAGATCCTGCTGTATGTATTGCACAAAATACAAGCAGGTACGGTTTTCTTATTGGGATTCAAGCTCACCAACAGTTACGTCAAATACAAAACTTGTATCTAAACTGTCAGCATCACAAATATTTATCTACTCAAAAGTACTAATAAGGAGATTTCGAGTAAGCTCCATCAAGTGAAAACACTCAACGGGATATGTGTCGTATACCAAAATCAGACTTAAAAGCCCAGTATGTTGAAGAACACTGTTACATGTATCCTCTTTCCTGCTTTCAGCTCTCTTAGTGAATATAAATGAAACTACTGATGAAGTTTTGTAGTGTCTATTCTTTTCATGCTATTTCTTTATAAATGTTTTCCAGCGAAACTATGAAGCCTGCAAACAGTTATCTATATAGTAATCAAAGCGTGGGAGTTTATTACTCTCAACTAAAGAAGAGTATACTTTGAATTTCTGCGTTCGTTATATATATATATATATATATATATATATATATATATATATACAAACTTCCCACAACTAACCAAACGAAAATGGAAAGGTTTTACATGAACAGAATGAACGTATAGAAATAACCTAATAAATTTAATTATGCTTAGCTACCTAAAAGCAAACACATTAATATACAAATTACTTTTCTGATGAAAAGAGTTTTTTCAGCGATCTAACACATCCCTAGTAGCATGTCAATATTATATCTATGTTATCTACTGATAAAGTCTTGTAGTAAATCTTCAGTGCATGTCAAATCCTAAAAACAAACGTTTTTCTGAAATCTTACCAGCCATGCGCATTGACATCAAGCATCGCTTTATGGATTACAAAAATACTGAAAAAACTCGATTTCTGATATACATTCCCTGTAACATGACTGATGAGATGTTATCAATAGCCACTGGTCAAATGAAAGTCATGTAAACAGTACATATTCGCTTTGACCGTCTGGAACCTAACTCATTAGCAATTTCCAATACAATTTTGGAGCATAAATTCGGTAGCAAAATTTATTTATTAATTTTGAAATAATAAAATTTGTTTTATTAAAACATGTTGCGGAAATGTTGGTTGAAGTAAACGCCTTAGTGTTAGAATAACAAAGCCATAAAAATGAAACATCATTCAGTTATTTGACATAAATTAAAGAGTAGAATTAAAGGAAACATTTTTTCGGACATGTCTCCCGAGAGTTTAGATAAAGATCTGAAGCAGTTCCCAAAAATCTAACCATTCACTTCACTTTAAAAGTGAAAAAATTATTTTTTAAATGTTTGGTAATAAAGAAAAAGCATAATTGATGTTCATTTGAATTCCAAACTTTCTAATAACATCAGTTACCCCGCCACTCGATTAGGATGTGGAAATTATTTCAACATGGAACATTCCGCAAAATTTATAACAAAATTCAACTCCAGTCTAAATAAAATTATTCATTTTTGTTTTCTATTATTTCAGTTATTTTAGAAATCCTTGGCTAGCTTGTCAATCTTCATATTTAAGATTTTGGCTGAATTCGAAAAAGAAGTGGAATTAAGCATAATACAAACTAAGCATCTCTTCATTTCCTACCGTTTCTTTCTAACTATCAAGTTACAAAATATTTTATTGAGCCCACCTTTGCATCGGCTTATACCCCATGTGTTCCACAAGGTGGTTAGCTTCAAAAATCTATAAGTATATCTTCATTTTTGCTTGAATGGTACATAAGGAATACTAACCATAGTGAACTGTTTTCTGTGGATAACTATAAGCAACAAAATGTTCTGGTCAGTTAGTGTTTTTTTTGTTTATCTTTGGAGAATTCAACCAACAAAAATTCACTGAACAAGTCTGTATTTTTCTGAAGTCAGAATCGCGACATAAATAAGCATCACCTTTAGAAATCTGTATTTCATTCTGACTGCAAATAAAGGTAGGAAAATATTTAATATGGCAAAACAGTTTAAAACAGATATAACTCTAAGGTCATCTTGGTTATTCATTGAGACCACAAAGACTACAGCATATTTACTCACTGAATAACTATCTTAAATAAAATACAAGTTCTAATGGTATTGATACTTTTCCTGGAGCATACAACTATAATCTACACTGCTTACATATGCATATACCGACAAACTTAGCACAACTATGTCCTGAAAGTGATTGACAGGTAAAACCAAAAAAGGAATTTTAGTTGCAGTACCTTTGTCAACTTTTATGCTTACATTTTTATTCTGTCAGTCATAGAATAAATAACCCAACTTCTTCGCAAGACAATATCTAAATTACTAAAATAATAAGTCCATTCATAATAACTTTGTCTGAACTACTGAAGATAATTTTTCCTTGTTGTAAAAGTACAATTAGCTTCAAAAAATGCCAGACTATTTCTTGATGAGAGTTAAAGTGAAAGTAATGCCTTATGATATTTTTTGTCGATAAGCAACCATTCTTTTTGGGTTTTTTTGTCCCAAGTGTTTTCTTCTATACTTTAATTGTATCTTTTAGTCACAGAGGATAATTACTAATAATCAATTTATGTATTACCCAGTTTGTGTCACCAAATAATATATAATAAGTTTGAATCAGCTGCTTTATCGGTAAAAAAAAAGGAGAAGTGAAGCAACCGAGTCACATAGTGATATAAAACTAATTTGTTGTACACATAATCTTCTAATTCAAGTGCAAAAAATGTTTTGAGTAGATATTTTTACATTTCAAAAACCATCTGGAGATAAGATCTAAAGAAAAAGAAAAGGAATTTCATAGGTAAACTGGTTGGAAAACAAGTATGCTAGTGTGTGATACCCAGTTTGCATGAGTAGCTAATGTCCAATTAAGCTGATAGCACAAAACATTATTCACGTACTGTTTTGTTATGACCCGGTTTCTATATTGAAAATCAGTTATGAATACTATAGGAAAACACAAGACCTTCCCCTAATGACAATGGTTGTAAGTGATACTGTTTTACACTAGTCTCAACATTCAGGAATGATTTCTCTTGGTCAGTACTTTCTGTATGCTATTGGCAGTATACAAACCATTTCCATATGTTTTGTTTGTCATAGTACCAGAGTTTGGGTTGAATTTCAAATATACTTTCGTCTAAGATTACACAACTCTTTATATCTCTTTTTTAAGCCTTCACATTCATATTTATAGAAGCTTAAGTGAATGATAATACACTCGCACATAGCAACATTATTAATTTAGAATGATTGCTCACATTCTGTAATGATTATAACTTATCATTATCATAACTGAAGGTTGTAGCATAAGCCAAAAAACTAACTTCATAGCATTTTCCTTGAACGTACGAAAGATTTCACAACTTAGTTTAATGACTACGTGTGATATATCTCAATAATTATCCCTTCTTCATGTTTAGCAGTCTCTCATGATTTTTTAGGGTGAGAAATCTTAAACAAACGCATGTATATTGGTGACTAACTATTTAAAAGTCTCTTATAAATTCTTATTTACAACAAACTACATTGATTTTACGCATTGCTTTCATTTACATTACGTTATTTCTTGATACAAAAGCCACTACACACCGGTTCCTTCGAAAATGCTCAAAAAAATGTTACATATAGACTCTTTATTGAGTTATATATTGATCAAAAAGCTAACATTACTTTGAAGCAAATTAACTTAGCAACTCACATACGAAATTCGATATTTGCTGCACTTGGAAGTCTGCTTAATCTCACCCTCAAAACTCGCTGTCATTCGGAATATTTACAAAACAAACTCCACTAACACATTAATTATGAAACGCTCCACCATGAAAACAGTGGAAATGTCTTCATTATTCAAATACTACTAAATTTACTTCTAATTTATTCAGAATGAACTTGTCGAAACGGTACTTAACTAGAAAGTTGGAGAATTAGCACTAGAGATAAGAGATTTTTTGTTCACTTTATAGAACTAGCAACAGTAATTAAGCAATTCATGAGTGTCTAGGATGAGAATTGTTCATAGTTGACCTAAATAAAGGATTGTAGAGTTCAATTAGGAGTGTAAAGTACTTGTATTCATTTGTGGATAGTTAAATATAAACAGGATGGGTTGAAGGATAGCAATCGAAAATTTTCAAACATTTATAAACTGAGTTCAGTGCGAGTTAACCTTTTCCTTTCATCTCTTAAAATAGAAATAAGGCGTAATGAAATGTTATTATGGTACAAAAACCAGTTGACCATTATTGCTAAGTTTTGGAATGAGAGAAACCGCTCGATCATACTGTATCTTATTTTCCTGTTCTGCTTTCGCATCAGTTATCACCCTATTTAGATACATTTCAGCTTGTAATTCAAGTTAAATGAAACCATCAATTTTCAAGAAAGCCTTTGTTTTGCCTACAATTTAGACTACACATACAAGTCTAGTGCGTAGTAGGATAGTAAGTATGCAAATGGCTTATGTAGATTTCTGTGGATATTCATCATTTTTTCACCTGAACTTTTGGGTCAGATTATCAGCAAATAGTATTTGTATACTTACTTTAAGCATATTAGATCATCAAGATAAACTGCGAGGTCTACGATAGAATTACGTAAACCTACGACTTCCACCTCTAAGTAAAAGAAATTATCAGTAAATGATCACGGTATAATAATCTCAACTTGCATTCTCAACTTAGTAAACAGTCAAGACAACGTTCTGAAAGAAAATTATCAACAGCCCCCAAGAAACTTGGCTTGCCAAAAATGTCCCACCGAATATATTACATCAAAGTAGTACCTCTAAATTTGTTTTGATCTATTTAATATATCTTCTTAATGTATCATATACTCTGGCACATTGTCAGAATGTTTTCAACCAACCATTTTTCAAATTAACAACAAACCGAAGAAAAACGTCATGGTGGTTGGAAATGGATTTTTAAATATACAAAAAAGATACATTATGTTGTTGTTCCGAGGATAAGTACACAGAATTCCAGATTGCTGCACTGTAATTTTTGTGATAGTAGTTTATTCAGCCAGTACTAAAATCTTCACTTAGATATAGTTATACAAGGAACAGTAATATACTGTATTTCTGTGCATTTATAAACCCATCTCTTACCAGCGTATCATTTCTTCTTTTTTTGTTGCTGGCTGGAAAAGCAGTGGTTTGAAATCATTTTAAAAGTATGCAAGACTACTTGACACGTTTAAAAAGTTAGAACAAATTTAAAGGAAGGAATTTGATGTGATATATATTCAATGGAAAATTTTTGGTAGCCCAAAGTTTAAGCAGGTTGCTTACAGAAAAGCATACGTGGCTAGTTGAAACAGGCAAATAAATTTTTAGACACTTATAAAGGTGCTTCATATTTGTAATTCATCTTTTACAAATCCTCCAACCTCTCATTTTGCTTAAGTCACAATCTAATTGTGGTTTCCCTTCATTTTCTTACTAGTTATCAGTATTCTCACAAAACATGACTTAAAATTGCAAAACAAGTTGGAATTAACCATTTAATCATAATAGGAGCTTTGACAGCTCATCAATTCTTGCCCAAACCCCACCCTCAAAACTTCTTTACTTACCTTTCTACTTGTCAGTATTCTCCCTTTTAGAAAACTGCCTCCTCCGGAAAGCCATTTATTAATTTGTCGGTGACTCCATCCATAAATTTGAACAAGCCAACCGACGTTGACATTTATGCAGGTTTGTAGTATGTATGTTTTGATAAGAAAGACCATATATTCCAGCATAATATTATTTAATTACATTTTAGTCTGTTTATTGGAAATATCACATAGTAAAACAGTATCATTTATTGGGTAACATTTTGGGAATAATTTATTGTTCTTGTTTATGATATGAACATTCTACAGAGTATCTTCAGAAAGATCTGTAGAATAACAGTATCAGTGTTATTTAACAGTACATCAATATACATACTCACCATTTACGGACTAAAATATATGCATAAGTTAACCGTTTCATAAGATTATCTAGATATTTAGTACTGACAATGAAACTGAAATTAGTCTCTCTAATTACCCCATGTGACTTTAACTGTCTTGATTTTCCGAACAGTTTACGGAGTATATATTTCATATGCTGTGTTCATACTAATATTTAATCGCTAATGAAAGTTCGACCTATGCTGATGACTACTCTGGGTTCCAGGTGATATCAAAAAATAAGTATTGTAAAAAACATATCAGTATATCACTTAAATATCTATTCTTGTCATGCAATACTCCAATATTTCTGATGCTTATCGACAATATTTTACTAGCAGAATAAAAAGTCAGTGGAAAGGAATGATACTTTGCGTGCATGCTATACCTTGAGTTGTCCTCTTTTTACAACTTATCATATGAAAAAGAAAAAGCGGCAAAATATCTACAATCTTTCTTGTTATATACACTGAATTTTGATTCCAGGAAATGCAAATAACTAATAAAATAAATACAACTATTCTTTTTACTACAAATTTACGTAATCTCTTTTCTAAGTGAATAAACACTTTAAGAAAATGAAATCTTTAGCTTGCACCTAATTTTAACAGTCTTCAGTTTCCCTTATTTTAAGAGATTTGGTTTGCATAGTGGAAGCTGTTGCAGCAGAGTAGATAGGCCTTAAAAACAAGTCAAGTTGTGGGCAGTTACTTTTTCAAAATAGAGTGAGAACTAGAGAGTGTAAGGAAATCGATTTATCTTTTTTAAATTAGTCAATATTGAGATGAAGGGATATGATGGTGAGATAAAAAGATAACGAATAAGATGGCAAAAGTGGTCTTTAGTTAGCTGAAGGCCATGGGAGACGTTAGGCTTGGATATGTTATTTCTCAATGTATACTTTGAGCCTAATCAATCTAATTGCGAAAACCTCAGCTGTGTTGAACAGGCGTTGGCGAACTATATATAGTGTCTTATTTGGAACACGATGAATGAAATTGAAAGCTTCATTGTAATCTGTGTGATGACCTGTGACGACTAGATGCTATGTGACTGGAATTTTTATCACATCTGCTTCGCTGTCTTCGAAAAAAGCTGGGAGATGCTTTCGTATCCGCGGACGCGCCTGCCTAATCGTACACCCAGGGCAACCAGTTCCACACCAATTTTACTAATTACTTGTCCCTTGCGTTCCTAGTGAAACATAGAGCTTCAGTAACACACCTCCGTTGCACTCTCTTCTCTGCAGTCTTTTCAACCTGAGTCCACCACTGCCCACAACCTTTCATTCCTTCCTCACACCACCTCCTCCATGTCACCCTCACACGCCCAACTCGTCGTTTCCCCTATGGGTCCCACTAGAGTGCCTGACCTGGCATGTGATGTCCCCGAATGGTCTTCTCATGGTATGCCAATCCATTTCCACTTTCTTCTGCATATTTCTTGGGCGATAGGTTCTTGATTGGTTGGTTCGTTGCCAGTCAGCCAGCCAGTCAGCCAGCCAGCCAGCCAACCAGCCAGCCAGAGTTCCTTGTTGCTGATTCTTATCATTCTGGCCATCCGATCTTCAGTATCGACTGAGCGTAGACGATGTAGTTTGTTGGAAATGCTTTTCTTGACGTGCCAAGTCTCTCAATCATCACATGGAAGCACTGACTTGACTGACAATAGTGTTGAAAATCCGGATTTCGTTTTTTATGCTGAGTCCAGTGAAGTGCAGTGCAGTGTAGTGTAGCAGATATCCACACTGATTTCAGATTAATGAAGGCCCGCTAATGGTGATTGGTGCCTCGTTGTTGTTGGTGATGGTGGTGGTTGGGTATCTTCATCACCTCTGCCTTCTCTGTGTTCACCTGAAGTCCCTTCTTCGCTGCCCCACATCATCTCTTCTGCAAACTTGTCAGTTTCCACCTGTAGATCTTCGAGTTTGTGCGACAAGGCATTTGACATCAATCATCATCGTCAGCGAAATCCAAATCTTCTTCTAGGCTCCTCTCATCGGTCAGGCCGGCGTATACCCATCTTCCCGATCCTCACAGTTGTCTGTTGCATGATCCAGTACAGTCCACCACAATCAGGAAGATCAATAGTGTTAATAGGCAGCAACCTTCTGCTACTCCTGTCCCCTGTCTTCACTTCACTTCAAAGGCATCATTCAGCTTTCCATCGTGAATCACTTGGCACATGCCGCCTTATAGCATATAGCTGTTGAATGAGGTTGACAAAGGTTTGTGGCACTAAAACTAAAACTGTAGTGCTGAAGCAGCTGCCTGCCAAATTACTTCTCGGTCGATGTTGTCGAAGGCCTTTTAGAGACGATGAAGTTGAGGTGAGGTGAGGAGTTGACTGTCATTCTATGCTCCGTTTTATGATGATAGGTGGTGGTCGATTCAAGAGTTTTTTGAAGTGGCCAGCCCATCGTTTCCTTTGTTTCTCCTCTTTGGTGGTAACTAAGTTTCCTTCACTATCTTCCATTGGTTTCATCTGTGTTGATCTCTTCCATCCCAGATAGTAACCTGGTTATTTGATATAATGTTGTCAGGTCTCTGTCTCTCTTACCTGCAACCTGTTCTGCTTCACTTGCAAGTGTGTCATGGAAGTGTCTTTTGTCTTTCTTTGCAATCTCCAGTGTAGTGTTTTACAGATTGTACTCAGTTCCTCTTCTCGTCGTTCATCCCTGCACTGCACTGGTTCATCTTCTGCTTCACCGTCTTCCTCTCCCTCCTCTATCAGCTTCCATGTGTCCGTCAACATCCATTCCTTGTCTGGTCTGGTCTGATCTCGTCTTGTCTTGTCTTGTATCTTCTTCCTTCCTAACACGGTTATGCAGGTATCCTTTCTCGTCTCTTTCACAGAGTTCCAGTGTTCTTCCACGGAGGTTCCTTCAAGGATGTTGCTCAATGTCTCCCACTTTCTCCTGATGGTTGACGTGAAGATGTCGCATGTAGTTTCATCCTTCAGTTCAGTTTCTGTTCTGGGTGTTGAACTTCAACTATGTCCTATCATCACCAGCTTCTTCTTCGAAGGCTTTCAATTTGATTTTGAATGCAGGTTCTTTGCACTACATATTGAGTGGTGTGAACCTACATCTACTCTTCTTCTTCTTCTTCTTCTTCTTCTTCTTCTTCTCTTCTTGTGTCCAGTAGGCTACGTCTCCACTTTCTTCACATTGAGATGAAGTCGATCTGAGTTTTAGTGTATCCACCTGGTGAAATCAAATCCATGTCGCTTTGTGAGTATCCTTGTATTTGAACACACTGCCTCACCTCCAATCACCAAATCGTTGAGTGTGCAGAAGTCTGCAAACAGTTCTCCATTCTCATTCATCATTTCACCGAGTGCCTCTCGGTCCATGATGAGATCTCCTCCTATGTTGTCTGCTCCCAGTTTGACACTCATCTCACCCCACCCATTGGAATTTTGATGTCATCATCGCCAACTGAGATGGGGTCTTTTCCGTTACTGATTCCAGTTGTCTATAGAACTCCTCCTTCTTCGCTTGGTCTGCATTATTTGTAGGTGCGTAGCGTAGCATTGTATTATGATTGTAACTTTCCTTCCTTGTGAGTTGAATTTTGCTGTCATGATCCTGATCGTGGAGGAGATTCGCTTCCACTGCATGAGATCCTTCGATGCTCTTGGGGACATCATGATAGCCACTTCAAAACTCAGTGTGCTCGTGGTTGTCGTCTGGGTGACAATATCGGAGTAGATTATTGACTTCTCTCCAGTTGACAGTTTGGAGAGTCCACTTCCATTCCATCTGCAGGTTCCTCGCAGATTCCTAGCACTTCTATGCCATACCTTCTCATTTCTTTTGCGATCTGGGCAGCCTTGCCAGCCAGCTTCAAACATAGTGCGGATATTCCACTTCCCTATGCTTAGTTTTGCTTTCGTCGAGAGGGGGAGAGAGAAAAGATACATCGGCCAATTGGCTTTCCGAAGGCTTTCACCAACCGGAGTCATTTCGTCTCCCCGACTCCAATGAAGAATAAGTGTATTTTCATTTTTTGTATTTCCTCCGTGCTTCGAAGTTTTTTAGTGATTGGATTGGTTTTACGGTGTAGGGTTGCTAGTCCTATCCCCAAGCTTCCGTTTTCATCCGGTCCTTGGACTGGCTGGTAACTAGTGAACTAGTTAACCAGAGATTTAAAATTAAATGAATTGAATATAGTTGGTCAGTCTATTGGTCTTTTCTGCTTTGGTTCGTCTAGCAGAATGTGTGAGGGTGTACTATAGACTTCCTTAAATTTTGTTCAAACGAATCCCTGAGATTTTTAATGTATTTTATTCAGTCGTTAAAGTCACATCGGATGCAAACTCCTGCACGAAACTCAGACCACATTCTCTTGTTAGTGATACTCATATACGGACGAAGTAATTCTAATTCTGCTGCCTAAATTTATTGGTTTTATTCATTCATCCGGAGCTTATCTTAAATTGATGGTTTGTGATAATTAAGTAAAGCTAGAGATCAAGGTGTGAATGATTACTATTTCAAAGGTGAACTGTAAAAATTTCATTACTAGTCTGAATGACTTTAAAATCAATAACTTTGTAGTCTGTAAAGCTGCACCTATGGTAGCAGAGAATTTCTAACAGAATATGGTTAGGAATCTTGATAGGACTAAGTCGTCTGATATTCATTCATTGGTGAGTGGTCCTGCATTAAACTTAGTCCTGCCTTTAATTGTCCTCCATAGGAGGAAGAAACTTTTACTTCAAGGGTATTATCACTATCTTGAAATTATCAGTGTACTTGTATCTGTGTTTTACAAGGATGAGATCAAGTAAACATTCAATAAGTTACTTGATGAAATAGTCAACTGAGACATTAAACCAAGTTTTCTTCAAATCGAATACATGTCTGCTTTTAACACATTATACTGAGTAAGTTGACTGAAAACAGAGAAATTATTTACGGAAAACAAGCAAAACCAGCAACATTGTATAGAATATTTGACTACCAGTGTCAGCCATGTAAATATTTGTAGCCGATCAATATAATTTACTATAGACTATGGAACGTTTGTATTAGAAACCATTAGTAATGTAACCAAAACCTATTCTTAGCAAAATAAATGTGTACACTTGTTACGTGTGTTCGCTACCCGTTAATCCTTTCAATTTTTGGAGCCGGTTTCCTAATACGAATTTGTGTGCTGCTCATCTGAGGAGATCTGCTGTAGATTGTGTTATAAAACTGGCTGGATTCATTTCAGTTATTTTATTTTCTACGTTGAAAGGAGCTTATTAATTAACCTTTCCAGTACATCATTAACTTGACCTTCATAGTGAACCTGGATGCACCTGAATGATAAGTTTGAAGTGTTTTAACAAATGAATAGTAAGTTTCCTGAGATTACTGTTTTATTTTTTGTGGTTGTAATTTAAAGAAATTGAACAAAAACAACTCACCATTGTGAGGCGCAAAAGTACATTTACTTGCCTAAGTAAAAATCCCTATCACCTGGGAAATAAGTTGATCACAGTTCGTTAAAACAGATTTTATTCTCCTACTCTTCTTGTCATAATCATCCGAACAGATATCTTCAGGCTCGATTAATGCTAATAATCACCAGCCATTTAGTCTGAAAAGAGGTTTAATCAAGAATTGGTGCCATTTTATACGCTATGAATCAACTGAAAATTGTTTCATCCTATTCTAATACTCCTCATTAGCACAAACCTGTGATTGACTTTGATTTGGATGGCATGAGGTTCAGGTGTTATCAAAGTTTGTATTATCGCTTAGTTTCCTCTTTATAATTCACTAATGGGCTAACTCAACTGATGAAATAGCAGAAAGAACCGATACCCTGTTCCAGCTAGGTGAAATTTATAAGGCTTTAATTTGTGAATAAGCAGCAAGAATATATTTTGAACATGATGCGAATTCAAGCATACACGTATAGGAACATACCTTCAAAAATAGACTATTTTATTTATGTTACTTTGAAACTTCCGAATCAGGATGTTTTTTTACGGTGTAGTTGATATTGAAATAAGATACAACTTGAATGATTGAACACTTGGTTTTCTCAAGCTAGCAGGCAAATAGTGAATTTAAACAAATGTATTCAAAAAAGCATAAACAAAAGGATTAATGAGAATAAGATTAACAATAATCTGTTTTAACACTATATATATATATATATATATATATATATATATATATATATATATATATATATATATATATCTTCATGATCCTCAGTCAGTTATTGTCATGGTCATGATAGAAATTGTTTATCCTGTAAGTAAGTAAAATGAAGGGAAAATAATACCCGTTACTTACTGTTAACAATAAATCATAAGCAGGAAGCTTAGTTCAGATTACTTATTTCACGCTACTCATTTGTAATATGACACACGTTGTTTCATTCCTTCGTATGTAAACAATTCAAAAAGTACTGTCACTTCATTTCTAAACATCTTTTGATTCATAAAAATGTTTTGAGACACTGTCGTTTTACAAAGCATTAAATTAGTTTGTAAGTTAGTTACTTTATGCAAAGCAAAATGGGATTCATTACTCACTATATAAAGTATTGGTTGCAGTAATTTATTGTTCATAGTCATATCAAGGCTGCTTGACAATTTTGAAACCTTCTTTTTGATAGTTTCATCTTTATTTTGGAGATAGCATGAATTTTTCAGAGATTTGAGAAGAGTGGTGATTTCCTCTGGCTGCGTGTACATATATCTCATTAGACAATCGAGTTCAATGATAAATGGTTGAAAGTCAGTACTTTAGGCTGCATACCAAACTGCGTTGAAGTACTGTGGGAACACAATAGCATAACAGATAAAAAGATAACTGTATCCTTATTCAGAAATCTCAAGCAAAACATGTACAGAACAAGTCTGTTAGTAGTTAATGTTAGCTTAGTTTATTCTAAATGGAAGTAAACAGTACAACAGAAACTTTGTTAGCGATCCCGTTACGTACTGACACTACACTGTATTAATGTGGTAGTCGAATTTAGCCAAGCAGTTTCTTGTCCTAAACAGCACAAGTAGAAATTAAAGTAGATGGCAGCAAGAATAACCGAAGTCATTGGTTACTTAGGCAACTCACAACAGACTGAAATACATAACAGTTCTAGAGATCACCTGAGCTTAATGAAACAAACGATTCAAACAAATCTGGTAGTCGGTAGACTGATTTGTCGCTCTAATAATAGTAAAGTTGGGTAAACCCAGTTGTGGGCAAAAATATTAATTCAAAATAATTTAGCAATAAGTAATAATCATCAGAACCGTTTCTACAGATGCTGCAGTCAGATACATCTAACTTTCCCCTTACTCAATAACAATAAAACAGTTTATTGTTTCACTGACCGTATTGTTGCTGGCAAGATTTGGTTCAGGAAAGTGAGTCGAATTAATGGTTATGAGAGAAACAGAAGGGCATTGCGATCGGACTAGTTATCAAAATCTGAGAAGAAATGAAGTTTCTTTTGAATTTCTAGTGATTTCTTGCACACACGGAGTGAATCTTTTGAAGATTTTTGGCGACGTTTGCTCAGCTGTTAATTTCTCACTATACAAAAAATATGCAAACACTACTTACCGCCTGAGTTCAGAAGCACTATTTTCAAAGTTAAGGTAGGGAAGTCAAAATACTATGAGCAAGAACAAGAGAAGGGTTCAGAGTCAGGACGTTATCCTATGGCAATGGGAGTGAAGACGGTTTGCATAAAACTAGTATAAAAACTCCAGAAAGGTGTGAAATTAAGGTCATAGTAGTAAGGAGGATTAACGAAATACTCCTGCACCCAGAGTTCCGGATTTTAACTTATAAGAGCTTCTACCGTGCATAGAAGATACGACAAAAATCTCTCTGAATGGTCTCATCTCAATTCATGAAGGATAGTGAGTGAGCTTCCTAGGGATACCATGTGACCTGACAAGAAAATGTTTCTGAATAGAATTGTTATTTCATAGCCATATTCTATCGACAGTTGTGCTAGTAAATGTTTGTGTCCAGATCTTGAAAGTGTCTTTCTTGTACGGCCTAATAACTGGGTGCATTAGAGCAGGGATGTCGATGCTGCTTACACCACGACCTTGCCTTCGATGCTTTGACAAACCACTGTGTTTGTGCATATGGGTGGGAAGGCAACGTACAGATTTGTAGCTAAGAACCTTCTTTGAACTTTTTGGTAAAATTCTATCAACTGTATCTCCTTTGAATTTGGGACTCATATACAAGCAAGTCTTATATAATGTTGAGCAACGTAGAGTACTAGGTTTGTCTTTGATATGCTTGTCAATAAATGAGGTTAGTCATTCACCCAAAACCAGCATTTTTCGGAAGAATTTCAAATCATTTTTTTTGTGTCTCTCTAGCATGTGTGATATATTCATGTGATAACAAAGGTCATCAGATCCCTTTATCTGTTTGCGGAAAAAAGTTGTGAAAATTAGTCATTTGCCCATTCCATTCAGGATGAATTGATTTTTAAATGGTATGTCAGCAATCTTTGATGGCTTGACCTAATGATATTTGTGAACCATTTTCTCTGATGTTAACGAGTATTATCACTACTATTATTATTGCCATTATTATTATGCTTTAAAAAGTGAAGTTTATATTTCAGTTTGGCTTTCGGTTCGAAATGAATAGGTAGATGAGGAAAGCTGATTTCTGGAATTTCGTTTAATTCAGTAGTTTCATCATCAGTGATGAAAACATCAATATCCGGAATTAGCTCTGAGTCGTTCCTATTGGATGATATTTAGAAGATTGCACCATTATTTAGATTGAAGAATGGAAAGTAATAAGGCAGCATAAAGCAAACAAGAAATTAGTATAATCATATTGATATAATCATGAACAATAATTTATGCTGTCAGTGCCATCTAATACTGTATCACTGAATACCATATCAAATAAACGTACTAAATATTGAGTTACAGTTTACCCTAGTGCCCAAGTTCTCCTTTTATTTTGGTAGATGACTTAACTTTCCATCCTAATGAAATTTCAGTAACGGATTTCATGTATTTTTCAGTATACCTACTGTTACTCTAAGACCACTCCTAATTTTAACATATGAACACTATACTCGGTCTAGGTAGTTTGTTAATATTAGTTTGCCTAAAAATTTGTGTTTCTTTGAATGTATTATTATGCAACAGCTAACACTGGAATCATTAATGTGCATTTAGTTCGACTTCGGAGTCTTTTGTTAGCTGTCATTTCCTAGTGTGGTTTCACTTCTACCAAGACTCAAAACTAAAAATTATTGTTTCAAACACCAGTACACTGTCCATTAGACCTTTGAGTCACTCTAGTCAGCAAGGTGTAGGATGATTCCTTAGCTTGTAGTCTTGCCTCATTGACTAGTGTGGACTGAACCGGTAGGCTTCTGTGTAGATTCCTTAGTGGTACTTATAACTTGGGTTGGAAAGCAATGAAGTGTAGTATCTAGTAGTTAGTCCTAGAATATACGTTTTATCTTATCAACCTCAGGAAGCTTAAAGTTACAAAATCAAGCTATCTGTCTGTCCTCTGGGGAATCACGTGACTACTAGATGAAGGCTTCGGTAATTGATTCAGTGTCTTAATGATTCATTAGTAATGCTTGTATCAAAATTCGCCTGAGAATATACATAGATTAGGATCTGTTGAAAGTTATGGTATACAGTTTCGTAAAATTTCGCTCACAACTACTGAGTCTCCATAATCCAATCAGACAGGTATCTACAATATCTAGCATGTTAATATCAACTGTATGAAACTGGTGCCAATACAACTGCTAATCTAGCTGAATTTTGGTGTCATCTAAATTCAGGCAGCTAAATCCTATTCAAATGTTTCATAAAGAATGGTTTGTTGCCATTTATTTCCCATTAGAAAAATTGCAGGTGAGTGCACTTTGAGATTAAGTTTGGTAATGAAAATTCAACAACAACGTTTTGTGTGAAACCGTAATGGATACCATATCCTTGTATTAGCGCATAAGTAACACTTTTTGTACATGTAACTGAAGAATTTGCTCATGGTACTGCACAAAATACCTACATTTGTTTTTCTCAGGTTATACAAATACCAGTGGTAAAAAGCTTTCAGGTTGTCACAAATCCTTCATATTATTCAGTCTGAGAATTAACGAAAAAGAATAATTCGGAGTATAACAGAGGTCTTTTAAGTAACCATACTTAGTACCTAAAGTTGCTTGGTTTGTTTCTAGTTGTGGAAATCCCAGTTTATCTTTTGACTTCCGAGCAAAAAACTTCTCAGGTGAAGATAGTGAACTATTCTGTTTCTCTTCCGATAAATCGGCTGTCAGTATATGAAGAAAGTAAGAAGACCTGCGTCAAATATTCCATCAAGCAACTTGAGAACTGATGACTCTCAGCAGTAATTGAGAAATCCTTTAGAAGTTTGCGAAATATTGTACGAGTACACGAAATGTGTCAAGTTTGTGTTTAGTTGTAACAGTTGCAACCTTTTAACTATGTTTAGTAATGATGGGCAGTGGCTAGCAGTGGAATTCAGGATGCGCATTTCGTCCTATTTGGTGTGTAATACAAGCAATAACACTAAAGTTGCAACCTTAATTATGTATTTAGTAGAAATAGATACCATTGACTTTTCACCACAGTTTCGCATTTTCATTTTTTATGAGTAAAAAATTACTCATTTTACTCAGCTTTCATGTATCTTTAAAAATTTTTCTGATTGTGAAGTGTTTTATCTTTTCTTATCTAACCTATTGATTTTAATAGCAGCCTAGTTGTAATTGTGGATACACCGCATTTTATATTTATGAATGTCAAATGAGTTTCAGTAGGTTTAGTACAGTAAAAAAGGTCAGAAATTTGAAGTTCGACCGTTTTAGCCCACTTCAATTTTATCTGATAAATTGAAAACGTCTTCGAAAGTTAACTACAGTGTATTGAAGTGATTCCTACTAAATTTGTTCCCTCCCTTTGGGAATTATAACTATTGTCTTAACCTGAAGTGCTAGTTTTAATTTGTTAGTCAAGAGAATTCAATGTCATATGAGGGCTAAAGATTCGATTATGTAATGACGTTAGTGTTAAGCTAATTCGAGTGCAGTAACCTTAGGAATATCTCGGACTTGGATTTATTCTTTGTAGACATTTATCACCCTTCATCTAATTTTTCAGGGGTATTATTTTGCATTACTAGGTAGGACAGTTTTAAAGATTTGATGAAATTTGTCATCAAACGACCATCATGTCGCATATGTATTGCACCATAATAAAACGAACAGACCAATTGGATTAACGATTTTTATAGTAGAATAAAACTTGTCAACAGAAATAATGAATTAATTTTAAGAGGTAGAGTCATGAGATTTTTGAATCACAGGTCGCAAACTTCTCTCTTGTAGACACTAAAGTTTTCCTTTAATTTCATCAGGGTGGTGTAGAAAAATGTCTACTTGTCAGAACCAGTTCAGTAAATCATATTGACTACTTCAGTGTTAATCAGTGTCAAAATGTTTTCCGGTGTTAGGAGACAATCAGTAGAAGCATTGAGCAAAGGTTATGCGCTTGTAAGCACTGATCAAGAAGACGTACATACAAGCTCGAGAACCTCGTGTTCCATCACAGGAAGTGAAGGAGAATTCCTCCAATACTGTTAACTTGTCACGATAATAAGTGGCAACAAAAATCAAATCTTAGCTACTTAGTGTTGCCTGTTGAATATCTGTAGCTTATCAGGTATATCAAGTTATTATCTGGTGATAAATTAGTGTAGAAGTGCTTTTAATAACTATATGGTATCATTTTGATAGTTCCTGAATAACAAAACGCTATAGATAGTGCATACAACAATAGCACCGATGATTTCCTTTAGTCATTCAACCAACTTTAAAATAACAATTTCATTCCGAAAGGGAATTGAAATTGTTCATTGTAAAATAGTTTTAGACTGAAAAGAGGAAAATACCGGTCTACCGCGTTGATTTTATAAAACATAAAGCAATATATCAGTAAAGTAATCAGTATTTTAGAGCAGTAAATGAATGATGTGTGTTTATCTTTCCACTTTTTTAATCCCTTCCAATGTTTATTGGTGCATACACATATATGGTTACTAATATTTATTAAAAATCGAGCAATATACACTGTTACAGAATTTTTGAAGGCATATAAACTGTAGTTAACATCTCGTTTCCGGCAAAGAGTTGTCTTCAAAAGTGATTATTATTATTGGTAGTATCATTGATTTCTTGTTCTATTTCTATGGTGTCGAAATTTCTTATTCAGTATTTCACTTTTCTCTTTACGTTATAAAAGTTGGTTGTCATTACTCACTCTCCCAGTTTCCCTACATCCTATCCATAGAAATATCAAAGTGACTGTCCCATACACCCTTCAACATATTTTACAACGATATGTTACAGTTATTAGTAATACATTTTAAACAATGATTACTACTTTCGTCGTAAAAATTAATTTCTGAATAATAATATATTTAAATATGCTATTTATGTATGCATGACGCAATACAAAATTTGCGATTCTGACTGTTTTTCGAACGAAAGTTTTGAATATATATTTATATATTCGAATCAAGATTTTACCAAGTCGTATCGCAAATATCGCGCACCAGGCGAAAAGTTGACATTACTTACATACACTTACATTAGTCTCAGCTTTTTTAAAAAGAATAACTCCATCGTTTTATCCAGAGTTGTGATCACAGCTTCCGGAGAATTTCTAAAAAATAACATTGAAGCGTTTTATTTCGAAAGCTTTGAGATTTATGCAATTACGCGCTGTGGATCGTCGATTTAGGAAGATAACTTACAACCAATGGGTGGTGGGTTCCGGTAGTGCTCCATCTATCGAGGTTTGGACAGTCAGGTAGTATTATCAGTCCTCACTAAGTAGATATGGCTTATTGCACGTAAAATATGAAATCTTTCCCCAATAATATAATATAACTGTCCGCATAATTATGCCCAAGTCAATCTACAGCTTTATTGCAAAATGAGTTTGCCACTTCTGACCCATGTAAGGTTTTCTGTATTTTGGGTAAGCATTTATGCTAATCCAGTAGAAAGTGCTGCGTATGCTACATTGCAGTTCAAATACAGTCGAGGAGAAGTTGAAAGATATTTTTGAAAAACTTGAGCTGTTCTAAAATTAACACTGATGTTAGGAAAGAGGATGTTTTATTAAATTATGCATAGGCTAGTTTCCAAAGTAGGCTAAGGAGGAATGCTAATGTAAGCAGTAAATCTTCTGAAACACCTACATGCCATGGTAATTTGATATATCAACAGAATGATTTTCCGAAAAGTTGGGTGTCACATAACCACAAGTTAAGGTATAATATGCATGAAATCGACCATTAGTTTGAAACTTCATGTTATCAATGGATTGTCATGAGAATACCAATGTTTTTTAAAATCTGGTGACGATTGTGAAACAGCCATCGTCTAGTCTTATGATAAGTAAAAGAAAATATATACAAAACATTTATAGTAGCAATTCAAGTGACATTCATGTCATTAATTGAAGTTATTGTGCCACCACGACTCAATAAAAGTATTAACACTGAACAAGTGGATTATTCTTTTTGGTTGACTAGGTGTTTACAAACCTGTGTAAATGATCATCAAACGATGTATACGCGTCTCATCAAGCTGTTAACTTTGACAGATATTCGAAGTACTCGATGCAAACTTAAGCATGTTTCATTGGAAACCCTTACATTGTTAATTTCTGTACAACTGTTGGTAGGGACGAAGATGCACCTAAAGATGATATTTACGAAGCAACTTATTTCACTGCTGAAAATACCGAGGCAGTAAATTTGTTTCACAGAAAATTATTTTTTGGTAAAGGCATAACCAAGTTTCATAGATTTCTTTCCCACAATAGAAAGAAGGACAGCTTGAAGTAAGTCTAATGTGGACAATGGAAATTGTAGCCTTTTTTAAACTATATTAATGGTAGTCACATGTCTAATAGTGGCACTTGGAAACAATGATTGGTCCAAATACTAGTATAAATGAGGGTGACTGTGCATTCTGATCCCAAAAATTAGTGGTTTCTTGTGATGTTTTGTCGGCTGCTCATAATTCTCTGTCGCTATGGGTTATCGTCATCCAGAATGCATTAAACTCCGAATGAAATGAGATCAGCGGGGGACTAGTGGAGATCAAGTGTCGAAAATGACCGAGGGCTAAGATCAGCATACACAAAATAGATTACCAGCATTCAGTCCTTACAATCGAAATTTCAACCAGACTGATGTATATTGTCTCCCAAGTATGAATTAGAATATTCCACAACCGCACTTCCATGTGAACTTTAGTCGCAAAAATTCTGGATTCTTTATAGTGAATGCATCAATAGTCATTTCGTTCCACTTCAACAACATATTACTTTGAAAGCTGTTTTTCTGCACTTTCAATACTGAAAATCAACATCAATGAAGTGAATCTACATCTCAGATGATAAGTTTCTCGTTGTCATCATAGTGAAGTTTTTTCAGCCGAATATCAGCCAAATTACTGACAAGGTGACAGAAGATAATCAAAATTAACTCAACAATCTATCAACTATCTATTTAATCTCGACTATATAACTCTTTAACTATTTACTAGCCGGTCCAAAGACCGGATGAAAACGGAAGCTTGGGGATAGGACTAGCAACCCTACACCGTAAAACCAATCCAATCACTAAAAAAACTTCGAAGCACGGAGGAAATACAAAAAATGAAAATACACTTATTCTTCATTGGAGTCGGGGAGACGAAATGACTCCGGTTGGTGAAAGCCTTCGGAAAGCCAATTGGCCGATGTATCTTTTCTCTCTCCCCCTCTCGACGAAAGCAAAACTAAGCATAGGGAAGTGGAATATCCGCACTATGTTTGAAGCTGGCTGGCAAGGCTGCCCAGATCGCAAAAGAAATGAGAAGGTATGGCATAGAAGTGCTAGGAATCTGCGAGGAACCTGCAGATGGAATGGAAGTGGACTCTCCAAACTGTCAACTGGAGAGAAGTCAATAATCTACTCCGATATTGTCACCCAGACGACAACCACGAGCACACTGAGTTTTGAAGTGGCTATCATGATGTCCCCAAGAGCATCGAAGGATCTCATGCAGTGGAAGCGAATCTCCTCCACGATCAGGATCATGACAGCAAAATTCAACTCACAAGGAAGGAAAGTTACAATCATAATACAATGCTACGCTACGCACCTACAAATAATGCAGACCAAGCGAAGAAGGAGGAGTTCTATAGACAACTGGAATCAGTAACGGAAAAGACCCCATCTCAGTTGGCGATGATGACATCAAAATTCCAATGGGTGGGGTGAGATGAGTGTCAAACTGGGAGCAGACAACATAGGAGGAGATCTCATCATGGACCGAGAGGCACTCGGTGAAATGATGAATGAGAATGGAGAACTGTTTGCAGACTTCTGCACACTCAACGATTTGGTGATTGGAGGTGAGGCAGTGTGTTCAAATACAAGGATACTCACAAAGCGACATGGATTTGATTTCACCAGGTGGATACACTAAAACTCAGATCGACTTCATCTCAATGTGAAGAAAGTGGAGACGTAGCCTACTGGACACAAGAAGAAGAAGAAGAAGAAGAAGAAGAAGAAGAAGAAGAAGAGTAGATGTAGGTTCACACCACTCAATATGTAGTGCAAAGAACCTGCATTCAAAATCAAATTGAAAGCCTTCGAAGAAGAAGCTGGTGATGATATGACATAGTTGAAGTTCAACACCCAGAACAGAAACTGAACTGAAGGATGAAACTACATGCGACAGTGTGGAGATCGACTGCACTGCACTTCACTGGACTCAGCATAAAAAACGAAATCCGGATTTTCAACACTATTGTCAGTCAAGTCAGTGCTTCCATGTGATGATTGAGAGACTTGGCACGTCAAGAAAAGCATTTCCAACAAACTACAGACATTCATCAACAGCTGCCGTCTACGCTCAGTCGATACTGAAGATCGGATGGCCAGAATGATAAGAATCAGCAACAAGGAACTCTGGCTGGCTGGCTGGCTGGCTGGCTGGCTGGCTGGCTGGCTGGCTGGCTGGCTGGCTGGCTGGCTGGCTGGCTGGCTGGCTGGCTGGCTGGCTGGCTGGCTGGCTGGCTGGCTGGCTGGCTGGCTGGCTGGCTGGCTGGCTGGCTGGCTGGCTGGCTGGCTGGCTGGCTGGCTGGCTGGCTGGCTGGCTGGCTGGCTGGCTGGCTGGCTGGCTGGCTGGCTGGCTGGCTGGCTGGCTGGCTGGCTGGCTGGCTGGCAACAAACCAACCAATCAAGAACCTATCGCCCAAGAAATATGCAGAAGAAAGTGGAAATGGATTGGCATACACTGAGAAAACCACTCGGAGACATCACATGCCAGGTCAGGCACTTGAGTGGAACCCATAGGGTAAACGACGAGTTGGGATTGTGAGGTTGACATGGAGGAGGTGGTGTGAGGAAGAAATGAAAGGTTGTGGGCAGTGGTGAACCCAGGTTGAAACGACTGCAGAGAAGAGAGTGCAATGGAGGTGTGTTACTGAAGCCCTGTGTTCCACTAGGAGCCCAAGTGAAAAATAATAAGTATGTTCAGGGTACAAGTGGTCAGTGAAAAACTTGAATTTTTATTATGATTTCACTGTCTTAGATAGCCGTGGTTTGTCAAGCTAGTATTTGTACTTGGTAATGATTGAAGGTCAGATGAAAATCTGGACTTCGGCAGGATTGGAACCAGCGACCACCGGCCGCGGTCCAGATTTTCATCTGACCTTCAATCATTACTCAGTACAAATACCCGAATATTCCTCAAATTATACTAGTCGCCATTTGTTAAAAATTGATAGTTATTGCTCGAATAAAGAACATCAAACCATTATTTCATTTGTACTATAAGTCGCCTTAAGAAAGTAAACAAAGCACTCAATATTTACTCAAACCCACATCTAGCATCACTATTTATTGTCTCTTTAATTGTCCCACGTATATTTTTTGTTATTTACAATAAAGCACATGCATTATTAACAGTAATACTCAACTAATATTTACTTCGTGTTTCATGTGATGTTTAACTTGTGAATGCTTAACTATATCTTTTTTGTTGCTCACCACTCATCTGGTAATTCCAGCTTTGATTGTCATCTATTTTATCTTCAACCATAAGAACCTTCTTCGGAGAAGAATATTTTTCTCATTCCATTATTTAATCCTAGACTATAAGTTATTGTTTCGACTGTAAGCACTATTAGCAAACTTTTTTCGTCATTCTTAGTTTGTTTTAACCCAAATAAGAATGAGTAATATCCTATTTATCTTCATAGAAAGATGAAGCAAATATATGACACTAAAATATATTGCGTGAAGCATCCTATCAAAATGATTAGCTTCAAAGTATGGTAACTAATGACATGAGCGGTACAGGTAGTGAACGGATCATCGAAAATGACAAACTTTCTGAATGCCAATGAAAATTTCTACGTTTATTATCACTTTCCATAACTAATATTCTAGGAATGTATCTGGAAAACCATAAAACTATTTTTACTAGTCCTAGGATAGTCGTAGACAGAGTAGCTTCTAGGTGAATTTTTTAAAGTACAACAAGGAAAGGTGTGAATCTTAGCGTTACAGAGATCATGACTTGTGTTGACTTTTCATACACAACTAACCATCCTGCATGAGACCAAGTCCTAGTATCCATTCAAATAGCTTTCAAACACTAGACGGCATAACATAATATCTGATCAACCTGCCTTAGTGTTATATTTCATCTCATTTACAACCAAATTAAGTTCAAGTTCAAGCTACGAGAGTGGTATTCGTAACATTTTGGTACTATCTCATGCTACCGTGGACTTGGTCATGAGACTAAACTTGTATAAGTCTTAATTAACAAGCAAATTTTTGCAGGCGTCCAATCTACAGCTCTAAGGCAGACATGCTATAGAAATCAAATTCAAACTAAACTCCTCTTATCGGTTACCACCTGTGCATATGAACACAATAACGGTTAGAGTAGTTGAACTCATTGCTTACTTTATTATCCTTCAAAAATGCACCAATATCTAGTAATTAACCAGAACGACGAATTCCCAGTACAAAATATGTGAATTTGAATGTACCACCAATACGCTAATGTGTTCCAAGAGTTTTATAGGAAAAAAAAGCATAAATCTCATTTTTATTCCAAGATTTAAGATAAACGCTAGAAATAAATTTTATGAGGTTACAAGTAACTGATTTTCTACACTAAAGCATCAGTCGTATCTACCGCAACTGATGGTGATACTAAAAATGAGATTTAAAGTAAAAGAGGTGAAAATAAGTAAATGTTACTATACGAGTCCATAAATGAGAAATGTTAAATGCATACATAACACATACCGGTTGTTTTCTTCCAGGATATATTGTATATTCGCATCCATCTACTTTTTAGTGACGACCACTTCTGTTTGTCATCGATGCTGCATACGTGACTGTCTGTCACAGATATAGCCTCTCCTGACTCCGCATCATTATCTGCCAAAACTAACGGAACCATAACGCACCCATTGTAATGCTTTTTGCTGAAGATTATTTTATTGGTTAAAAAAGAGGTCTTTGAAACTTTAAATGGACGAACAACAGAAAATAAACTATTGTTTTACGGCCAAACAAAATATTACTAAATCGATTATCATATTTTTTCGCTTACTTACAAGTCTTGACCAATTACTTATGAAAGAATGACTAAAATGAATCAAGTCTTTGCATGTATGTGAAATTAAATGCTGTTATGTATACTTGCACCAAGGACTGACATCCTAATATGCACTAAAATCCAGTAACAGTCCAATGACCAATTCGTTATCGTCAAACTTTTTTCAATAGTGCGCACTGTCAACCGCATCTGGGATCATATCCATAGCCTGATGGTTACCTGTCACAAATATGCAGTTGTTACTTCCAAATCAAGTGGTAATCATCACCCAGTCTCCACTGGAACTTGGTATTGGAGAATCCAGGCTAATCGTGATTAAAAAAAGGTTATATATGAACTAAATTAGATGACTGTCACGGTCCAGATTTTCATCTCACCTTCAATCATCACCCAGTATAAATACTAGTCTGTCAAACTACGGCTATCTCAGATAGTCAGATGATAATTATTATGATACCCCCTTTCTGATTCAGTTACATTTGGATAGGGATGAGAAGTCCTGACTAGGCAGCCAGTGTGAGTACGATCTAGCGGTAGTAACGCGTCACGAATTCACATGGTAGTCGGCTCTGGCCAGACCCTTGGTGACTGGAGTGAAATAAATTCTGGTCAACAGTCGGACCTCGTAGCTCAGATGGTTGAGCACCGGGCCCGGTAACCTGATGGTCGCTGGTTCAAATCAGGCCGTGGTCCAGATTTTTACCTCACCTTCAATCATCACCCAGTATGAATCCAAGATTACCGATTCTCTATTCACTTTGTTCACTAGAGTATTCTTGTCGAAACGAGAAGAACTAAGTTTGTAGAATAAAATGAGCTCACTTGTCTCCAGCCTTTTCTACAGCTGTAAACAGTATCAGATGTACATAAAATAAGTAAAATAAGAACACATATTTCTGTTAGATAGACTGGTGAAATTCGACGAAGCACATAAACAACAAGTTTCAATGTAAACTTTACAGACAAGTAATACTGTCAATATATAATTAATTTGTAAGCAGACCCAAGGACTTTTAGAAAGGGTTTACAATATAGTTTATTACAATCGAAGACAGGAAAAAAACAGACGAATATTACCCAAGAACATATATATGCCAAGATATAAAAAAGAAGTAGAGTGACTGCAAAAGATATAAAATAGGAAGGTTATATAATCATGTCAAAATGCTATTATCAGAATAAAGTTAGAACAACCTCAGAGTTTTTTTGTATACAGCCGATTCCGAAAAGAGAAATAAGATCAGGTTTCTTTACTTATTGATAACCTGAAAGAAAGTTAACATTTCCACCTTGTATATAAACTGGCTAACACAAGGCAGTCAGTGTAGCAATTCATTCCTTATTGGTCAGTACTGAATGAAATCGATAAAATAGGTTAGTAGTGTGACTACTGAGATATGAGATACGACAATGCGGTGAACCTTATTCTAGTTTTAAGTGTTAAGGTTCACTCAACACTAAGCATGTTACCTGGGTTTCAACTTTGTTAGCACTTATCAGTAAGATATTTCTACAACCATAGGAAACTGGCCTTTCCATAGTGATTCAAGCTGTGTCATTTATTATCGAAGTCGGAGACTATACCACTAAAATATTCTCACCATGACTCTGATCGTAGATAGTAATGAGGGAATCTAGCTACCTGTTTGAGAGGTAAATTAGCTGATGATAGCTTACGATAACAAGTTTTATCAAGAATTATGCATCATAAAACATTGAAAGTAAACTATCATAAGTTATACATATTTTGTACTTACGGCTGACAAAATAAATTCCCCAATGTAGGTTGTTTTATCATCAAATCTACCAAAATAGCTTCTTTGAATGCTATTGCCCGAATTTTCCTCTGCTCGCCATGACATTCTACCATATTCTCAAATCTTATGACAAATTTATTGTGAATGCATATATATATATATATATATATATATATATATATATATATATAAAGTGGTTAGAAACTAAGTCATATTGCATACATTTGTCCGAAAATCTCTTTGACTAGGAAATCGTACACTAAAGAAACGTTTCTCGTTTGTGTAGTTAACAGATAGTTTTCTTAACCGTGCAGAGATTACTGGAACTAATTTTACCTATCTGCAAAATAATGGATGAAACGGACAAATGAATGGAAGAAAATGAAGGAAGCTTTTTTGCAAGTGTCCTATGGGTTTGGTCTGTTTAGGTAAGCAGCTTATTCGCAAATGTATATTTACCCCCTCTGTTTACTTCAGTGCATAACAACAAGAGAGCAGTATCCAAAAACAAGTTGAAACAACCTAAAGTAGGATTTTCAGTGATCTCTTGAAGGATGCTTATGTAGTGCACGGTTTTAGAAATGACCTGCATTTAGAAAGCACTTAGTAATCCAGAATGATGACCAAAAGGTAGCCTGTGAGCCTTGTACTTGACTGGAATCTGCTAAGGAATATACTACCGTGCAAGTGAAGTGACTAATTAAATTCCCTAAGTACGAGATAATAACTATGGATGATAGGCTACCAAGTATGTAAAGTAATAAGTAAGTTACTTTGTTAAGAACTTCAATCATCAGCCTCCTGGTCAGGTTTCCTTAGATTGACAAACAAGAATTTCCTTAGTTGAAAACAAATTTAAGACGATAGTTGAGTTTCACTGAAGATTATGAAGTCATCACACTCTCCCCACCTACTGTTTGTGGTTCTGTAAGTTAAGTTACGCAAGCAAATATGTTTAAACCACAGTTCACTTGTCGAAAAATTTTCAGAATCACAAAACATAACACTTTTTATAATGCAATCTGCAAACTCATTACTGTTTTACATTACTACTTGATCTCTAACTTTCACACAGCATTGGTCATGTCTGAAAAATATACAAAGCTTTAGTGACTCGGATAAATGCTACGAATGTGGTCCTAACAGCTTTCATGTTGTTGATTGTTTGACATTCCCAAAACTGATTAGAACAACGCCATGGGTTGAAAAACAGTTTTATTGGGCTTCTTCAATGGATTCAGGAAGATTATGCAGATCGGTAGCCCGACAGTTTATTAAGTGTGGACAAGAAGTGAAAGTAGAGATGATCATGATGAAACTTTCTTTTTAAACTACTGTCGAAAAGTAGAACGGAAGTAAGAAACGCTGCTGTAAATTTACCGCCTTGAAACTACTTGTATGATTATTCTTTCACCCTTTATCTCTCCATTTTCGTTTCATTCCTTTACATTATTATAGTATTATTTTCGTAGTGTATATTTCTTGACTCCACTGCTGTTCAAAATTATTTTTTTCAGAAATATAATAATAAACGAGATTTTATCAGGGTCATTTCAAATGTAATCCACTTGATAGTTTGTAGGGATTATCCTATTCCAAACTAATATTCATTACGGACTGACATTAGTTGCAGAAGCACTGAGAACCTTATAAAACAGAACAGTTGTTTAATTCTTCTTCCAGACTTGTCAAAGATGCGCCCCAGTGAGCTTGGGAAGGAACGAGCTTATTACCACTATGTCTCACGGTAAGCATTTTAACATTCAGTCATTGGTTAGTGAGCCATTTAAACATAGAAAAATGAATCCGACCACTGGTTTGATATCAAGACCATCAACCAATAAACAGTAATTATTCAGCATTGTAAAATCGTTTAGGTTAGCTTTGTCAGCGCACGACATACAGTTAGCAACAGGTAAATTTTAAAGACTAAAACGCTACGTCTAGTTTTAAATGGAAAAATACTGGTTACTAATTAACTTCAGTACTCAGTGATACAAGAAACCCTTTGTTATTCCTGAACTAACTCACATCAATAAACAATAAACAATACTCATTTAAAGGCCTTGATCACACTGACACTTGTATTGACATGATTTCAATTATATCCCGGGAATACCATAGATTAACGTTTTTATTACTATATCATCAATCAGACTAAGATAGTTTTTTGCTACGCTGATATTTATCTACACAAGTGAAACTTCTAAATTTGAAAGAAACATATGGTTCCGAAAGGATTCAATTTATTGCCCTATTGTCCTACAGACTGAACCTGTAGATTTAAATGTCAACTATATTTCGAGTTGCTTTTAGTCACTGATTGTTCTGCCTTACTGTTACATGACTAAAAAACACACAACAGTTCACAGTTTAGCATATTGACTGTTTGTATAAACCTGCTGCTTTAGGAAAACGTTTGGTGATTCATGTGAAACTGAGACCTGAAAAGAAGGTGGATCATGAAATGGATTGCTATAACTTTGTGCCCGTAGCTCACAGACTACTTAATCAAATTCATCAGCTTCTCAAGTTTCTTTAAGGCTTCAGGTATCATATCGATTATTATTAAAAGGTTAACCCTCGTAGGGTATCAGTTAGGTAACAACCATCCAACCTAATAGCAATATAAAACATCTTCAGGTAAGCAAAGCAAACTAAATTATCACAGAAACAATACTCAGGTAGGCAAGACTGTATGAATGTGCAAGTTCCAACAAAATACGTCAGTGAGATACTAAATACATACACATACATGTGGTAATTTTCATCAGGCTTCATTAGAATGCCATACGCTACCAATGATAATAATCATCCGGAAACTTCTTAAGGCTGGAACATTAATGGTATGAAATTCAAAGAGAGAGGAATGATAAATAATTTAGGAACAAGAAGTAAAATAGCCTTCAACATTTAATCGGTCTTCTTGCACAGATCCAGTATGGATGACTGCAAACACTATCGTCATTTTAACTCATATATAACTCCAGTGTGAACTCATAGCGTATCAGTTCCCTTGACGTTGCAGATACACTTTGCAGATGAGTACCAAAACCCAGGACCTGGTTTTCCTGCTGATCAACTCCAGTCACTTGACATTAATCAAAGTACATCATGATGATGAGTCTCCTAGTCTTCTAGCTCCAATACAGAAACTTCGATAAAATTCAGCCGGAGCTTAGGATTAGACAACAAGAGGTTGGTTACTCTCCAGTAACTAATCAATGTATAGAAGCGAATTCTTGTTTACTGAAATTCCTACTGTCATCATTTATACTTATTATTCAATATCCTGTTCCATAATGAATGACGCAGTGAAACAAAATCAAGGTATCGAGACAAATCACTAGAGTTGAGAGGACATTTTAATAGTGAGCAGAAATGAACACTTATGGGTTGTCTTAAAAGCTAACGTATGAATCCTAGATAACCAACTTATTTTTACTTCATTACGATTATTGAGTATTTTGACCATCTGTTGTATGAACAATAGACAAGTATATGCTCTAACTTATAGTGAACTATTTACCCAGCCAAGTGTTTTTTTCTCACCCAACATCTTTAATAATTATTGCAGAGTCAGAAAGTTAATCCATAAATAAATAAGATTAATTATTTGAGTAACAAAGCAAATATGTTTGTTCATGGAAATAAGTAAGTCAAGATGCACTATTTCTTTGTTTTGCATATTAAACTAAACAGACTCCAGTGACCACTTTCTAAACACCTCGCTCTGTTAAAGAACAGTGAAATGTCAAAAACATAAGAGAATACAGAAGTTAGAGTTTTAAAAATATTCGCGTGATGTAAACCTGGGATATAAATATGAATAACTCACAGTTAGCTCGATCCAATGTTGGCAGCAAGCTTTGAAACAAATACATTATTATTATCATTAAGTCTGAATGAAAAGCTTCTTAATGGTTGCGTTCATCTAGTGACCTGCGAAACAGCGTACTGTTGCGCCTAGTGGCCATATTCCCATTACTGAATAGAATCGCATCAGTACTGAATGACTGAACAGTTAACATTCTAGAGGAATTCCAGTTGTAGTAATTCCAACTATAACTTATAGTGGGAGAAAATTTACTTCATAGATATAATGTAGGTATTAGTCAGTAGTTGGAAAAGCTTTAGGTTTTGGTTGAAGACGGGATTTTTATAGTACTGGACTGACAAAATACGAAGGAGGTCTCACTTTTGGCATAAGCACGAAATATATAGGTTTTTTGTAATGACTTACAAGAGACTTTAAATGGTCACTAAAAGTTCAATAAACCCGTCTCACTGACCAATTTTGCTTATCTCACACCACATACCAAATTTGTCAAAAATTAATCCAAGTAGTTAACTTCTAGTAAAAATTCAGAGATTTCAGTTCACTTTTGTTTACTAAAGTTTAGTCAGACAGATTTATCATTAGCCACCACTCAAAAGATATAGCTAATAGCCCAGTACAAGGACATATTTGTGTGATGAAGAAATAAAGTTACAAGGAAATCTCAACTGACACTGACAATCATAAATCTATTTTAGTTAATATGATATATGTATCAATCGTTACTCTATAAAGATGATGTTTCCGTCTCTTAGGTATAAATTATAGACGGGATACGGTTCGTAAGTTGATATCGGCCCTACTTGCCGTCAGGTACAATTATGAATTGCATAAATGTAAAACCTATGATCCTATGTTTAAAATGATGCATTACATTTTCTAGTGAATACGTACTTTATGTTCATGATAACAATCAAGCTCCACATACTACGATGAGTATCATGAAAAAATTTCAAATCAACATCATTTTCAAGTCTAAAGTGTGTTAATAATTGGCAGGATCGAGTTTGAAGCAGAATGATGTTTTAATCAGCTGTATGTATGTCATAATTTATGTTATACCACTGTACACTTTCTGTCATTTATGTTCAGCAAAAAGTTATCTAAATAAAGAGGTTTATTTTGAACGAACCCTTTTAGACTTTGCGAGTTTCAGAAAAGGCAGGACCAATTAGACTAAGTTCAATAACGAAAAATAGCTTCAAGAGGGAAATTATCCAAGATGAATGAATAAGAACTCATCTTGATTATTTTTAAACTCCTAATTTGCAACTTCTGAATAGCTTACACAATCAGCTCATTCTAATATCAAAAATCAAAAGTGTAATTGTCATGAACTGTCGGATAAATTAATGATAGTCATTACCGAAATTAATGTGTACACTAGCCTCCAAACCTAAAGTGGAGTTGTGACTTAGTGGTTTAAGGAGATGACTATCAACCATTGGTTGATGCATTCGAGCACCTCTCCACTTGCCAAGGTTTGAGCAGACAGGTAGTACAAATAGTTCTCACACAATAGGTGTGGCTTATTGCTTAATGCAAGGATGTGCACAAAGTGGTTGAGTGTTTTTCGTTCGTTCGAACCCAGGGTCATGTCAAGTTAATTGAAACTTTATTTTTAACGACTTAATTGTATAAGAAATCTCAGACTTTTCTCAGCAGGCCAAGGATATTTACAATAATGAAGACCCTTTGTTATAAACGGATCGGAAGCTCACTTCAACAACTAATAATATAAAAATTCGAAGGAAACGATACTTTCTGCAATATCGATTCGTATGACTTCATAAATTCAACATTCTGCTCATGTAGAAATGAAGTCATCTTTATTTTGAACCCTCTATTCAAACCACTGCTTATCGCATTTATGGCTGTTACGAAACTGAGAATAGTCTTGCTGTACTACAAAAAGAATCCAGTAGGTGTATTTGGTGGTAAAATTTACGTTTATACATTGGTTTGCACTTCGTGATGAACAATATATTTTACAAACTGTGCATAATAATAATTATGATCAAAATTCCTGCCGGAAAATAATGATATAATGCTTTGAGAGGAATAAAAGCGCCAACTTTCTACGCTAAGAAAGTGGTAATAGAAACGCTTCTGGTTCTACGGAATATTCTTTTAACATAAGGCTAACTCAACATCTACCATAATAAGAGGTCGATTACACAGCATCACTAACTCAGAAAGCTCTTGCATGAGCTTCATTTAGAACATCAATCTCTTCTTTTAAACAGTTCAAAAATAAACGGTCCCAAATATCGGATTTCACCAGGACTGATTTTTTGAGTTTCTTACTCTCCCAGATTATTTGGTTTGTCTGACTTTGATAAGTCTGCGGAGGTTTGGCAAATGAAATACAAAGGTATTAATCTGAGAAAAAAAATATTCTCTATCGTCTGGTAGGCTGAATTTCTTCCTAAATCATTTTTGAACATGATCCAAATCTGAAATAACCTTCCTTCTGATCTATATAAACCACAACCAGCCAATTATGATGGTGTACAGAGCATTCATGAACTTCGTCTACCCTATCACTAACTTCAGCCGAAGAAATCAGAAGACAATAAAAAAGTAGTTGGTTTGTGGAGAAGTGAAAACAAGGTTCATTTCATTACCGATGGGCATCAGCTGAAGAACCAGTGGAAAACTATATAGTTAGACTCCTCGGTGGTGCTTAATCATGGAGAAACAGTTGTCCAATGGTTCTCTAACTGTTCCTTAATCTCATTAATATAATTCCTTCCATATACCCAACTATCTAAACAGTATAATATGAACACTCTTCAAGTCACATTCAACGCACATACTTCATCCTTATGTGACTATGCATTACAAAGAGCTGAGGAAATCGAAAATCGGTTTCTGCATATGAAAGTTTGTTTTGCAAAAGAACCTGGCAGTAGTCTCTCTTCAATATATGTTAGTTTCGATAAATGGTCAAATGATGCACTTTACAGAAAAACTGCAAATTGTCCTTATCTGATCAATGAAGTATTTTTCCACTAATGCACTTTTTATGATGATGACAGTCGATTATAACCCATGCAGTCAGTTTCAAATCATTCTGGTACTTCACTTTTGACAATTAACTAATGTGACACAGCTTCAGTGTCACTGAAATCAATTACCATATTGTGCTTCACTTGTTTCGAGATAGTATCCGAAAAAAATTGTCAGTTTCTATACTTCGGAGTATGAGATTCTATTTAGAGTAAAGGCTTTAGAGAACATTTTACGCCAAGATGAAAAATCACCCAACTGAAGGGTATTTATTTCAAGATGAAACATTGGATAACTAAATTCGCAGATATTAACTTTTCTACTAAATCATAATTCAGTAGCTAAACAAAACACTGTAAATTAGATACCAGAAAAAACACTGAATTTAGTTGGTAGATCCTCTAAGCAAAGGTAGAACAAATATGGGACAAATAGTAAGGAATTCGGAAAATTTTTATAAAAATTTCATGAATCAAGAATCTCTGATAAACAGCCAAGCAAATTCTACAGTATTTCGAAATTAATTCCATAATTACTATCAACCAAAAACACTGGTTAGCTGCTTTATTCGGTTTAGAAACCACGAAGATGAGCATAGTGGATCAATATCTTAAATAGACGGTCCTCAATACTTATAATCACCAAAGTGACTATCTCAAATTCATGGAAAGTTCAATTTGAAGGTTTGAGGGGATTTCAAAACGTT
>OX104134.1:86877922-86982761 GCA_944470555.2 Heterobilharzia americana | reverse complement strand
AATATTTTGAGACTTCACACAACATTTTTTTATCAAAACTTAATAGATAAATATTCCTCGGTATTTTTAAAGTGTGACAATTAAACCTTCAACAGATTGTCAGTCAAAATACACTCACTGTGCTAATCCCATAAAGACCAGACACAAATAATTAGGACTAGTTTAAGAGATTTAAACGTGATACATCAAAGCTTAAAATACGTATGAATGGGAAATCAAACAGACTAAAATGGTAATGGTTAACATACTAAAATATTTAACATCCTGTTCATTGTCTTTTATTGTCTACTTATTGCTGAACAACAAACACCAAATGAATCTTATCAGATTATCATAATTCACCTTGATGTCTACAGATCTTAAGATGGCAACCTCTGGTCGGTTTTGGTTTTCTTCGAAAAGTTCCTGGGAAGTGAAACATATTTTCTAAATTTCAACACTACACAACATTGTGTACCCCTGGAAAGAATCACGTGTAACCGTTCTAACTAGAATTACGGTTACCGTTATACACCTGAGTAAAAGAAAATGATTCCATATATAGTCAAAACAAAATGCCAGATAAATTTCAAATCGTATTCATAAGATGTGACCAGTATCAGTGAGCCTCAACATCCCTTGTCCGCTTCCATTCAGCAGAGAAGTAAGAAATCAGCAACAAAAAGCTATTTAAGGCTTAAGATGAAAATATTTAAAGTTAAGTTTCGGGTAAATGACTGAAAAGAATTAACGGACACATATTTAGAAATATATTTTACCAATAAAAATTCAAATCTACAGTCAATTTCAACTTCAGAATTTATTTGAAATAACAACTTATTCATTGCATATTTATATCGAATGAAATAAAACTCTCCTACTTCTGTTGATAACAATAATAATAATGGTAATAATAACAATCTTCGTTGTTTTTTTCCCTCTCGTTATTTTGCATATCAACAACAACAATGCAAACAGATTAAAATGAACGTGTAGATCAGGAAGAAAATACATAAATAAGAATTTGAATTACTCTTATTCTCCATTTATTTCGTTGTTTTTTTCCAACGGAACGAAATTATTTGTACATAACAATTGTATATACATATATATAGTTTAGATAGCTAAGTTCTAAGAAATTCAAGTTAAATATACTACTGATTGAAAGCTCGGACCAAAATAATCATAATAACAACAACAATAATTAAATCGATTTACAGGATCAATATTTTTTTTTAAACTATAAAAAAATGATAATGATACCGCTACTAGCATAATAAATTCTTATTTAATAGTATTGACGAAGCGAAATACAATGTCAAAGAAAAGGGAGCGGTAGAAGTGATTATAAATGGTTGGTATTGCTACTACTTGTTGTGATGGAATAGATGATGTGATCAAACCTATCTAAAACAATGAGTCTTTAATCAGACGGATATAAAAACTGCGTTTACTCAAAAATTATCCGTTATTTTTCAGAGTATTTCAATTTGAAATAGCTATAAATGATGATTATCCAAACGTTTAACCGCGAAAATTATCAGATTTATAGTTTAACAAATTTTCTTTGCCTCAAAATTCGTTTCAAAACACATTGAATTCCTAAAAATCTGATTGGCTATACGAAATTCCACATACCTTTCAAACGTGGTCGTTGATAGAAATCTACTAATCAGATTTCACTGAAGTCACTAAGTTATATAACATGGTACCATTATACACATTTTGATATTATAAGGTAGTAGTCACTTTATGGAAAAGCTGGAATCATGGTCTTATTTTTGTCGGCACACATCGACCAAATGTTATCTGTAATTCTTTCTATGATAGCGATTCAGACATCCTTCATCCATCCGGTAAGGGAGACAGTTGAGCATGAAATGTAACCCGAGCTACTTAGTTGTGAAGTCTGCATTTTTGGTGTTGACTGATGAAGTTTCTAATCTGCAAAAGACATAGTTTGAAGCAATCATAGGTGGGTATTGTTTATTATCTTAAATAAACGCAAAACTCAAGTCAAGGATTTTGCAGGTTCAGATTGCGTTTCAGTTTCTGATCTCTTTCAGTATATACCCTAAATATTTGATTTTGGTTGAAACTGAAGTACAGGATCTAAAAACTCTAGTATCAGTGGACCAGCTACTAAGCTACTTTTAAACTACTTCCTTTTTATTGAGTGGTCTTATTATAAAAGGCTTACTTTTACACATGCATACACGTAGTCAGTTTGACTGTCCACATTGTCATGCATGTTATCAGATTTTCCATGTTCCCTAGAATACTTTGCTCAACTCCAAGAAAAACTAAATTTACAGTCGAATAGTATAAGCTACTACATAAATGATGGGAAAAATCTAATTGAATCCATTGTCTACTCAGTACAATTTCCAACATACTTTATTTGTTTCTTTCCTGAGAACCATCATTTGTGATCATCTTTATATATATGAGTTTACAGTAGGCAAAAGTATGAGAACAAAAGACAAGAGAACACAGATGTTTACGTGTACTTGTATATTTACACATAAGTAGTGCTCAGCTTAAAAGTGGCACACACATTTAATTATGTTTATTAGCTGTTGATAAAATCTATTACGACCAAAAAGACTGCAATGATTAAATGTATTTGAAGAAAACAAATATCAAATGAAGGAAAGTAACAATATATCGATTTACACCTCAAATAATTTTACTTCAAGTTCCTTGTTTGTTCACTTACTATGAAATGTCTATAGAATGTATTGCTAACGTTCAAACCCTTAATAAATAAAAAATTGTTCAGAAGTGTGTTTATTGATTGTTTGGACAGAAAACATATTTACAGTCACTGATTAATTGATTTGCTATAAGCTTTTGAAATATCTTGTGCGCTAAAAAAACACAATAATAAATTTCTCTTGGAACTGTTTTCCCAATTTGCTTTGTGAACATTATTGCTGTATGAAATGAATACGGTTAAGTGTATGTTTAAAAGCTCATATCTCGTTGTTTGTATCCAGTGGAAATTAATCCCTTAAAACTTGTAACTTGTTTGTCATAATATTGTTGATTAGCGTAGTACAATACAGTTTAACCTGTCCTCAGTATTAGTACGGGTTTTTCTATCTTATATTAAATAACAGCCTTAAAAACTAACTTTAATACCTCCTAATTGGTCTTTCAGAAAATTTCCATTGCCTCTTTGAAGAAACTATTCATTAGTCTGAGCGAATGCCTGAGATATCCATTTAGGGTTAGAAATGCATCGAAATAAATAAATGAATGGTAAACAAGTACTGAAAATAAAAACATTCACAACAGTATTAGTTTCACACTTTACAGCTGGTCATATATGCTATGAAGAGTGGTTCATATTTGCATATTTAGTTCACTAATTCAGTCTTGATGTGATACTTGCAAAGACTGATGTTTTTTAAGCATCCACCTTTTCTTTAGCATAATCATTACGCCAAAACTCTGAATTTCTTTAATCGTAGTCAACAGCTATAACCATTTCATCCTTAAGTATATGCACTATTCTGAAATGTTCATTAATTTCAATAATATTACACAATGTTCTAGTTTTACATTGTTTTAATAAATTTAACACGAAAAGTGATACAGAAATTTATACCACAACTACATATGCTTTATGAAACTTCTTGTCAGTTTCAGATTTTTTCAGCTTCTTTTCGATCTGTTCTCATGAATAGCTTATGAATAATCAAAAGATAATTTAAGGAATGTCAATAGTACGTTTTCGTTAGTTACTTGTAGAGTCTTATTCATATGTAGTAAGTTTCCTCCATAAAGTGGCTTAGACGCCCTAACAGCAAGTGAAACAGGTTCGAAACAATTTCCACATAGATGGAAGTTTATCAATCAATGGCATATTCATGATACGCCACTGTTCAAGCGTATGTTACTTGTGGTTCTACAGTTGTATTCAAAATATCAAAGTAATTTTTTTCTGCAACAGTTTCCTTCTATTAGATATTTTTCACTGTTTAGACTGCTATTCGTTTTTTTTCCGACTGAGGTATTCCGTGACATAGTAAAAGGAACAGATTATCATTAGAATAATGCTGTCAATTATAATAGTACTGATCATCTTCTTATAAGAGAAGCACAAGTTAGAAAGTGGGATTTCCATTTCAAGAAGTTTTTCACTGCATCATCTGCAAGCATACTGTATGATGATGAGCATATTCAAGAGATGAACTATGAAGTTTCACTCTTTCATATCATTAAAAATGAATAGAATTGCATTTAAAAATTCCATAATACTTTTGCAATATAATAGTGTCTGTTGTCCAAAATCTGGTTTTAGTCTACGGATGCGACAGCTAGTCTTGATGTAGAACCTTCGTGTCCCAGTAGTGATGGCGGGAAAAGTTTGCAAACTTGTCAGTTTGAATCCTCTCGGCTTAGCTGTACGATAAATTTTCCCTGTTCATTTTGGTAGTTGAATTTCCCGTAGTTTTTTTACATTGTGACTTACCAACGAAAGTGCTTTTAGGCCTTGGAATATCTTCAGTTAACAGCTTTGTTATGCGGTAGTTATCACACCCACTTGAACTCCTTACTATTTCTTCCTGTTTATATATCTATTATTGTGTCTCATTAGAGTCATCAGAGTAAGAAATGACCATTCTCAATATCTTATTGTGTCGTTTCCTTCATTTACTTAAGCTTGTTCAGTTTGAGATCTCACCATTATATCTTCTGGCTTTCTTGTTTATTCAAACAAATCGTGTGTCTGCTTCTATTTCTACTATGAATTCAAGGCCACCCTGGCAACTGCAGAAGTAACTAACTAAGTTTTTTGTCAATTTTGCGGGAAAAATGGCTATTCCAGGCAAAACAATGAAACCCAATTGATTGTTGTAACAGTGGTTGCTAGGGTGGGCGTTGACAACACGTTGTATTTGAGTAACAGCCGCCTCACTTAATATTGGTGTACCTTACGGAAATTTGCTACAAATGACAGTTACGTTTTTATGCTTGTTGATTAATTAATGATCCGATTGTTTATTTATGACAACAGATTGACTGTCATTTCGTTTTCCGTACTCTATGCAAATGCAACGATTTTTTAGACGTCAAGCCTTAACTTAGGCGTGATCGATAGATGTAAAAATATTTTGTTTTTCTCTTAATACCTTAGTAACATCAGTATACAAATAATTTACCTGGACTCAAGTTCTTCTAGTTGATTACCTAGAATAACAGACCATAGTGTCACCAAGTTTTCATCAGGAAACAAGTGAGATATGACGGTTTATTCTATAAAAATCACAGACCATTACTCCACGTCTTTCTCACTTTCATTCTCTTTCATAAATACTTAGGTCTTTGCAGATTTGAGATAGAATACTTAACACTGGGTATTCTGATACAGCTGTTTATAGCGTCATCATTAGAAACAATCGCTTTCCAATGTACAGTTTATATTACACATGAAATAACTCCTTGAGAAAATCAATGAAAGTATGAGTATTTTTTTCCCTTTAGATAGGAGCACTATTGACAGAGTCATCTTTTGAACAAACATGGGATATATATTTTCAAGGCATAGCGAAGGTAAGCTGCGTTAATTCTGGAGTCGAATATCCAACTTCATACTGAGCACTGATTTTATCAAAAACCTGTAAGTTTCTCATGACAAATATTAAGTGTTAAAGTCAATAGAAAAGAAGCTGAACAGTCGCAAAGTGCAATCAACTCATAATAAAGCTGACTCAGTAGAACAATTTTGCGTCGTATATGTAGTGATCGGAATAGTGAGGAAAAACGATTCTGAATGGATAACTGTGTGAAATGGTAATATAAGTTCACCTGATATTTTAGATTATGCTACTTAACTGTCAATAATTACTAAAACTGCAACCAAGACTTTTAGGAAAGCCTTGTGTACTCTAGGTGTGGAAAACAGTGCACTTTTGCAAAATTTTCTTTTGTACACTATTTACGAAGTGTTTAGCAACTCACAGAGTTCTCAAAATCCCAGAAACCGCCTTTACAGGATTGATTATAAAACATTTTCATTATGAAATAACGGCGGCTATGGAAGAAGTGAAAGGCATGCAGTATACAACAGATATTTATTCCCAGTCAGAAAATGTTGGAATAGATATAATAACAATGAAAAGTGGCTAGGAGGGAATCCAGGGGACTCGTCAGTTTGATGATAACTACCTCTCAGTGGGCAGTCTTGTTCCCAGTAAGACTTGGACCCCGGACCGATCGCTTCAGATACCAGAGCGTTATCCACTGGATCCACGTGTCGCTTTGGGCCAACTTCAGACTCTGTATGGTATAAAACTGAGTTTCAAGTCTACTCAACGGCTTGCTGCTCTCCAAAATTAAGTATTTACGCTTCACTAGTTCACATTTTTCCAATTCATTTTAACCTTTATATATAAAATGATATACTATACAGTGACATCAGCTGGTATAAATCTTCAATGGAAATAGAATAAATCGATTTTTCTTCTGTTACACGACTCAAACATTTCTAAAAGTTAACAGAATAAAATTTGGCACAAGTGACTTACGTAGAAGGCAATTATGTTTTCACTGTATGCACAGTCGATAACAGTTTATTTGAAAGTGTTTGCTTTAGGCGGTTGTTTCTTTCCAAAAAAAATATTATCAGGCAAGTAAATTTGTAAAATAATCATGCTATTTTTTAGTTTGTAAAAATTAACCGGTTCTAATTCATTCGTGTGTATGTCTGAATATGTGAGAGCGTAAAACATAGGCTGGTCTGTTACTGTATATATGAGATCAAATAATAATAATAATAGTAATAATCCTGTTAATTTTTCAACTTTTCTCCTTCCTTTTGTTTTAAATATTCTTCTATGTACTTTGAAGACAAGTGCATTATTATAGATTGTAGAAATAGCTCAACACCTTTTTGCTTCAGAAATATGATGTTGTCTATCTTCAATTGACAGAGAATATAACTATTCATATATGCACACACATGAATATATACACGACGGAAATTTAACAAAACAACTACCGTTGTAAATACTTTCTTATTTTGAACAGACCAGATGTTACGTAATTCTCTTTTCAGTGCAGACACTTGTCCATAATAGATGTGTATAAATAGTGTGAGTTTTCTTTTTGTGATGAAGTTTAACTTTTACTGTAAAATCTCAGAAATAATCATTAATGAGTGAGTAAAACTAATTGAGAAGATTGATTTATTGAATGTTTGAATGAACACAGCTGAAGTACGATAAAACACAAGGATATTATCGAATGGATAGATGGATAAAATGGATAAATGAATATCCTTTAATGTGTGGGCGTACCTCCACTCACCTATAAACATTCTTGTTCGTTAGTAGACAAATGTAAACACTTACAAACTCCCTACGCAAGTATACATGCACATACTGACACACATAATACAGACCTATGTCAAGTGAAAAAAACGTTTCTTTGATATCGTGCCTTACCAACAATTTCACACCAATTCCAAGCAGTTTTAAATAATAATACAATAGTGCTAATAAGTTGGTTAGTAGGAGTCTATCAATTGAAAGCTATAGAAGGGGTATTAATCAACAAAGACTCATTTAAAGCAGACAATTCTGTACTCACTTGGCTTTTTCTTGCAAGTGTGTATACCAGGACACCAGTATCCACTAGTTTTCTCCTCTTTAAAAACTTACAATCATTAGTAGTTGAACCTATTCAGTACGCCTATGCATAGAGAGTAGATGCTCAGTATAGACATATGCAGTGTAAACAGTAACAGTTCTATACTAAATTTCAGATTTGTATCTCTATATGCCTTTACGTATTAGCAGACAAGCAGTTATCTACAACTGTGAATACAAATATCCGGTAAAATAAGTGATAAAGTGTTCTATGTGTAGCTTACTGGAACCAAGTACAGACAATAATCCACAACAGCTTGTTTACAGAGATGGATAGAAAACTGAAAAACACATCTAGGCATACATACACACAGAAGACATAGTGTTTATTGGGTGTGTATGGAAAAAACAATAAAATAAACTGATTTTTCAAAGCATTTAATATAAGTAAACTAGGTGCTTGATTTATTTTATTACAATTCATTCAAGTTGTTGTCAGTCAGTACAACGGAATATCTACAAAAAGATCTAGGAGTTATGAAGAGGTTGTTGACTTGATCATTTGTTGATGTACTTGTAAATGCTCGTTGTTATGCTGGATTCAAATGATCAACCTATGTTGGCATACCGGCTTCAATGTGGATGCCTCGGTACTGCCTGAAAATTTATTGTTATAACTGACTTGATAACCTGATGGATAACGCTTTTGCGTCTAAAGTGACTGGTCCGGTGTATTTGAGGATTTTAAATCTAAGCTTAATTCCCAGTAAACGTTAGTGTTCAATAGTAACTACTAATGCATACATGTAGACAGAAAGGCAAAGGTCTTCACCTGAAGCTTCCACTCTTTTAGCAAAGTAGAAAAATTGCTTAAAATATGCGTCTATGCACTCTGACAATCATACCAGCTGAATAACCTTTGTAAACCAATGGCCTTTTGATACGACTTGCTGAAGGCTAACATAGGGAAAAAATAGTAAAGGACTAGTTGCTAGCTGTTGAATCATCTAACTGTATTGAAGTTTGACAATATTTTGTTCCTGGTTTGATATTCTTTTGAAGCACCACCACGAGTACACTAATAGAATATCATAAATTCTAAGCCATTAGTCTGGTTCGTATTGTGTAAAAATTAAAAACAAATAATCGCTTCATAAGTTATGAAAATTGTCAGAGCTTATCAAAATGTAAGTTTGGTTGTGATCTACCCTCCGATTATTATCAAATAATTATCGAATGACACAATTGTATGAAGAATAGTTGATAGGAGTAGCAAACAAGTTGAAAATCTCAAAGTTTAGGTCTTACAGAATCGAATATCGTGTAATTCTGTAATATATCATATCACCTGGTATACCCTCGCTTTAACATGTGACGTTTTGATCTATGAACAGGAAATGTAGCTAGACGAAGGATGACATCTAAGGCAATGTTAGAAGACTTGATATTGAAAACCTAGCCTTTTAGAGAAGTAATTTGCTTAGTACATTCGCTATTCGAATAGTAAACAAATGGTAGCCACTTCCAAGCTTAGCTGACTAATCTCAAAAAGTTGATTGGCTTTTCACATATTAATCAGGTTTCAAATCCACTCACTTAGTACAACACAGAATTAATCAATTTGTACGACAATATAGAATACATACATAGAATACCCGTTTCAATTCCTAACTTTAAAGTGGCGGTAGTTAAAAAAAACTGTAGGTTGTACTCATCAAGAGCATAGAAGCTGTAGCCAAACTCGTGAAATCTGCCTACTGGATAAAGGTAATATTTAAATGAATTTCATCTTGTCTGAAAAAGAATAATTACAGCATTAAATCCATTAAATTCAAGAGAAAACTCTAAGGCTCTAGAATTATATATATATATATATATATATATATATATATATATATATACACTCGGAGATCTGTGCCAACAAACAGATGGTACAACGATGACATCTCTACTGTCTATCACAGTTGTTAATTTCTTTATCTATTCATTACAGAATAGTTCATTGATAAAATGTTTTACTCTGAGAGTTAAACTGACATGTTTTCATGAATAATTTATTGTTATTAAAGGAGACAATTTATAGAAACTTTCCGTCTTAAAAATTGTCTTGGAAGGTAATACTCTGATCAAAGAGACTGAATACAACTTACAAAACTTATTTTCATGCTGTGACTAGTTAAAAGACATAAATAAGCAGACGATAAATATCTTCAGTTAAAAGAAAAACGAATGTTGACAGATACCTAGATTAAAAAATCTGCAAATATGTTTACCACAAAATGACAATTTCATATACATGTTTCCCTATATGAAGTTAAATAAAGAAGCAACAACGATTAGAACAGAATAATAATATAGTAATATATTGCTTTGCCGGTTTCGTATCAGCTGTTTACAACCCTGAATATTCAAGTGTCATATAATAAAAGGATTTGAACGTAAGTTATGCTAGAGGTCTACAGAGCTAAACGTAATGATAGATTCTGGCTAGAATTGCAATCCAGAACGTGAGTTTCGCCCTATTTATGTTTCAGCTGATGGATGTACATGCATTCCAGCGAGTGATCCTGTTCCTAATAATACTTAAACCCAAACGCCAAAGTGTTATCTACTCGACCAGTTATTTACGACAGGCATAACTTTTGTGTTATTGCTTGGAGCAGCTGTCGTGGTTTTCCTGCCCTAATAGATAATTCGCTAACATCTGAAACGATGGGTCTTAGTCTTGAGCCTCATTAGGAACATCCTCACTGGCAGGTAGGTAAATCCAGCGAACGAGTTCTCTTTTAGCTACTATCTATCACCATCACTACTACTGAAAATATAGGGAATACTGAGGCATCCACACAGTAGCCTATATGTGAATTGAGACCGATCATTTCGATCCAATCAACAGTAGAAAACTACAAGTAATAACAAAGCAGAGCTAGTAGTTTAGTTTCAATAGGAAAGAATCAGATTAAGGAGTTAGAATTAGATTGTTTTCACTTTAGGCAAATAACTCCTATAAATGTCTCATGAAAATAATTCTGAAAACTGAACCCAAGAGCATGCTGGTATTCATATCGAAGAAAAGGATTTTCACTTAGTAATTTAATATTTTAATGCGAAACACTCCTAACAATCAGGATAATAGGTTTATGAATATATAGATATTAAGTGTTAAGAATGTTTAGTCAAGATCTAATTTTCAATTTTCTCTAGGTCATGAAAAAATTATGAAATACAACTCAAGCGGGTTTGAAAAACCGTAACGTAATCTTTTCTGACTTTGGAAAAATGCTCAAATTACGTACAGTAATTTTATAGTTATACTACAAAAATTCACTTCCATGCAACTAACACTCTGAATTAAGCCTTGACGAAGGATATTTCAGGTTGTTATCCAGAGTAATTTTTACCAGCTATTAGGAATTCAGTGATTTGATTATGAAAAAGTAGTTAAAAAGCTGTACTAGGAAGAAACTTGCATGCTTTGTATACATATAATCGAATAGATATCATTATCACTATACGAATCACATTTTAAGTATACTGCTTCAGTAGGTTGCTGTTTGTTTGCTGGTTATTGGATCTACCGATTGAGGTGGCCTAAATCCATATTTACTGTCTAGATTAGATTCTAAGAATTTAAGCAATAAACAGAAGGAGGAACTTTGAGTTTAGCCCGATGTGACCAAGGGAAGTGATTGAACCAGTGATACGTGCATGAATAGTTTAAATCTGTATACAAAGATTTGATTTCACCTAAGAATTAATCGGTGATACATTTTCCTAATCTACTTATGCATAAACTTTTTGTACTGTCATCAAATATATCATGAAAATTGTAGAAATTAATTTTCAAAAAGAGACTTCATAGTCATTTTATTATAGCGACTGCTGTCAAAACTTGTCATCTGATAAATGAGTATTGAAGGAAAGCTCGATAAAACGGTATCCTTCATGGTTAACAAAACTGTATCTCTGATGTTTTGCTGAACAGATTCATTTCCTTTCTTAACAACCAGTTAAACTTGGTTCTTCAGTGAAATTTAATTTCTTTAATTTTGCTTATCTCCATATCTTTTAGATCACCACATAACATACCTTCCATTTCTGACCTCGTAATCCTATATAAATACAAGTTCATAATGCCTGTACCTTAAAGTTTGCCTTGAAAATAAACAAGTTATCTGTGAGTTCTACTTTTATCACTATCTGCCATGAGGCTGCTTGGAGCTTACCATAGGCTATGTCGTTAAAATCAGCACCATTTTATATTGTCCATGAGATGTATCACGCTGTGAAACATTGTTAACTGGGTAGCGTTTTAGACACAATTTATTGTCCACATTCGTATGACATTTATTCACGCCATCGGTGATATAATTATGGACAATAAGTTGTGTCTGAAACATCATACATTACCTTATAGTTTTCCACTCTATGATCCATCTAAGTAATGAACTTAACTGGGACTACAACTTACCAAAGTTTTATGCTTACGCCAATAAGACCATACAAGTTGCTCATGATGTTTCAAAAGATGAAGTAATATCCAGCGCAGCATCAAATGGAAGCTAGAATATTGTATTATTCATTATGTTCAAGCACACAAATCTAAGCAAAAATTGCAAACCAACTCCATTATAAAGCGTTCCACTCTTTCAATCTTTCTAAGGAGACCAGTGGAACTGTACTATGTAGTACTTATGAAAGCATATATGACTAGTTCATAGTGTTGTTTCATTGTAAAGCGTAATTAAAGTTGACATTAGATAGGTGCACGTTTGACAAGAAAAATAGAAACATTCTCTCAGATGATTCAAAAGATTAAAGAATTAGCTAAGGAAACAGAAGGTCAATACATTTTGAAAGCAAAATGTGAATATCAATGAAACTGCAGCCGGAAACAGCTCATAATCTCGAATAAAACACTATAAAAATAGGTTTTAGTACAGTTTTAGGGTGTGTAAAAAATCAAAACAAGGTTTTCTTGAACTCTTCACCGTTCACGCTGCCACTTCCTCAACAGAATATTCCAAACACTCTGAGATCATATTAGAACTTTTTTCTACTGAATAAGTCAGAATTAAATTATCCCGGAACCACTTGATTAAACCCCATAATACAGTTCTACCACTCATAGTGGCGCAAATCAAAACGAATCAACTACCCTAGTAATCCTGCTTTGAAAAAAAACCAATTCACGCAAAAGTTTCAGACATAAACCAGTCCAGAAATTATCATATACAGAATGGATTCAAAATGAATGCAACATGGAATAAAAAAGTTTTAAGTCAAGATAATAGAATTACTGAGATTCAAGCTTCGTACCCATCGATTAGAATGCTAGAGTTCATATACTTACTGGAATGTAAGCACATACTGCCAATGAGTCCAAAGCAAGATAAAATGCGCATCTTGGGCTCTACTCCCAGCCACCAACAGTCAAGCACATCAGTAATAATCGTCATGGGATATTGAAGCTTCTTTATGTCAGCCTTTTTTCCAGCAATGATTGATCACTTCTGTACAACATTACAGTCAACGGGAAAGTAAAAGTGTCGATGAATATAAACGATAAAGACTAAACTGTACAGATGTGCTGCTAGATGAGAATTAATGCACATATAAGATGTAAGATACGTTCTAAACAGCAGGGTACTTAAGAGGAAAACGATAAGTCAGCTTTTGGAAAATGCCAACTTCATTTCCCTGTGGTGCTTCAATGAAGTTCATGTATATATGTCAACTAAAACGTCTCTGCCTATGAAAACAGTCAAGTCATTTTCATTTCTTCACTAACTTTCTTTACCTTATTAGCCGATATAAAATGACCTCGAAGCGCAGATGAAGTGTAAAAATAAACTTATTCTTCGGTAGAATCGAGAAGATGAAATGACGCCAGTTGGTGAAAGCCTTTGGGAAGCCAATTGGCCGATGTGTGTCCTCTCAATGAAAGCAAAAGTAAGTATAGGGACATAGAATGAGCGCACGATGTTTGAAGCTGGCAAGACTGCCCAAATTTCAAAAGAAACGAGAAGATATTGCATACGTGCTACTGAAACCCTATGTTCCACTAGAAACCCAGGAGACAAATTAAAAAATAAAAGAACTGCTGTACTAATGAATGATCAAGTGTACTGTGACCTCCTGCTACTAATGCAATTTTAGTTTCAACTCAACTACAGGTTTGTCAAAAAACGATGCACGCATCTGTAAGTAAATTCCTTGCCTTCAGTTTCACACCAATCGACGTCACTTACATAGGAAGTGAAGTTTTACCCGAAATTGTCGTCACATTTTGATGGTAATGACTTAAAACATACTGGATACATTTTGTGTGGATATTACTGAACAAAGTGTAGAAACTGATGTTACGATACGTGATGGTTTCTATATCACATCCTCTTGGTACAAACACATTTATGGTGCAAGTTCCGTGTAAACTATGTAAACTCGTTATCATTTATTCACAAAATGTACAAGCAATATTGATATTAGTAAAAGCTGAGTGAATAATTCGTCATTTAAGTGCGATATCACGTTCTCAAGAATATCAGATGAACTTAATAAGTTCCCATTTACGCATCAATAATAAAATATGATTTATTTGTATTATGTACTATTATTTTTGCCTGAATTATTTCTGTCAATATTTTAACCTTCTCATTTGTCCTCTTTTTAATTTCTTCCCTTTGAATTCATACTTATCTGCCATATAAGTACCCCTAACACGTATGTATGCGACTAGATTATTTATCATGTTACACAAATATAGTGCAGGTTTTATATAAAACAATAAATAATCATTCGCTATAGAAAACATTTCATCATTTAAAAAATGATGCTTATTTCTGTGGTTATCACTTGAAAAGTCAATGCAATTGGCACACAAATGTTTGGAGTACTAACCAAAATATTATCAATATGTACTGAGAAGGGAAAATCCCCTAAAATGTATCAATGAATAGTTGATCAGTGAATCAATCTCTACTGAGAATTACTCACTAATCATGATGTTTGACTTTCATTTTCAGCGATGCTAACAAATAGGAATTCAAAAATTTTCTGATTGCTAAGAAACCAATTAATTGTAGTTTGAGACAAGTAAACTCAGGATATTGTAAAACTCTTTACTTTATTTTTATGGAGCTTCTGTTGTAGATATATTATGTACTGGAAGCACTGTTCAAAGTAAAGCAATTCAGGTATGAAAATTGATTTTTTAGAGGGTATTCTTCTTCTGCAAGCTGAAGATAAATTCTATTTTTTAATTGATTATTTTTTCCTCATTGAGATATTCTTTCATTCCTGATGTGAGATATTAGGGGATATTACCTTATTGCAGTAAACATCAACGAATAGCTCACTAACAGTGTTTCATCGTAAACAGTGATGAATAGTTAATAATCATTATTCCACGCAAAATATAACAAGCAAAAAATACCAAGAAAGGTGGTCGCACAATTCAGAATCATCGATATCAACATTATTTAGAGGTACAAGATCCAAATAAACCATTCCTTAAATCAACACAAGTATATAACTAAAAATATACATCCGATTCGAAAAATGTGCTGTTTTTGTATAGAAACGTGAAGTATACCAGAATATGTAAACGGAACTGTACTCAGTTTGATCAGCGGTGAATGTAGTCATTTTAGCATCCAGTCCGTTAATCACCTGGAACTGTCTAGTGGTCAAAGTTTCTCCAACGATTTTCAGTCCATGGTTAATACTACCTTGGAATCAACCAATCTCTACAAACTCACAATGTAATATGCCTTTTATTTTTGTCTGGAATATAATGATCAGGTTTTGTTGTTGCAACACAAAGTGAACTTAACATAATGGACTAAATATTGACGGGCAAAATATGCACAAAGCTATTTCCGGTGAGTAAGTCTAAACCTAATCCAACCATTTAAAACTGACTACTCGTAGATTATTTCCGTTGTATTTACCTTTTATAATTGTTTCTGCAAGCGCTGGTTAAAAAGGTGAATTCGAAATATTTTTAAACAGTCATGATTCGTCAGTTGTAACTAGGTTTGTTTTGCTTTTGAAGCTATAGCTTTAGGGAAAATGAAAACATTTGTGCATTCATTTTAAGAGTAAACCCACACTGTAACTGTTACACTGAAGGCAATCATGACTGATTGAATTATAGTTTCTCATTTAGGTAAGGTTCCTATAATTGAATAATCCAATAATTTACGATACCTAAGAAGGACGATTTTATATGGTTTTGTTGTTCAAGGTTGAAATTTATGTTCGGAATTGGATGCAGGCATCAGGATTGAAGACTGAAAGTTTACTTCAGCACAAATATCGGTTCCCTGTAGTTACCATCATGTACAGCTTCATGGATGTGTCAACATGGAAACACTAAATGAAAGTACACAGTTGTTTTACAACTAAGTAAATATTAAGCCAACTTTATTGGACGAAGATGTTGCCCATAATCTAGTATATTTTGCAAAAAAATTATCTCTTCAACCCAGTTTTGACTGTTTCTATTTGTGGTCATTAGCAGAAGCATGGCTTACTCACAGCCTTAGTTACTACCGAAACGTCAGCTCAGTCAACTGCATCGAGGTATTTTCCTCCCTCTGACTCGATAATAAAAATACTAGTCATGAAATGTATCTGTTGAATATGGGATTTCGTGAGGCTTTCATTCTGCATGCTGAACTGCCGGGTTCCTCAGTCAATGCAAAGTTTTCTTCATGAAAGAATCTGGATAAATTTCTGAATACTTAAATGTTTGTTTCAACTAAGGAAACTTAGACAAAAACTGCATAACAATGAAATATATTTGTAAAGTCCCAATTAGGTGGAAAAATGCGATGGTAAAATATATTTTATTTATAACCCATTCAATCAATGCTCAACTTGTTCGACTCTATTATGTCAAAGTTTGGTCTTGAAGTTTATAGAACGGTCACATAACATACCGGGCTCATATCATGAGTTGGAAGTACCTGCATCCCATTTAGACATGACATCGCCATTCAAATTCAAACCCACCACCCAGCACTTTAAACTTCAGAGAGCTATTTATTAACCTTCCGAGCTACATGAGCCATCTCTTACGCAACGGGTACAAGCTGATATTATTATACTGGATCAAACTGATCTGCTTCTGTTAGCATATGGGTTCCTAAGCAGATGCTATGATATTGTTTGCAGGTTTACGTTGGAATTCAAAAAAGATTGGGAAAGTCACATGGTGATAACGGCTAGAAGGTCAACTCAAGGTCATTGGAAGTTCCTTATAGGATTATGGTAAATAAACAAAGAAATGAATAAACTGTCTTAAGGAGATTGCGACCAAGGCAAAATTACAGATTAGACCAAATGTTCAGCTTATACTGTTGGATTGCAAAAACCTCTACTGTGTTGAGGTAGCGAATACGCACTCCTTTTGAAAAGTTTGAATTCACTTTATAAATGACTTTGAAAGAAGACTGTCGTGGAATGCAGAAACCAGAGATAATCAAGTGCTCAGGAACGGAGCTGTCGATGGTCTCATACTATCCTATAGACAGCCAGGTAGGATAGTGTTCAAAGATGTATTTGGATAAAACACGTTTTGTGCGTCCTGCATAACCACCTTTAAAAGAGCAGATGAATTCATAAACACATATGGAGGTGGCAAAAGGTGATAGTTTATCCATTAAACACGCTCGAATCAGTTTTGAACCGGAAAAAATGATCCGAAGCTGGATGCAAAAGAGTGTCTTTTTTAGTGCTTTGCGTAGTCGATCCTGCAGTATCTCTGCCAATGTACCTCCCCTAAATCCAATATTTCTATAAAATGTCTTCTTCGGTGCCACATGACCTTTTTCTTTGAAATTCCGAGGCCTCATATTCCTCTGAACGAGTCCTTAAGGAAAACTATTACCGACTAACCATCTCTAAGGTACTTCCAACTCCTCATTTACTGCATCATCTGTACAGATTCTTTTAATTTGCAGTCTTAGTGAATGATTTAGATTTCTTTTCCTGGCTAGTAGGACCCAGCTTTGAAAATGATTATATCGACCGTTCCAGGTTTGTTTTCTGTAAAGTGAGCTTCATAGGGAACCATCCTCTTTTTTTCCAATATAATGCCCAGGAAGTAGAATTTTGAGTTTATTTTCAATTTCATTGATAAATTTAATTGACCTATGACATTCGTTAAACTTTCATAATGTTTCTACAAGGTTACTATCCTTTTCACGGATTGTGATAGTGTCATCCATGTATCTTTTATATAGATGGAACTGGTCAATCAATGAAAGTAGTTTGCTTTTCTCCAGACTGACCATGAAGCAATCAGCTAGCTGGCAGCAAACCGAGATTGGTTAACTCGATCCGGTTTGACAACAAAAGAGTACAAGCATCAGTGAATGACAACCAGGCAATTGTTGGGTTCAAAAATGCAGAGAGAAACATTCAGTTGCGTAGTTTTCCATCGAACTTTATAAAACTCATATCGACTAGCTAAACACTAAACGGTAGTTTTTCAGATTCAACCCAATAGTATGAACGCTAAAGTTAAAATTAAGACTTACTGTACCTAACAAACGTGCACTTCATTTCCATGATAAACACTCATGATTTTTGATAACACGGTTTCAATTCTTGTGGTTTATCTAGTCTATCGTTATTATTCATTTACATTTCCACCAGTAATGAATTCATATGCTGACCTCACCATTGAATTTATCATACTAACTTACACTTCGGTTATATTGAATCATGGACAAGAAAACCTGTATAAAACTTCAAAATCCGGCTTTTAATTTGACGAAGGCGATAGTAATCCTATATTCTGAAGAAAAATTGAAAACTTCATTCTCAAATATGAGGCATGAGATTTTTAATGATTAAGGTTTTTTAGATATTTGTTCTCCAGTTTGCATGTTTTTTGCATCTACTGAAATATAAGCGGGACTAATAAGCTTGTTTTCTAGAGTGACAAGGAAAAAATTACAAGACGCGCATATCCAGCCTAGTTGGTTACAAACAAGCATTTCTTACTGCAGAAAAAATATTATTAAAACCGAATCTATTTCACTATAAAACTTCCTTTCCTTTCATTGAGTACTAGCTTTTCATGATACTGAAATGCTACATGTGCACTTTTCATGCTGCAAACCTGTGCACTTGCTGGGGCAGTCTTGTACTTCAATACTAGGAAAAAACACATTTCCGTTGAAACTGACTAATAATCTATCCTTTTGCTATGATATCAGAATAAGGGATCTAGAAAGGCTGACTGCGTGCAGCATGATTTAAAGCAAACAGAATTAGATTGATAAAATTATTTTGATGTCTTATATGCATCAATATATACCTTAGTCTTGCTGTAATAAAATGCTGAAGTCACGTTTTCTCTGGACAATTTACAAAGCTACGTGTGTAATGGACTTCAGTTCGTAACTAACTTCTGACTTTCTTTTGCAGCTTGAAAAAGATTATTTATATGTTACCATGGTGTTTTTCTCGCTAAATGTGTCAGAAGTAAGTATAAAGGTCTTTTGTACCAATTTTTGACAGTCAACTAACTGAACGGATGATTTGTAAAAACGGCAAAGGATGAAACTCAGAATAATTTCTAATATGACCCTTTGTACATTACTGATGAAATATTGTAACCTTTCCACTGAAATATTCATATGCACAGTGTGTTTTATTTCCTCCTCTTCTTCTGTCTAGTTTAGCTCTTGATACGCGTTCTTCAAATGAGTTTCTTTGTACAGAATGTTTATCCATCGCTCATAATTGCTAACCTCTCAACATATACTGCTTATGTGGTTTCTGACCAGTAGCACCAACTACAGTAGAATGATGTTTCCATGCTAATACAATAAATTAGCCGCATATAAAAAGAGCTGAAGACATTTTACCAAGATAGACCAGTTTTGAAATATGTGGACTAAAAAGTGCGCCTATTGTAAAAGCTTTCAAACAAAATATATGACAGTTTAGTAGAATGATGACTGAATCACTAATTACCTGGGATATAAATGAAATATACTTAAATGAACACTGTTATTTAATTTGTTTCATTTTTTTGCCCAGTACTTTTCACAATGGTAAGCACTACCGAATGATTCATAGAATTTGATGCTATCAGCAGGATTTCTTGGGTCTAATTTACAGATAAGTGTACAAACTAGAAGAGGTTTTTGATCTATCTCCTATTAAAAGCAACATTCTTCACACACCTGCTTGAGACGCTGCAACTAAACTGTCTAGATTATAACTGAGATACATGACGGAGGTAAATCCTACTATGGTCAACATAGAGCAACAGAATTTATCAAGGCTAAAGTGAATAAATGAAAGGATAATAAGTTAGAATACAAGCTCTCAATAACAAACATCATTCTGAGAAATACGCATGCAGCAACTTTCAAAATTTATAGAATTATGGTTCATCATTTGTGTTACAGAACTAAACTTCTTATGAGTAGTGAAGACAGCTGCTTATCCATAACAAAATAAAGGTATCAAGATTTGTTGGCTTCACTGTACTGACCAATCACAGTATCTAGTCATGTCCTACTGGAGGTCAGTCATGACTTCAATAGCTCAGTTCTCCCGTCTTGATTGCAATACTAGATGATGTAGGCTCAAATCTCTCAAAAATTATCAGTTTTCTCAAGGTCACAGATACGCCTTACTGACGAGTAACAATAGGCGCGAAAACTAGTATCAGAATTTCCTGTCAAATGTCTCCAACCTTCTAACAAGTATGGTAATATGCCATATGTCTTAACTAATGGTCATAAACTTTATCTTAAATATATAGTAAGTGTTCACTTTCTATAAATCCAGATCTGAGATGAAAAGTGCTATGTTTTGCTTCAAGTCTTTCAGTTGATTTTTAGCTGACGTTATGAGTACACTCAAACCCTGAAAATGATTATTTCTCTAAAACTTGCTCTTAAGATACTGCAAGCAGTAACAGACAACTGGAGCAGATAAATTTGAGATGACTGGATGTAGTTGACGGGATGCCCTGAGCGATTCAAATCTGTGTCACCCACTGCTGGGGTGAGAGAGATTAACACTAAGCTATTCGGGCCAAGGAAGACCTCGTTCATAACTGTATCCGGTAACTGAACACTGGAGGGCAACCAATTTCATTTAGTCTAATCCTGAGTGCTGACCGAATTGTATCTACCCTTTTGTCAGAAAACTTTCAGAAAAGTCCTACATTTAACACAAACTCTAAAGAATTCTAAGAGAATGTTTTTGAAATTATGCTTTCAACTTTGAAAATGCCTTAGCCATTTTATATTTGAAATAATTTATTCGTAATCTTACATAGATCCGAAACATTTTCCAGTTACAAAGTTATGGAACCTCGTTGTAGGTTACAAGCGGTTTTAACGCGCTTAATTTGCAATCTGAATGTTTTTATCTTTTTTGTACTAAAACAGTTAGTAGACCTTCAGGATATTCTATAACATGACCATTTTTTTACGCCTGCCAGTCAGTGGTAGTGAGCACCGTAATCATCAGTCCTTCGTTTGCTCATTGTGCGTTTTAAGTTGAAATATTACAGGAATGCCATCTCATTTCTTGATAAAGACTTTAAAATCTACTGAATGTTAGAGATTAACACAGAATGTCATCGGGCAGCTAATTCGCACATACCATCCAGATTTCCAGAGTTTGCAGTCAAATAGTTAGAAATTTTATTAAGGTATGCCAAAAGGATTTTTAGTTTAGTGAAATTTCGAAGCTAATTATACATACAAAAAATCTATCAACAGTCTACGTAAATGAATAATTGTTATATTACAATATCCATCCACCAGCTAAGCATCTCACATTCTACTCGCACATAATGTGTTTTTGTCTACCATCTAAATTGAAAAAACCCTATAAAGAATCATGTATACATCAGTTTTGCGTTAACAAAGAAATATTTGGCCACTCATTTCCGAACTGAAGGTAACATTCTTATACTTTCTTATCTCTGTATTAACTTAGTGAGACATTATGCTGGATTCTTGTTTAATTATACTGTGTAACGTTGGTCTAGTGAATAGAAACAAGCTTTTTTCCATGGTAATAATGGTAACAATAACACAGTACAAAAGTGAATAGTTTTGACAAACAAGCTGCTCTACTTTCAAGATTAAAGTGCAATTGTCTCGTTAGATATGAAAATAAATCTTTTACTCGTGAGAACACAATATTACTTTTCACTTTGCGATCAACTAAAAAACCTAACAGATTAAAAATTCTGATTGATTTACAAGCTAAATATTATAGTATGTGCTTCATTTCTTTGAGACAATAAACCAATAGTATGCTGTAATGAAATGAGTATAGACATTGGTTTTTTTAAGAAAGGTAGCTATGTGGAGTGAGGTCATAAGTTCTATTGAAAAGCAGTGATGAATGCATCAGATAGACAGTTATTACTTTGGATAACCAGAGAGTTGGAAATGTTTTTGTAATGAAATTCGGCAGAAAATTAGAATGCAAAGGTTGCCGATACACTAAAAAACTTGTTTTTGGGATAAAACGTGAAACTACTAGGATGTATTATACACTATGGAAGGCTGATATCCAAATGCTTTCGACTATGTCCACAGTTATACTCATCTCAGAGATAAACTTTGCTTATCTTCCTTTATCATACAGGTTACTCACATCCGAATTCGTGAAAACCGGTCTCAGAAGCTTACGTATCTCAGTAACACTTCACATACATCTATCCAATTAATTTATTTTGTAGTCATGGACGGTATCTACTTCAAACAGTTGACTATTGCTCAGTGATGATGAGAGTAAAGCACAGAAGGTAGTTTATTTTGTGATTTAATAAACATATAAAGTGAATCTAACAATCAGAATCTCAGCTATTTTGTTAAGGAATTCATAGCTGGTATATAGTTATTCATCCTCAGAAAAATGTGGATTGCATCAGTAGTATGTTCTCGCCCAGTCAATTTATCCCACCGTAAGCTATCAAGTAATTCAAACGAGTTTCATGACAATAAATAATTAAACATCAAATTCTGCCACATTCTGGTCTTCAGAACTTAAAAGTGTAAGGATACGCGTACAATGTATTGATCATCTTGTGAAATATCTTCAATTTATTATACCTACCTCTGCGTCCTTGACAGATAGATGAATATAAAGCACATAACCTATTCAGAAAAATTACTTTTAAAATTCGTTTCAGTAACTGATCTGTGCGTAAATAAAGTACGGGATAAATAAACTGTCTATAAATACCGGTCTCCAGAAAAACGTTTTAATAAATAATAAGGTTTGCGGCAAGTTACTCACCTCAATTTGCACACACACACACAATGAAGACCTGTAATTTTAGCTAAATGATTAAAAAACCTTTATTTTCAGAACAATAGGTTTGTTGAAGAATTGAGTTTTTCAAAACAATCTAAGTGGATTCAACAGTTAGTTAGTACTTTGAAAATTGTTTTTCCAACTTTCTATTACAAACCGTCTGAAAGCCATTTCTCGGTATGAATTAGCCATTTTCGAAAGAAAAAGAAATGAGATGACAGTATTATGCTCAAAAATGTAACTAATCTTCCTGTGGTAGAAAAAACTTAGCAGCTGTTGCTAAAGGAACATACAAGTTGGGCTTGAATAACTTAACAGCCAACGCTACATCAAACAGTCAAAATGTGAGTTTACCTTCTTTTCAGTTTCATTCAAAGGTCTTGAAAAGCTGATGCAGTTATAAGACTGAAACGGAGGATTTTAAATTCGTGCTAATTGTAGTCGTGAAATCAGGAACACTTCTTTTTCCTTCGGTGTGTGTATATGCATTCGTATATGATAATGACAGGTTACATAATACTCCCGTTAGACATTAATTTTACTTTGTTTATCTCTAATTATTGACCTTATTGCCCGCATTCTACTCACATCATTTTGCTGAACTACTTAAGTCTTTCGTCTGTTTTACTTTTATGTAACGTATGTAGCTAGTGTTATGCGTAGAGAAATTCCCTGTTTCCAATGACTGTTTAAATTCGTTTCCTTTTTCAAGGACATGAACCAGATTTTTCAACATTTTAATATCATTTATAATGCCACTGACTCCTGATACTTATTTCCTTCAACCGATTTTTTTGACAACCCTGCCACCATTATCCCTTCAAGTTAATCGGTTCATGTCAAACTGATTAAAGCATCCAAACGCCTTTCAGATAATATGATATTTATAATTATTTGAGAATGTACACATTTGATAAGCAATTCCAAGATAAAATAGCTTGTGCAATTCTCCACAAATTATTCAAGAGATTAAAATATGTAAGACCTGATATAAACAGTTAACTTTCCAAAATCATGCAAAAACGACAGGGGATGGTCAGATTTTGAAAACACAAGAGAAAATGAATCTAGACTGATTAGTTTTTGATGATAAAGAATGATAAATTGAGGTAGCCGACTGATAAAAGCTGTAGGTGGTATCCTCTTACATCGTGAAACTAGTCAGACTTCGTTCCCCTAATTATGATACAAGAACTTCTAGTTGTATCAATTTTGTATACTGTCATAAACTTTATGGGACTAAATGACCCTATAAGTGACATTAAGGAGTTATTCAAGACAGCACGTGAACACAGAATCAAAGGTTTTAAATTAGAGGTGTTTATCTGAGCTCTGCTGATTGAAGTTAGTGATTCATTTCGTAAGACAAACATCTACAAGTTCACTAAACGTGTGCAAAATTTATTACTACAAGCTGCACAAGAGAACGGCCACGACAATCAAGGCTAAATATAAATTACAGCTATTGAGAAAGATTTCGTTCTGGCCGACTTTACTTAAAAGTTAAATTTAAATGGTGCGCCAAAGGGGTTTTTAGCAAGCTAAATATCAAAGCTGATTATAAAAACGCAAAAATAAACTATCAGTGTATAAAAATGGATGATTCAATATTTTATCGCAATAAAAAGGAAATAAAAGTAAAAAAATGATCGGTTACTCATAAGTTGTAGTTTTGTCCAAAATACCACGAATTTCAGCAGACTCAAAAAATACGTATACGAAACAGACTTCATTGATTACGTCGAGTACTGGACCAACTTGATTGATGAGAACTTTGAGGCTAGGATAATATTTCTTATAGGGTTCTAGGAAATTCAGTTATTAAGCGCACCGAACAGAAGTCCACGAGAACAGGACACTGAGTAATTAGAAGCATATTATATTTCCATGTTAGCGACTGCACATGCTGTATTCCCTTAAGTTATCAAATAGTAAAATTAGGAATTTCCATTTTCACCGATTTTAAGAGATATGTATAAAATGGGAAAAATTATGTAAAAAAATCACTATTTTCAATCCAAAGACTTGTCAAAAATATTTTTGCAGTCTCAACAGGTTTCATCATTTCTGAAAACTTACTGAATAGTTGACGATTCATTTTATGTCAACAGCTGTAATTCAGTTACTAAAAGTACTTCGAAAGTTTCTGTTTACCAGCGCCCGCAGATAAAACACCGTAGGCTGTAAGTTAATGCTTAAACCAAATTTGCAATATTAGAGGCATTTTAACTCTGAAACACGATACTGGAAGTAATTCATAAAAATTCGACAGTAAAAAATAAATTATACACTTGGAATAGAAACATTTCAGACTGAGTGAAGTTTTCGACAAAAGTTTCTAGTAAGTTCTTGTTGTCCAATAATCAATGTGCTGATCATTGCTTATCTATGGCTTCAAGTTTATCTGCCTTTTGTCTAAGCTACCTTCAAATAAATCATTAATAAAGACTGTACGAAATATAATACTGACTCACTTGAGTAGTTGTTAACCCCACAACAATCAACTGTGCTCTCTGAGCAAATCAAGGTGATCTTACCACAGAATGACCGTTTCATTCATTTGGAATCAAACTCATCCACACTGTACCCAGAGAGGTTCAGCTGAGACAGCCGAATTGTTCAAATCACCCGAATTTCGGCCAGCTAATTAAGAGAACTCATCACACCCAGAATCAAATCAATTGTTTACAAAATATACAATCTATGGTTAGAAATCTCATCATGGTTTGCTATGGGAACCAAATTATTCAGATCGCTTTATAGGATCTGCTCAATAATACAACCGGTGTCAAGAGTGTGAATATGAAAAAACGAATTGTTGAATAGGAAAATTAAAAAAAGTGGAGAATTTTGGCTGTTGTAGCAACTAAATGATTGTGATTTAGGTCAGTTGATCGTGCTGACGTTGCTAGATTCATTTTACAGTTAAGCATCAGTTGAATAGCGTAGGAACTGCTTACAAATAAAAGTGGCTATACCATTCTGTTTTTCATAACTCTAACTCAGCTAGTAAGAGAAAAGTAAAAAGAAACCAAACCTTAAAAAATTCAAATATGTTATATGATTTGAAGATGCCACATTTAAACACTATGAATTCAGTTACAGATAAAATGTTTATTGAAACTACTAATCGATAGTATAAAATGTTGAATAAATCGTGAGTTTATGGTGTAGTACTGAGTAGTTAAGGTGCAAACCTTTGCAGTCAGCATGCCAGTGATAGCTACTGTCTCGACAAAAAGTCAAACCATTGTTTAGTCTGACATAAATAGCAAGAAATAGTTCGAAACTATTTGTCAAAACAATTATTTAACTACTTGGGTTTATTCTACATTAATCAAGTAGACATTTATATTTCCCTTCAGGAATATTCTGCCAGACGAAAGTATTCATAGCATTTTGATAACAGTTACATCTTGAAAATATTGTTGATTGTGTATAAGCAGTTTCTTGCAGCCAACATTTCAGTTGAAATTTACTAAGTATTGTATTCAACACTCAAAATATGTATTTAGAAGATGAGGTGATCACTTAATAATGAAAGCATAGCAACAGAAAGTCAACAATATCCTGAAGTAAACGCTCAAAGTTAATATTAACAACTTTTAACCAAAATTTCTATTTTTTTTAAAACATCGTCTATGTGTACGTAATCATTTCGATGAAGTCTTCATTTGTCATCTATTGAAAATGATGTAGATGACACCTGAATTCTCTGATAATCATGGATGCAGAGACGAATATATAAAAGTGGATTTCATTTTGCTTAAATCTACTTGTTCTTATGTCACAATACTTTTGAACTGCTTAGTTATTCTTGCCTTCATGAAAGTGTATGAAGATACTTCATGTAGCGGTCTTTAACTGTTCATCTTCACATTTTAAGTGTCTTCTAATGACAGACAGATAGTTTTGAATAATTCTAATGAATTATTTCTTAAAACATTATTGAGGATAGTGATGCCACCCTTTGGATAAGTGGACATTGAATATTTATCTGAGCTTCTTTGTGTTGAAAGAGAATAATAACTTAACAAACATAGCTATAAAAGTACATAATTTGTCAGGAATCATATACTGAACACTATATTGATGATACTACATTGCTTTTGGACGACAGTGGAATCCAAGATGTACCTTTTGTTTGAATTAAGATTCCTTACTTGTTTTTCTTTAAGTGGTGGTTTTCTCAGGGAAACGTAAACCCAGCACCTACTGCTTTAGATGCCAGAGTATTATCTGTCAGTTTACTGACTCACAAAGCCAGCTGGTTTAAAATGGGAATCAAGCTTTATTTACATTTTGGTCTCTGTAACTTCATGTTGATTATTTTACTAGATCCAAACGGTCAGTATCTTTTGGAATACTGACTTCATGAAACGTCGTGACGTTGACGTGAAACCTCAAGAAAATATCTCTTATATTTGATGCAGTGACCTCAGAATTTGAATTCTAAGGCAAACCCTCAAAATTCCCTAGAATACGAGTAAATCCAGCTAACGGACTCTAAAAAATGATGAAACGCGCCTTTTGGATTCTCTTACTGACAGCCGTCAGCCAAAAGTCATTGAAATGAAACTCAAGGTGATACTAAGGTAGTCAAAAACATGGTTAGTTCACACAAACTTATTGGTTTGGTTCAGAAAATCAAACAGTAAAATACAAGTATCAATAAAATAAATAAATTGGAACCACCATTCATAATTCCTGTTGTTAGTTCGAAAATATTCTTTCTAGTCAGGATCCGTTTGTTCTCGGTACTAAGCTATAAAAAAAACACATACCAGCGACTACATTTCCGTTTTCTCATAAAAAAAGATGATGCATTACCGTTGTTCTGTCAGCAAGCTTATTGAAAACTGTTCAATGATAAAAATTTCATTGAGATGCATTTTTATTTGTCGCTCCAACTACTTTACTCTTAGAATAATCTAGTCAAAAGATAAGAAGATATAAGTGTGAGTGAAAAATATGTCAATAACTTTTCATTTTTCGTTCTCAGCCTTGTACAAGATATTTTTAGCTTAGCTCATTCTGGTATAAGAAAAAAACAAATACAAAATTATTTGTTACTTTCGTGTTAAACAGCGGATTTCCCTTGTCAACAGAATGCCATAGTTTATTCCTTTTTTCATCTGCATGCGTGATTTTGCGTTTGTTTGCATATGTGTGTTCCATTTTCTTTAGTTCACTTGATTTTGATTTACGAGTCAAGTAGCAAATATTTTAAGGTTCATTTTCGTTACAATCTTAGGATTACTGAAATTGATGTTGACATATAGTTGTTTATTACTTGTCTCACACTCCTCAATAGAACTCACTCTTATTCTTATATTCGAAGATGAAGCGGGTAATTCTATCTTTGGTTTGCTGTCAAAATAAAGTAGTTTACTCTCTGAATAGTAAATGTTCCCATCTTTTACCGACGACAAGGAATACTACAGTGCTGCTTGATTGTTTGGTGTCCTCATCAAAAAAATGTTGGTTTTATGCCCAGAAACAAAGTATGACAGAATAGCAACCAATACCTACCAAGTCCTTCGTTATACAATCAGGTAGCTGACATAAAAGAAATGTATCAATTGAGAATCTTATTTATTTATGGTATAAAATCCATCTCACAGTCCACTTATAGTCAAAATGTATAAAGGTTTGATCTATGGCAGTGCCATAGGTAGAGTAGAGTCTCATGCTACGATGAAACAGCTGTCCCGTGCTTCTAGGTTTCCAAACCTCGGCAACTGATGTCACTCCATGATGAATACTAACCTGAGATCAATGAGTAAATCTCCACAAACCTTCAAATTGAATCAAGGGATTGTGAACTATCTGTCCTGAAAGGGAATCGTTACATACATTGATTTGATTGAATATCTCTTTCTAGCATGTCAGCAGTATACGCGTAAAGATTCAGCATGGCAGTTTATCAGTTAAATGTATCACAGTAAGAATGTATTACTTTTTAGTTGATATTTTAAGCACCATACGAGACCTGATACGCGACATGATAATGCAACACACTTGCAGCAAGCCGACTTCGAAGTAATTTCCTCAGATAAATATTGATATTACACTGACATACATTTATCAAAATTTTTTGAAAAGCCTAACTCTTCTTCTTGAAACCTTGGAATTTAGTGTCTCTGACCATGCAGCATATCGTAAAACTCCACACTACATAAACTAGTAAAACTAGCTGCGAAAAATGGCCAAATATATGCCATACACCAAGTAAACTATGAGCATTATTATATCCGGCAGACTGGTAGTTCTGTTCTTCTTTGACGCTTGTTATTAACCTAACAGCATAACTCATAATGGCATGATATTCGCCTGGAACCGACCTAAATACCATCGAGAGTAAGTCGAGAAATTTTAAGTACATTCTAGGAACTTGCGGTTCATGTCAAGTCGCAATCACCAGGTACACTCACATGCACATAATATACCAGGATGTTTCAAGAAAATGCAAATTTTAGTTCAATGTCGGGTAGTAGTGGTTGTCATAACAAGAAAATCTAAGCAGTAAGCTATAAATCTATCAGAACAACAATTCACACTCAAGGTGCTTACAATACACTCATGTTACTGATCCCATGACATTTTTGTTCTCGATTATTTATCCATATTCCACAAGTTGAATGTTCAGTTAAAATAAAGCTTTGAGTAAGAATTTCAATATACCATAATTACATTACTCACTAAGAGAGTTGGATAGTTTTTCAAAGATTAGTGTACAAAAATGGAAGTTTTCACATGAAACTAAAATGAAACCACTTAGACACATATGTTTAATGTATACATAGAAGCATTTTTCCGCTTGGTTTGAAAGTGACAGAACAAAAAGCAAGTTTCAGTTTGATGAGAAACTGAATTCATCTACCAAGAAATAGTCATTTATAACTTGACAGTTACCTTTTCCATGAATACCGAATTTCTCAGTAATCAGCATATACTACGTTACCTTCTACTGAAAATGTACAAACTAATAAGATACTCTCTTTATTTCCATTTATTAGGATTCAAAACGAGACTCAAGAAGTGTCTTCTGTTTACACCATATACGTCATTTACATTTTGTTTACACCTTGACTTGTGGTTTATATCAGCCGTTCACTCATCTGTTTTTTAGTCTTATTTCTCAGCACATGCATCACTTCAAAACAGATGAAAGTGAAGTACGATTTCGAGTTTGAAAACATACTCGCCTAACACTACTAAACAGTTCAATATTTTTTGAAAATACTGTTGTTTAAGGAAGAAATGTCAATATAGTCCTTTCAATTTGACAGAATGAACGTTTTGCGCAATATGTTTACATACAATAAATAGACAGAAAAAGACATGTTGGGGGAAATTATGTAATGGGGAAAGAAACAATTTTTTAAGTAGTTGACTTACAACAAAAATATTTCATTTGCTTCCATCTTATTGTTTTCAGAACTGTAAGAGCTAGAACCCTTTCACCAATCTTTTTTACACACATAATGGTGTATTTCTTAATGCTGTACTTGGCTGCCTTTACTATGTCATTAATAGATAATAATATTGTCAATAAGGTCTCCTTAGGTTTCACCCCAAAATACATAATTTTACATATGTAAGCATTCATCATGTTAACTTCCCAGTTGACGATGACAAGGATGCTGACTGAACAGATTAGAATATCGAAAGTTGTTATACTAGATGAACACCATTTAAACTATCACTCAGTTTATGATATTGACATCAGCGACTGGATTGTCACTAATTTTATAACGTTAGATTGCATAATCCTCATTTTCATTTCTGTGAGTGGCAAATATTATATATGTATATATACATATATCAGTAGCTATCTCCGGAAATCAATTAAAAGTTGGTAGAACATCAGGCTGGAAACCCGTGGTCGCTGGTTTAAATCTGGCCGTGTCCAAATTTTCACTTCACCTTAAATCATCACCCAGTATCAGTACTAGTCTGTCAAACCACAGCTATCTTAGGTAGCCAAATTGATAATAACTTATAAGAAAAGAAGTAGATGTTTGAGCCTGGCTGCAGTACAGCCTAAGAAGGGTTTAAAGCCTCTATTGTATTTACATATAAGGGAGGTACATCATCTGACTTTACGTATAATTCTCAACAAAGATGTGGTTTAGATGACCTGTAAACTTATAAATTCACTTAGATACAAACTTTGCTAACTTATTTACTCTGCTCAGTCACTGAGATAACATAACTTAATTCCCCGAATACCATGCAGTGACTGCAAAGTCAAGTATATCTTTTAAACCAACCACGCGCAGTCAGTCAGGCTAGTACAGCATAAGAACAGTTCCGGATTAGACAACTTTGAGAAAATCTCAGCCGCTGGTACGCCTGCACTTTTTGATAATCAATTAGCGCGAAGGAGCAAAGTGAAAGTCATAAAAGCTAATACGGTCAGTTGGGGGAGGGGTTAATCACTAATTCTTTTTTTATCAATTTAACACCTAATATATGTAATAGGAATGATTCAATGCGGCTTACTGAAATATTGGAGACTTTAATACCACTAACTAGACCAAACAAGAAAGGCATGAGATCACGCTTATACGGTTGTGAGAAATTACTTGTGCACAGAAAATCAGCCAATAAATAAAAATAACTGTTGTATCATTGTATTCGGTATCGAACAAACTCATTCAATATGAAATCAGGCTATACAGCAGTGCTCATGTTCTAAACTTATAAAATGTATGGAAGGACAGTCATATTATGAATTGAGGTGTTTAAACAACTGTATTATTTAGTTAAATAATAGGTTTTTATCAGTAGTTTGATAGAAACATTGTGATTTTATGACTGGTAACTTTGACTACCAAATGAATGGCTAAACATTACTGTGTTGAAAAATAATCAACATCTGACCCTGAAGATTCTGTTTTCTAGAGAAGAGTTGAGATGACCTTTATTCACTACTGCACTCATTTAATTTGTAAACCATACAGCTGAGAATACCCAACTCATGAAAACAGACAGTAAATTAGTCAGAAACTAAAGTTGTCTGTCCACAAACAGAAAGCCCACTGTTACTTTCAACAAGAATTAGTGTATCCCCGTACATCTATGCATATTTTTTTGTCAACCGTTGTAAACATTATGCAACATACAGATAATGATATTAAAATTACTTGACACTTTCACCTTCTTCAGTTAGACAGTATAACACTAACTCTTTCAAAACAAAGTACAAAATGCTCTTAGTCAAATAAATTTTGTCCATTCAATGGTTACATTCGAAAAATCGATATCTCTTGTAAAACTTCAGGTTATCTATTTCTTACTTTTTTAGTCATAGAACTGCTAGTGTACGTAACCAAGTAGGCAAGATTTCATGTGTGAGCTTGTGAAATTACCTGTTGAGCATCGTAGAACACACGTGTGTGGTTTTTATACGCGTACTGCTTCAGATATTCACTCATTTACAACACTCATTCACGGTCTAATGAGGTCTAGTTCGGATTAGTGAGATAATTGCTGTTAATATCATCATTTGTATATGAAAATACTAAACAGAACAGCACCAGGAAAATATGATGTACCTCAGCAGTATAAATGGCAATCATAAGAGTAATAATAGTAAGAGGAGAATCAAACAGTAACAAATAGCACTTTATTAGCACCATACTCCTTCGCACACAGACACGTATATCAACAATGTGTTCACTAAGAGATTAAAATCTCCCAACCATAATGTAAAGTAGAAAAAGTAAGTCATAGTGAAAAGGCGATGTTAAACTTGACAAATCTTAATCTTTGATAAAGTTGAAGGACTTACTCCTTACAAAAACCTATGAAGTTTTTTGTTTATGTGTATGTACGACGAGGGAAGAGATGGAAAAGATAAAAGATCAGAAGTCAGTATATTCATCAGAACGTTAAACTCTATTTGATAGGGGCTGAATAAAGAGTCGGTCCTTTTTGACAAAATACCTTGCACAGTTTCATGAAGGAAGAATATGGGTGGTTTAGTTGACTTGACTTCTTGTCAGTGCAGAAAACTTCATTACTACCACTGCATAACAATATGAACACCAAAAGGTTACTGAATATATTGCCGTTAATTGTTTTTGATGCTGCATTGCCATGCACTGATTATGAACAGAAAAATGTTTTCGACGTCAAATTTTTGCTACTGAACTCAATAAATCGATCAGGATTTCGAGTAAAGAGCATGCATTTTGGATAAAAAATCAATATATGAAAAGGGGTGGTCATTTATAAAATGTCTGGTTACAGCTGTACACCTTGTTCTATTTTAAACCTCATTGAGTTCGTCTACAGGCTCAGATCTAAAGAGGAACTACTATAAAACGAAAAAACCCCCAAATTAGGAACGAAAAGCACTTACGAATGCTCAAACGATGATACATTTATATATATTTGACTGGTTTTGGTCGACAGGTTAAGAGTAATACTATGTTGCTTGGTCCTTATTACGTGACAATGAACATTGTACAGTTTTGTCATCACGCCAGAAAAACGAATATCTTGATATCTTTGTCCGTTAATGTATTCAACTCTGCTAATCAAACTATCCGTAACGAAAATACACCCGGGAAATGCTTATTTTGATGTCCTTGTCATGGGTTAGTAGAGAGGATTCGTAGCTCAGGTTGAGAACAATAACTGTTTGATGTTTTCCAATCTCTGACATTTGTTTACTGTAAACTGGTTCATTATTACAGAGTAACTAAGATTTGTTTTAGGAGATGATTGGTATGCGCTAAATAAACGGGTTTTATTTTTTGTAGTTCTTGTAGGAGGATTTATTTTGATCCATAATTGAATAGAAGGAGAACAAACATTTTAATCTATTGAGCACTTTCACGTGACTTAATTCTGAAGGCTTCGTGATAACAATTAACCATAGTTTCTGGGGGCATTTATAACTTGTTCGATAATCACAATAAAGTTCTTGAATGCCTCAAGATGAAGTACGAATTTAGCATTATACCTTTTGTTTCAAAGTTAGTTGAACCACTTTGTGATAATTTTAAAAGCACTTTATGTGGATTCACTGAAATAGTTTCATTCTCCTTCTTCCAGTATTCTTAGAACACATATATAGTAATGATACAGCAAGTATGGCGCTGGTGCCAACAAAGCTACTGTGTTATCTGAGATATTATTATTATTATTATTAGTCCCTTGGGTTCCTAGTGGAACATAGGGCTTCAGTAGCACGCCTCCAGTGACCTCTGTTCTCTGAGATCTTTTGAACCTGGTTCCACGACAGCCCACAAGCTCTCATTTCCTCCTCGCACGACCTCCTCCATGTCACCCTCGGACGTCCAACTCGTCGCTTCCCATGGGGATTCCACTCGAGGGCCTGACGCGTGATGTCCTCAGTCGGCCTTCTCAGTGCATGCCCAATCCATCTCCACTTCTTCCTGCATATTTGTTGCGTGATAGGTTCTTGGTTGGTTCGTTCCCAGAGTTCCTTGTTGCTTATTTTTCTGGCCATCTGATCTTCAGCAGCGAGCGTAAGCAGTTGTTGATGAATGTCTGTAGTTTATTGGAAATGCCTTTCGTGACGCGCCAAGTCTCTGAGCCATACAAGAGCACTGACTTGACGTTGGTGTTGAAAATCCGTATCTTGTTCCGCATGCTGAGTGCAGAAGATCTCCACACTGGTTTCAGGCTAATGAACGCCTGTCTTGCTTTTCCGATTCTGACTTTGACGTCCTCGTCCGTCCCGCCTGTAGTTGAAACAGTGCTTCCTAGATAAGTGAAGGAGGTTACTTCCTTCAAGTTTCTCCCGTTGACGGTGATTGGAGTTTGTTGTTGTTGTTGATGGTGGTGGTGCGGTATCTTCATCACTTCTGTCTTCTCTATATTCACCTGAAGTCCCGTCTTAGCTGCCTCTTCTATCAACTTGTTAGTTTTTGCCTGCAGATCTTCAAGTTTATGTGACATTAGGCATAAGTCATCGGCGAAATCCAAGTCTTCTAGGTTCTTTTCCGTCGTCCAGTGTATCCCCCTCTTCTCGCTGCCTACTGTTTGCTGCATGATCCAGTCCACCACAATAAGGAATATCATGGGGGATAGTAGGCAACCTTGTTTCACTCCTGTCTTCACTTCAAAGGCATCACTGAGCTTCCCATTGTGGATTACTTGGCATGTGGCATCTTCATATAGTTGTTGAATGAGGCGGATAAAGGTTTGCGGTACTCCGTAGTATTGAAGCAGTTTCCAAATTACTTCTCGGTCGACGCTGTCAAAGGCCTTCTCAAAGTCGATGAAGTTGAGGTAGAGAGTTGATTGCCATTCTACGCTCTGTTCTATGATGATACGAAGCGTTGCAATTTGGTCAGCACATGATTTGTACTTCCTGAAGCCTGCCTGTTCCGGTCGCAGTTTTGAATCCAGTGCGTCTTTAAGCCTCTCCAGGATGATGCGGCTTAATATTTTACTTGGGGTGGACAGGAGAGTGATTCCGCGCCAGTTCTTGCAAGCACTGAGGTCTCCCTTCTTCGGCAGTTTGACAAGGTAACCCTTCTTCCAATCGTCAGGTACCTTCTCTTCCTTCCACACCTTCTGCAATAGTGGTGTGAGCATGTCCGCTGTTGTCTCTGCATCTGTTCTCAGTGCTTCTGGCGGTATTCCATCTGGTCCTGCTGCTTTCCCGCATTTCAGTAGCTTTATGGCGTTCAGGACTTCCATTTTCGTTGGGGGATTAATGTTCACTTGTAATTCAGCGGCTGCAGGTGGTATTTCTGGACGAAGTGCAGGTGGTGGTCGATTCAAGAGCTTCTTGAAGTGGTCGGCCCATCGTTTCCTCTGTTTCTCTTCTTTTGTAATTAAATTTCCTTCTTCATCTTTTATTGGTTTCATCTGTGTTGGTCTCTTCCCTGATAGCAACCTGGTTATTTGATACAATGTCGTCAGGTCTCTCTTACCTGCAGCCTGTTCTGCTTCACTTGCCAGTGTGTCGTAGAAGTGTCTTTTGTCTTTGCGTGCACTCTTCTTCACTTCTTTGTCCAGTGTTTTATACATTGTGCTCAGTTCCTCTTGTCGTTGAGCATCCTTGCACTGGTTTATCTTCTGCTTCACCATCCTCCTCTCTCCTCTATCAGCTTCCAGGTATCCGTCGAGATCCATTCCTTGTCTTCTTTCTTCTTCCTTCCTAATACTGTTGTGCAGGTTTCTTTCCACATAGCTTTCAAAGACTTCCAGTGTTCTTCCACACAGGTTTCTTCAGGGATGTCCTCGATGTCTCCCATTTTGTCTTGATGGCTGCTTTGAAGATCTCCTTTGTAGTTTCATCCTTCAGTTTCCGAGTGTTGTACTTGAATTGAGGTCTATCACCAGCTTCCTTGAAGGCTTTTAACTTGATTTGGAAGGTTCCTTGCACTAGATAGTGGTAGTGGTCTGAACCTACATCTGCTCCTCTTCTTGACCTTGTGTTAAGTAGACTGCGTCTCCATTTTCTTGAGATTGAGATAAAGTCGATTTGATTTTTAGTGTGTCCATCTGGTGAAATCCATGTCGCTTTGTGGATATCCTTGTGCCTGAACACACTGCCTCCAATCACCAAATCGTTGAATGCGCAGAATTCTGCAAACAATTCTCCATTCTCATTCATTTCACCTAGTGCCTCTCGACCCATGGTTAGTTCTCTTCCCGTGTTGTCCCCTCCCAGTTTGGCATTCATGTCGCCCATTAGAATTTTGATATCGCCAACTGACGTCTTGTCCAGTGTTGATTGAAGTTGTCTGTAGAAATCCTCCTTTTTCTCTTGCTCTGCATTATTTGTAGGTGCATAACATTGTATGATTGTGACCTTTCTTCCTTTTGAGTTGAATCTTGCTGTCATGATCCTGGAGGAGATTGGTTCCCACTGCATGAGAGCCTTCGATGCTCTTGAGGACATCATGATAGCCACTCCCTCAGTGTGCTCGTGGTTGGCGTCTGGGTGACCGGAGTAGATTATTGATTCTCCAGTTGACAGTTTGGAGAGTCCACTCCCATTCCATCTGCTTTCGCAAATCCCAAGCACTTCGATGTTATACCTTCTCATCTCCTTTGCAATCTGGGCTGCCTTACTGGGTTCAAACATCGTGCGGACATTCCATGTCCCCACGTTTACTTTCGCTTTCATCGAGAGAAGACACATCGGCCAATTGGCTTCCCGAAGGCTTTCACCAACTGGCGTCATTTCGCCTCTCCGATTCCAGCGGGGAATAAGTTTGTTTTCATTTTTTATATTTTGTTTGTGCTTTGAAGTTTCTTTAGCGGTTAGATTTGTTTTACGGGGTAGGGTTGCTAGCCCTATGCCCAACCTTCCCTCTTTACCCGGGCTTAGGACCGGCTAGTAACTAGTAAACTAGTTAACCAGGCGAGGTTGTGTTATCTGAGATGGTTATTTTATATTAGTCAAAATCTTATAAAAAAGGTGACTACTCACCGTGAATTCCTCATATTCTACAGAATTTATTTGGTCGCTGTACCAAAATGGTATCTTGGGTTCGTTGTTACTTCTTCCTAAAATAACAACAAAATATTACGACTCCTTTGGATAGTGTTATATAACATATCTAGAATTATTCAAACTAGAAAATCATCGCAGTTAAATATTTTGTTGCATTAGAACCCAAAACCTTAACTCAAAGGCCACTGGTGTGTTTCTAAAAGATACTAAAGTTTCTTTCAAGTCAATCTCTTGTATACACGAATATCTCTACAGGTTAAATAAAACACTTCAGTCAACATTTCAAATTATTTCATCGTGTTCTCTTTCAAGTTAGAGCTAAAATAACAGTTTTAACCAAAGTTCACCTCCGATAGCACTATAATTACCACTAACTATTAGCTCTTAATTATCTCGCTCTACCAACCTCGCCTGGTTAACTAGTTTACTAGTTACTAGCCGGTCCTAAGCCCGGGTAAAGAGGGAAGGTTGGGCATAGGGCTAGCAACCCTACCCCGTAAAACAAATCTAACCGCTAAAGAAACTTCAAAGCACAAACAAAATATAAAAAATGAAAACAAACTTATTCCCCGCTGGAATCGGAGAGGCGAAATGACGCCAGTTGGTGAAAGCCTTCGGGAAGCCAATTGGCCGATGTGTCTTCTCTCGATGAAAGCGAAAGTAAACGTGGGGACATGGAATGTCCGCACGATGTTTGAACCCAGTAAGGCAGCCCAGATTGCAAAGGAGATGAGAAGGTATAACATCGAAGTGCTTGGGATTTGCGAAAGCAGATGGAATGGGAGTGGACTCTCCAAACTGTCAACTGGAGAATCAATAATCTACTCCGGTCACCCAGACGCCAACCACGAGCACACTGAGGGAGTGGCTATCATGATGTCCTCAAGAGCATCGAAGGCTCTCATGCAGTGGGAACCAATCTCCTCCAGGATCATGACAGCAAGATTCAACTCAAAAGGAAGAAAGGTCACAATCATACAATGTTATGCACCTACAAATAATGCAGAGCAAGAGAAAAAGGAGGATTCTACAGACAACTTCAATCAACACTGGACAAGACGTCAGTTGGCGATATCAAAATTCTAATGGGCGACATGAATGCCAAACTGGGAGGGGACAACACGGGAAGAGAACTAACCATGGGTCGAGAGGCGCTAGGTGAAATGAATGAGAATGGAGAATTGTTTGCAGAATTCTGCGCATTCAACGATTTGGTGATTGGAGGCAGTGTGTTCAGGCACAAGGATATCCACAAAGCGACATGGATTTCACCAGATGGACACACTAAAAATCAAATCGACTTTATCTCAATCTCAAGAAAATGGAGACGCAGTCTACTTAACACAAGGTCAAGAAGAGGAGCAGATGTAGGTTCACACCACTCACTCATCTAGTGCAAGGAACCTTCCAAATCAAGTTAAAAGCCTTCAAGGAAGCTGGTGATAGACCTCAATTCAAGTACAACACTCGGAAACTGAAGGATGAAACTACAAAGGAGATCTTCAAGCAGCCATCAAGACAAAATGGGAGACATCGAGAACATCCCTGAAGAAACCTGTGTGGAAGAACACTGGAAGTCTTTGAAAGCTATGTGGAAAGAAACCTGCACAACAGTATTAGGAAGGAAGAAGAAAGAAGACAAGGAATGGATCTCGACGGATACCTGGAAGCTGATAGAGGAGAGGAGGATGGTGAAGCAGAAGATAAACCAGTGCAAGGATGCTCAACGACAAGAGGAACTGAGCACAATGTATAAAACACTGGACAAAGAAGTGAAGAAGAGTGCACGCAAAGACAAAAGACACTTCTACGACACACTGGCAAGTGAAGCAGAACAGGCTGCAGGTAAGAGAGACCTGACGACATTGTATCAAATAACCAGGTTGCTATCAGGGAAGAGACCAACACAGATGAAACCAATAAAAGATGAAGAAGGAAATTTAATTACAAAAGAAGAGAAACAGAGGAAACGATGGGCCGACCACTTCAAGAAGCTCTTGAATCGACCACCACCTGCACTTCGTCCAGAAATACCACCTGCAGCCGCTGAATTACAAGTGAACATTAATCCCCCAACGAAAATGGAAGTCCTGAACGCCATAAAGCTACTGAAATGCGGGAAAGCAGCAGGACCAGATGGAATACCGCCAGAAGCACTGAGAACAGATGCAGAGACAACAGCGGACATGCTCACACCACTATTGCAGAAGGTGTGGAAGGAAGAGAAGGTACCTGACGATTGGAAGAAGGGTTACCTTGTCAAACTGCCGAAGAAGGGAGACCTCAGTGCTTGCAAGAACTGGCGCGGAATCACTCTCCTGTCCACCCAACAAGTAAAATATTAAGCCGCATCATCCTGGAGAGGCTTAAAGATGCACTGGATTCAAAACTGCGACCGGAACAGGCAGGCTTCAGGAAGTACAAATCATGTGCTGACCAAATTGCAACGCTTCGTATCATCATAGAACAGAGCGTAGAATGGCAATCAGCTCTCTACCTCAACTTCATCGACTTTGAGAAGGCCTTTGACAGCGTCGACCGAGAGGTAATTTGGAAACTGCTTCAATACTACGGAGTACCGCAAACCTTTATCCGCCTCATTCAACAACTATATGAAGATGCCACATGCCAAGTAATCCACAATGGGAAGCTCAGTGATGCCTTTGAAGTGAAGACAGGAGTGAAACAAGGTTGCCTACTATCCCCCATGATATTCCTTATTGTGGTGGACTGGATCATGCAGCAAACAGTAGGCAGCGAGAAGAGGGGGATACACTGGACGACGGAAAAGAACCTAGAAGACTTGGATTTCGCCGATGACTTATGCCTAATGTCACACAAACTTGAAGATCTGCAGGCAAAAACTAACAAGTTGATAGAAGAGGCAGCTAAGACGGGACTTCAGGTGAATATAGAGAAGACAGAAGTGATGAAGATACCGCACCACCACCATCAACAACAACAACAAACTCCAATCACCGTCAACGGGAGAAACTTGAAGGAAGTAACCTCCTTCACTTATCTAGGAAGCACTGTTTCAACTACAGGCGGGACGGACGAGGACGTCAAAGTCAGAATCGGAAAAGCAAGACAGGCGTTCATTAGCCTGAAACCAGTGTGGAGATCTTCTGCACTCAGCATGCGGAACAAGATACGGATTTTCAACACCAACGTCAAGTCAGTGCTCTTGTATGGCTCAGAGACTTGGCGCGTCACGAAAGGCATTTCCAATAAACTACAGACATTCATCAACAACTGCTTACGCTCGCTGCTGAAGATCAGATGGCCAGAAAAAATAAGCAACAAGGAACTCTGGGAACGAACCAACCAAGAACCTATCACGCAACAAATATGCAGGAGGAAGTGGAGATGGATTGGCCATGCACTGAGAAGGCCGACTGAGGACATCACGCGTCAGGCCCTCGAGTGGAATCCCCATGGGAAGCGACGAGTTGGACGTCCGAGGGTGACATGGAGGAGGTCATGCGAGGAGGAAATGAGAGCTTGTGGGCTGTCGTGGAACCAGGTTCAAAAGATCTCAGAGAACAGAGGTCACTGGAGGCGTGCTACTGAAGCCCTATGTTCCACTAGGAACCCAAGGGACTAATAATAATAATAATAATCTCGCTCTACTGATACACTGTTTATGGCTTTAACTTTATCACTATTACTATTTGTTCCTTGGATTCCTAGTGAAACATAGAACATCAGCTTGAACTTTAGATTAAATATATTATATACCTAGTGAATACAATGTATATATATAAATGTGTTACTGTGATAATAAAATCCAGAATTAAGTTACAAAATAATAAATTGCCAACACTAGATTAACTTTTTCATGCCACTCACTAGATAGTTTGAAAGTGATGTATTCGCTGACATAATCTTTTTATCTACAAATGATTTTTAATAACTTTAATAATAGCAACAGCTATATTCCAAACAAGACCTGCGGTACAGTGTGGAATTTTCAGCATGTAATAGTTCGATAAATGCATTCCCCGTACAATATCTTTAAGCAATAATCATTCCATATGAATAATGTTAATTATAAAAGTAATAAAAGATTATGTGAAACAGGAACGCTGTGTTGCATTAGCATCTGGTCTGGACTTATGAATAAATAGAATATTGAGCATAATTCTACTGGTGGTAGTTTATTCGGCCAGTACCAAAATCTGAAGTTTGAGATAGTTATCCAAAGAACAGTAATGTACTGTAGTTTCTCGCATTTATAAGCCCATCTCTTACAGGCGTATCGTTTGTTTTTTATTCGCTGTTAACTGGAAAAACGGCAGTTTAAAACCATTTCAAAACTGCGCAAGAGTACCTGATACTTTTAAAAGGCTTATTTATAATATTAAAAGGGATGGATTTAATGAAATGAATTCCGCAGAGAAGTTTCGATAGCCCAAAATTAGGCAGACTGCCAAATACATACTTATAAATAAATATACATATATATATTGCTCCCACTAAATTTTCTGAACAAACAGAATGTCGTTTTACGATAATTTTGGAGAAAATTTTATGCTATAATGTTCGCATAAAACTCTTTATTATTACTCATGATGAAAGGGTTTCTGACACTGTTTGCTAGAACAGTCTACAACTTACTGAAACACAAAAGGTTTCCGACCTCTAACTAGGAATTTTTAACAAAACTAAAGTGTGTTTAGGTTACAGGATAACTCAAATTTTCACACACCCGTACTTATACCGACTGTACGTTTTACATCCTAACAGTGACTTGATGTACCCTCAGTTAGTGTGTGGACTACTGTATATGAGAACGCTTGTACAAATACTTTCAAATTCCACCCTTAATAATCACTCAGTTCTCTGTAAATGGAAAAAGCGGTAATAGAATAGAAGTTGTAGTTACAACGTCAAAGTCTACAGTAAGTACACATTACAAGGTTTAAATGTTTTACTATACCCTTGGTTATTCCCAGCCTTACTAGGTTTAAGTCCTATTGCTTTTTCGTCTCTTCAATCAGCCTGATACTTACACACTGGTTCGCCAGTTTTTTTCTAAAAGTTCTAAGCAAAGTGATTGGTTTAAAAGGCTTTAGATATTTGCAGTTTCTTATGAAGATTTTGTCCATCTTTCTGCACACTATAACAGCACAAAAACATAGGTGTCAGATACACTGGGTTCAGTATACCGTTCTACCTACTAATTGTCTAACGGACAAGTATGATGGCAAGCAATACGTATCATAAGTGGATATTCTGTCGCACGGCTGATTAATAAACAAATATTACAGTAACTGGAACCCATTGTGAAACACGATGATCACATCGAATTCATGGTTTTTCACATGTGGATGATATTAGTGTAATCAATAAAACAAATTAGATGGAATTCTCTCGTAAACTAACGAGCAGTGGTCCTTGGAAATTTTGCAGTACAAAAGAGCTAGATGTTGAAAACTTCCTGGTTTTCATTGATTTACCAGCTAAAAGAGCAGAAGACAGGATTACTCAAACAAGAATCAACTGAAAAACAACTGATACAAACCAGGATGTTCACTAAAAAAGAAACAATGTATTACCAACGAAATGTTTTTACTACCTAACACATGAAAACCAAGTGTTTTACAAAAGATCTAAAACCAGTATAAAAAATTCTTCCCCGCAAATTGATTGTGCTGTATACCTCTACTCTGTGAAATGTTAGGCTGTGTTCAGTAACTACATACATAGATTCAGTAAATAAAATGGTCATATAGGATATATTTTTGGGTTAATAAATCAGCTCGAAATAAATATTTCTGGGGAACATCTTGTTCATGATACTAAGTTTCTCACCTCATTAAGCACTGTTTAAACTTATTGCAATTAAGACTGTAGAAAACTTTACCATGAAAAAAAACAAGTGAATTCTTACAGTCAGCTAACCTAAAGAACAAAAGGTCAACAACTATTGACATTAAATAGTGCTCGAAAAATCATCTAATATGATACTTTATTGCTGTTTCCTATATCAAATAGACTAACCTAATACAAAAGAAAATAGTTGAATTCATAATTTGTTCAGGCAGCAATAAAGATGATACACATAGTCCGCATGAAAGCTTTATTTGATAAATACACCTTCAGACCGTAAAACAAAACGGGCAGTCAGCACTGAACATATCTTTTGACTTGAGAATATTTTAACATGAAATAATAGTCTTTCAGATCTATCTAAGGGAAATTCTTTTCCGTCAGGACACAGAACATTTTCAGCCTAATAGCTTAAAAACTTATGATGGATGATTTCAATGTAACCTTTCGTAGGTTATTTTCTATTCACGTCATTAAGCTAAAATCTAATTTTTCGTTCTTCTATCTTCAGACTTCATCTTACACACTTGCTTCAGTCAACATTTTATACAGAATTTAATTTATTGACATGTCTACCTCATTTCAAGCTTGGTTGAAAACTATCACTGAAATTTAATTTGAAAAAAATTTTTAACTCTTGTGAAATTATCATGATAGAATCTTAACTCAGAGAAATTCCTGTAACAAAAGAGGTTAGATTTTTTCAGTGCAAGACAACCGTTGCATACGAATGAACTTTAGTGACTAGCATACGAAAATCTTGCAGTCATAAGTATGCTTGCTGATGGTCAGTTAGAATCAGTCTGTCAAGACAAACCAAGAAGTTAACGGATATGGAAAGACAGAAACGATGACCAGCAACAGTTTTTGTCAGGTAAAATGCTTGAAACAGAAAAAAGTAGCGAAAGTTATTTCAAATAGTGTAAGAAGTGAATGTAAACATAACGGAAAACTAACTGAACTGATCAACTCACTCAGGCACAGAGAAACATAGTTTTTGATCATGATACCATGGCTGAGCAACATAGTCACTTCATTTGAATAAAATAGGAGCGTAGATCATTCATGTAAGCGCCATCTTCCCCTTACATTTGCCGTACCGAAGACAGAAGAAATGGAGAAGAAATATTCATAAAGTTGACAATAGTTCAGGGAATCACTGAATTTATTGTGATACAAAATAGAAAAAGTAATTTAGGAATAGGTTTGAGGGTTTACAAGTGTTTACGTTGAATGATTCACTGAAAGTTAGTTGTGGTTGGATACTTGACTAAAACTTGCACTAATGTAATAAAGTCTGAACCACTTTTATTCAAACAGTAAGGCTTGTAAAAATTTGCTGCAGATGTAAAGACAGTGTGCATTATTCTTATTTTGCTACACTCCGCTGTATGCAGTTAACCTGAGACATATTTGTTCTTGTAGTAAATGTCCTATCAATTAGGACTTGCTGCAAGTAAATCGAAGAAAATCAGCTTCCACTTGACAACTATGAAGACGTAGGAATACTGTATGAACTACTCCAGACTTGTTTCAAATTTTCACTTGATAGAGCATTGAGTAAATGGACTGTAAATGAAATATATTTGTAAAATCTCAGTGAGATGCAAAAGTAAATCCTCCGGCCTTTCGTGACCTCGTGGCGATCTGATCTGTATGCATGTATTCTTTAAACCTGCCATAACTTCTACAGGCTTTAGACTGAAAAGAAACGACTCCAACCAGGTCGCGAAACACCAGAAATTTTATTCTTCTACCTCGTTGAGTTTTTATAAATATATTTCATTTACATTTGAAAATTGTCCATTTTCTTCAAAAGAATGTTCTGGTGTCTATATTCGTAGGGCAATGCATTGATAAACCATTTCTTTGCCTTCAGACGGCAATTAACCTCGATTTTCACCCTATGAGGGTTTGACTTGCAAGAGTCGAGTGGGTACATATTTAAGTTGGTTTTCATTTTCAGTACAAACTAACTCCAAAGAGCAAATGTACAGAGTTTATGAAGTATCTCTTTCACGAAATACTGTTAAATGCTACTTTTAATGGTATTCTGTCCCACTCTCAGCAAACAGACGCCTGTTCATATTAATCATGGAATATGGTAATATTTTGTGCAAAAATAGGCACTTTCAAGAAGGCAAACAGTCACACAGTAGAATGGGACAGACAGACAGCATTACAAACTAACTTAGTTGAGTAGATGAAGAGATCGATAACCAAATCTTCGTTTGTCGAATCAACATACAAGAGAAATGATTCCGCACATATCTAAAATTCTGCTACCCTTGTCGCAAAGAAGAATAGAAAATCGGGACTATATAAACTCTGTCTCAAAGTTAGAGTTCATTGTGTAACATTTCTAATAAACAAACTAAAATTGAGGCATGAATTAAATTGTTCAAGTAGTGAATCATGACAGTAACTTATCTTAGACATGAAATGAGAAAGCAGTGACACAATGAATTCTGGCTAACTAAAAATAGAAGAAATGGATTAAATTTTAAATCTGTTTCAAACGTGAAACATACTGAAAAGTTTTGAAAACAAACTGTCCAACCAATCGTTTGTCACAAGTGAAAAAAGTGTGAAAAATATGTAAGGCGGAAACCTCATCCTGTCCCTTAGCGTAATGACAGTTGATTTATAAGTGGGTATATTCAACCTTACTTAAATCATGCCATTAAATAAGGGCAAATTTGTAATAAACCCTTATTTACTAAAGGCATTATAATATATCGTGTTTTAAGCGTTAACGGGAATGAGTGTCTATTCTTTTTCTGTCACTGAATTAATAAGTCGCTTGGGAACAGCCAATGCCTTGTCTTTTTAGCCTACTTGTCAGCCAAATGCAGAGTCGAATTTTACAGTATTATAGTTTATCTCAATGAGTTTCGGCTAGTGTTGTTGTTGAAGATAACTGGTACGAAGCTTAGGAGCCATGTGTTTCAATTTTTTTCAACCAACCAAAAAGCGTATCCACGAATATGAGAGTATTGATACACTCTGAACGATTCAAGCTTGCACCACTCAATAGGACAAACAAAACGTTACTATGTAAGTATTTTTTACTACTGTCTATATTATTAATTACATTCCTTTCTCTTCACTTATTGATTTCCACTCCCTGTGCTACATCTTTTGAATTAGATCAGTATGGAGTTGTGGTCGGTTTCATGCATGTAATATGCTTATTTTTCAAAAGTTCAACCATATATGTGCGAACTATTTTAGAATACCTTGTTTGCAAACAATTCATCGTTTACCGGAGACTGAAGCAATAAACCCATTCAACCACGAATTGCGCTGTATATGTCTACATCAACTTTATGAATGCAGAGTTATACATGAAGTCAAATCACATCTAAGATTTGGGTATTTATATCACTGTTGTAAAATATTATTTTATGCCTCACATCTTAATTACCTCAAACTAATATCTCACTATATCAGTGTACAGCCTATAAGTATACAAGTGCGATCCTGTGTAGTACAATAGGAAAGAAAACAAGAAAGGATATACCCTAATGAAATGAAGTCACGCACCATGCCTAATGAGAAGGCTGTTTAACGAATCAGGAAATTCAGAATATATAAGTAGACACAACAATAAATTAGACTATTTATGAATAATGAAGAAATTTGGTAGGTAATTAGAATAAAATCAATACAACAACTATCATCTTTATCATTATGCTGACTGCTTATCTTATCACAGGTTTTTAAAAGGTCTTATTAACACAAATTGATAATAAAATAAGTCGACTAATGAACAATTACTGAGATTATTTATTGCTTTTCCTAACAGTACGTGAGCAGTTAAACGCTCTACAAATGTCATGGATAGCTTCTCCTCTTCCATGAAATTAAAACCTTCACTGATAAATCCATCTTTTCAATAACAGCAGTGGAAACTGAACAGAAGTGCTGTTTTATTAATTTCGATGCTAGATAAGGCGATGAGATGAGGATCGCTTTAAAGCCATATACATTTCTTTCACATACATGTCAGCAAGCAAGAAGCTTAGCCGTTTCTTTTTTCTATGATCATCCGACATCAGTTATAGTCAACGACAAAGGTTTATCATCTGTTACGCAAAAGTACTGTAAACAAGACGTTACAAAATCTTCTCTAAGCTGTATTGTTTAAGCGTGAATCCTCACTTCCCATTCCATATAACATTGACGCTTACTTTAAAAAAGTGAGTCAGGAGAATGCCAACACAGATATCTATATAGATTTCCAAGCTGGCCTAAGATATGTCTATCCGTTTCTGCATGCAGCTATTCTGCTGAACATTCAACTTAATTCCATGTTAATTTGCCTTCTAACCGTTAACTGGGTTAATAAGAATTTCTCAATATCAGATGTAATAATATTTCTTGAATCAAATTTATTTACTATTGTCCACAATTAGTAAAGCATACTAAGCTACATCGTAACAGTAAACCCTTAACTGATATCCAGGTGGAGGAATGTGAAGCCTACCATTTTGTTCCAAGTGTTGTTTTTTGCTATCACCACACTTTATCTTATAAACTACTTAGCGTATCCCCCTTTTTGACTGCATGCTTTGAAGAGATTGCATAGATCAGTGAGCTACAGTGGATCTAAAAAACATTGTCTCGTATATGTCTACTATATACTCTTCATTTAAGTAGGCCATGTTTAATTTTCTTTCAAACGATATCTTTGTTGATACTGAAAAATAACTACAAGATTAGAAAACTGCCAATCAATAACCTGTGTACAAGTGGTAGCAGCACAACAACAGAAATAACCACCTACTACCTGAAGAATTGCTGAGACACTCATGGATGAGGGCTGGTAACTGTCTTACTTTTGTGATTTATTATAATTATATTTTTGCTAATGATGGTCACAGTTATACAAAACATGGTACCAGGTTGATCATAACATGCTTTCCATTATTCGAAACCGGAAACTATCCTTTCACCACTGGTATTTACATCAGTATGTAATGACAACACCTCTCAGGCATGAATATCGACCAAGTGATGAAATTTTCTAAATAAAGTAGCAAAACGTTATACAGATTATCATCTCTGATGCTCATTTCTACCGGATTCGGAAATTTCTCGACATGCAATCAACAGCCGAATTATAAATAATAGAGGAACCTTAATAACACAAAAATATATGTATTTCGAAAAGAGATGATGGGAAAAATCAATGCTGTTGACAAAAGGAAACACATTTATCTAATAAAACAGCACTACCTTATGGATAATGCTTCTAAGAAAGTTCACTACCCATAAACATATCATAATGGATTTTTTGTGTGTCGTGGGGTCGAAATTCTACTCAATAATACACAATCGATGTGTCAACTCGGATAAAGAATAAAATACGTTAATCAACTCTTCGGAAAGATTCGAATCATAATATTAAGACTTTGGAAAACTAGAATCTTCGTTGCATAAATGTTCTTACTGTAAAAATGAACATTGCAAGAAGTGACAAGTAGTCCAACCTTTGACTAAATAGAAAGAACGGCACGTAGTTAGCCACGGTGGTCTACTTGAATTTTGGGCTACCTCATTTTACCACGGAATATGTTGCGTCGAATGTTTCCTTTCTACATTGTTTTAATCATTTCGTTACGTCAGTTATGTCATCTAATCGTATTATATACTCCTCAGCATTTTTCAAATCATTACTACCTATCGCTCTACAAAGGGATGACAAATATGGGAAAAACACCATGGTAGATGGCAACGGGCTGTCAAGCGTATGACCACAGATCAAATGATCATTTCGGAAACAATAACCACAAACTGCAGCTCTTTGCCGGAGAAAGTTGTTTACTTTCAATCACTCATCCACAAATCTTTATCGCAATACAGGTGTAATAATGTTGCAGGAAACACGACTCCATAACCTGTATCAAAATTACATAGTTTGTCTAGATGGTTTCAAGTTCTTTCGATATAAATGATTCCCTTCCAAAAAGAAATGTGACGGGGTGTAGCAGTATTCATCAATACAATGTATAATTTTCCTTCTGTAACGAAAAAAAATTAAGTTCGTTACCACTAAATGTCATCCTAAACATTTAACTGAATACAACCTCATAAACATAAATATCCGTGTCCCACCTTGCTGTAGTTTTCAGGTTTGTCAACTTTTGCTAACGAATTCACTGAATTCGTTGCAATTATTCTGCATGACTCCTTGTCTAGAATCTATAGAGATTTTAATTAACGTAACTGCAGTTACCTTGTATTGCCGGGTCATGAAAATATAGTTAACTTTTCTATTCATCTGGACAATGCCCTAGATTTAGTGTCTACAAACGACTGTGGAGCATGTGAAGCCCATAAATTGGATCCGCTACTGAATTCTAACTACTGTGTTGTAAGTGTTTTGCCTAAATTGTCTGGTAAATTAAACAAGAGGGCTTTTGGATATCTTTCCAAGAAGGTTCAATACAGATGCTTAAACAGGAGAATATACTGAGTTTGAGAAGCGTGCTTATAGAAACAGACTGGGATGTATTTGCTGATGAAGTTTTCGACAACACTATCACCAATGTCTCAAGCTATCTCAGATTCTGTCTCGATATTTGCTGCTTTTCTGAAATAACTTGCGTGGGATTTGACGGACTTTCCTCTCCTCATCTTAAGAGGCTCCGGAGATAAAAGTAAAGGTTGTATAAGACAAGAGATCACCCTGTAGTTAAAAGACTTTACTGCCAAATTGAGTCTGAGATGCCACGTCTAAATACCATATACAACCAGAAGTTTCTGTCGTGTAAGGGGTCTTCCAATATCTGGAAATTGTTCGAAGAGCTAGCTAACAGAAAACAGATAAAAAGAAGTTTGTTCGGATGTGTGCGCGTTAAACGAGTCATTTATACATCGGGATGCTCATATAATCCTAACAGGTGTCCACAGTGGAATGAGTAGTCGCTTTCCTGGTTTTCGTACAAATGAAGTATTTTTATGTCTTAAATCTTTGAATCCATCCCAAAGCCTAGGCTCTAGTGGTGTTTCCAGTATTATATTTAGAAAATGTGCAGATATGTTATGTCATCCTCTTGCAAATATCTTCAATCCATAGTTTTCCGAAAGCGCGATAACCGCTGATTGGAAGTAGATTAAGGTTGTACCTATGCCTAAGTCATCTTCTGTATCAGAGGTTGTTTCGACGCACCGGCATAACTTTCCCTCTTTGTAAAGACAATGGAGAAATTACTTCTGCTTGTGCTTGAACCTTCGATGAAGGCTTTCGGAGATCCAAGACAATTTACCCACCAACACAGGAGAATTACTTTAGATCCTTCCCATGTCTTGTATCATAATATTGTTACTAGCTTAGACAAAAACACTAAGTATGTTCGTTATGCCTGCTTTGATTAATCATCAGCCTTTGTTTCTGTTCCGAGACTACTACTGGTAAATAAGCTTGCCAAAAGTCATACTGACCCGTGGGTAACAAATTGGCTGTATTCTTATTTTTCTGAAAGGAAACAGCAGATTGTCTATCAAGGACAGTGCTCCACTTCAATATTCACTGAATCCGGTGGGCCTCAAGGTGCAGTACTTTCTCTGTTTCTGTTCCTGTTCCTTTTGTATGATTTGTCTTGTCTTGCTGGAACTAATATGATAAGCCAATTAATTCTCACTTAGATTGCTTTGAATGGATGGATTCTTGTCTGTAATTGTCCAGTGGTCTTTCTCCAATTGCCTCAAGCTAAACCCTTCTAAATGTTAGATTGCTAATTCTAGCCCCAGGCATATTGAAGACTTGCGTGAGCTGCTTAAATTCCATGACTCCTGTTGCATTGAAGGTTCTGCTGTAGAAAGTAAACGGAATGTTAACTATATTGTATTGAATTTTACATCTGACCTTCCTTTGATATCTAACACCTTGCCAGCTTCCAAAGAAGTCTTTCTTTTAGTGTATTACATGAAGAAACTGAGGCTATCTGCCATAACTCAAGTTCTACTTTTACAATTTATTAATTCCTGCATTTTGCCTGTTCTTCTGTATTGTTCCTCCTTGATTTTTCCTGTCTACTAAAAATGACTATGTTATGTCCTGTAAGGCTCAAAACGTCATCAGAAGGGTAAGTGCTGTACCTCTGGCTCAACTAATTAACTCTGTTGCTGGCAGACATTTAAACCCAAGAGAGCAACCAGCTACGGTAATTTTAAATGATAGTGAACATCCACTTTATTCGCTGCTCTCCTTATATCACCCTTCAGGGAAAAACGTATTAGATTAGAACTAACTTATCAACTTTGCAATAACAAATAATGTATTTCCAATGAAACAGAACACCATCGGAAACTTAAAACTAAAAAAAGCATTAGATTTTGATAGACAAATCAATCAACAAGCCACGAACGAAAAGTTTTAATTAATGGCAAAAACCTCAGTCAAAAGTTTGACAGTCGTATCTTCAAGACTATAGGTATCTTTTCCAAAAAAGAAAACATAAAAGAAACTGGAAATGATACCCAATCGACCTATTTTTTGTCATTTTTCAGTGGGATCAAAATCTCAAGGAAGGTATTTCTCTTCACTTTAGGATGTAGGAAACATGAAATTTACAATACTTGACACCAAACTAACAACTAAGCGAATCTGGATCACTGCACGTTTGAGATTTTCGAGTTCCCTACAGGTCATTGTGTCATGTCTGTTATGATTTGTAATTGCTATCAAGATCCTAATTTCACTTCAGCCACGGAATATTATCCACTAATTCTACATGATGAGGAAAGCACTACTGTTTTTGTTTCACTAAAATAGGATCAATTATCTAGGATTATTATTACAGATAAAATGTTCAATAATCACTTACATTTAAAATCCAGATCTGTGATAGTTATATTCTGAGAATATTTATTCATTCTCCATTTAAACTGTTTTTTAATGTCTCGATTTATTTATGGTAAGTGACTAATGGTGACTACCTGTGGGAGAACTAAATCAACATATTCATCTGATACAGTTTACTTAAAAAGAGAGAGATCTTTAGCTAGAATTTACCTCAACTTAGTCAGTGGAAGATAGTAGTGAATTAGTGATAGCCGAAATCGTAGTATTGCTTTTTGATGATGTATATTTCCATAAAAAACAGGATCTTAAGGCACAATCTATGCTTGGCAGTACATAAGATGGAAAAAACCTGTGGAATGCAAAAACAAACTGGTTACACGCAATCGCACCAAGAATATCATCTAGACTGTTTGTTGTTTACTCAGGCCCAGTATGTCTTACTACGTGAAAGTCTGATAAGTAAAGCATTTAAGTTCAGTGGTGTTTTTTAGAATGACGTCGAACTGTTCAAACACACTTTGACTGGGTCCTTAGACTATGCGATTTAAAATAAGTGATGTTGATAAGATCTATCCCAAATACAATAAATAGCTACACATTTATTCTTGAGGCTTTTTACTTTTCCGTCAGAACGAAAACATTTTCGAACGTTTTGCCGAATGTTCCTGGCTTGAACAATGAAAGATGTTTTTGCGGAAACATCATTCTACTTCGATCCAAACATCATCACTATAATTTTAATCTTACAGAGAAAGATGGAATTTTTTGCAAGGAAGTGGATACTCACCCAACCTGTCAGGTCATAAGTTATGTTTGGCCTACAGAAATACCACTTAGTCCTTTAATTATATTCTTTCTAGCTGACTTTTCTAATAAGGAGTGATGACTGACAGTTGCATAGTTAGTTAAAAATGTTCAGTCAGTTATTCATTAGACACTAGGAATCTCTATTTTTGTTAACAGCCCGTGCCATCTCAGAGACTGTTAATGTACTATCTCTAAGAAACAGTTATTTATCAATACAAATGGATAAAAACAAAACATAGTTGAACACTTTTGCACAATGTAATCGAATACTTCCAGTTTATCCTGAAGTATCAGTAAAAATACCCAGAAGAAATATTTAAACCCACTGCAGAATGCAGTTTCTGCTTTCAGTAAGTTTAGGAAGACATCAGAACTACTTGAGGATGGTTCTAGACCAGACCAGTCTAATATGAAATCATACTATACTACAGGTCCAAAATTCTATGTCTACATTGGTCTGAGGATAAAAGTAAAGTTCTGATCATTCAACATAAGAAGTACCCAGAGTATTATAATCACAATTTTTACTCGACGAATACTTTGGTAAGTCATGAAAATGATATTCATAAAGCGATTCACAACTTTTTTATAAAGCTAATGTCAGGTAAAAATAACTGAAGCAGGGAAGTTACATAACTGTGGTTAACACTCATAGAACATCTTGAAAATCAGACACTGGTACTATCTGAGAGTTTTAAATGTGCTGGATCGGACTAGCCGTACCAACTGCAGACAATAAGTGATGGTGAAACAAAACTTTAACAAGTAAGAAAAACCTCAAAATATGAGGGAAAAAAATATCTTGAATAAAGGGTTTTAAGCAAAGCTGATTTACTAATTGACAGCTGTTCCCAAAACAGCCTCATTGCAGCTATACGGAATTTCAATCCACATCAATAATTTGAATGCTAGACATGAGAACTAATTTCAGTTATCATCTGATACACGTATTCGGGGGAATGCGAAGAACAGATTGCTAAACAAGAGATTGTATGTAGTCAATAATTTATTCTGTCAACATCCTGCCTACCATAAATTTCTGTCCATTTTTCATCCACTTACCAATATGTCTTCTTTTTTACGTACATTTACATTTCTACGAATGAAGAAAAAACAACTAATCTTCATAAGTTATTAGATTGAGAAATTTAAATAAATAACTTCAAATATTGAACATTTAACCAAAATCTAAGATGCTCAGAATAGCAAGAACAATCAGTTTTCAATCTCTAACTAATTTTTTAAGTAAAATGATTCATAAAAGCATTTAATTAATTGAGTGAACAGACTGTGATTAATCCTGATTACTTCAAATTACTCTTTTTTTAATCATCGAGTTAAAGCTTCAGGTTGAAATTACCTCCCTTTAACAAAATTACTAGAATGAATGGATTCCCTACAAATCAACATTACTTTGCTTCTTCTATTCAGAAGTTTCAGTTACGGTAAATTAAAGTAATTAAATTAAACCTGCTGAAAAACTCAGGAAGCGATGAACACTGATCGATAGACTAATTTTAACACCATATGAAATCTACTTCCACTCACCCGATTCTTACTCCAGTTAGTAAAATGTCGGTAAAATCTCCTATACTTCTGTATAAACCCCTAAAAGTGAATATATCTACGTGATGCAAAATTTCAGTAAGATAAATGTAACTTTTGAGAACAGTATCCTTAATACTGTTTACATATTAGAATTTTGCCTCCAGAATTCACCTCATTTCAAATAAAGTAATCTGTTTGGTTGATATGGAAAATAAAGCATGCAGAATGTAGTGTTAGTTGGTTGGAAGCAATCGATAAAAAGCCGTACGTCACCTAGGGTTCATGCTTACTGGCACTCATCATCAAGGCTTATATTGAGTCTCGTGATGAGTGATTTCATCCAAAAGATTCAAAACCTCACTAGAGAGATTATAACTGTGGCGTCTTCATTTTAATATCTAACTGATAGCTAACTTTGTAACTGATAACTCACTGAAATGCAAAAATAGTCAGTGATAATATTCGATAATTGAAAATAATGTGTGATAAAGGTCACGTAATTCTATTATGCCTAACTGTTTGGTGATATTTGACTGATATATCAGTTCATCATCCATGAGTTCGGATGTACTATGTGGTCATTTAAATTTGTCCAAAGTGTACTGATAAACGGCTATCAGTGTTTTCAAGTTGTTATTCATCGTAGACTGACATTAGTTGGAGGAACAAAGGAAACCTGGCAGCACTGGACAGCTGTTTCGTCCTAGTACGGGACTCCTCAGCAGTGCGCACCCACGACCCCACCAGCAGGGATCGAACACGCGACCTTCAGGTTCCGCGGCCGGTGCGTTACCATTGAGCCACTGGGTCAGAATCCAATGCTCCATATTTCGTGAGCTAACAGAAGTTGGAAATGTGGAGCATTGGATTCTGACCCAGTGGCTCAATGGTAACGCACCGGCCGCGGAACCTGAAGGTCGCGTGTTCGATCCCTGCTGGTGGGGTCGTGGGTGCGCACTGCTGAGGAGTCCCGTACTAGGACGAAACAGCTGTCCAGTGCTGCCAGGTTTCCTTTGTTCCTCCAACTAATGTCAGTCTACGATGAATAACAACTTGAAATAATTCCAAATCTCCACAACTCCCTCAAAATTTAATATCAGTGTTTTATTAATACAACTTCAACGTGTATCTCAGTATTTGAAAAGTGGGTATTTTTATTCAATATACTCACAGTAGTCTACGTAATGAATTTATCGTAAAACATCCTTCATCCAATGCCTAGCTTTTCAATTCTTAGACAGCCTGCTGTATCCTTTTATCTACCCATCCAAACTGGCTCTAATTATCTTACTGATTATAATTCTGCCACTGAAATTACTAGTTTCTTCTTACCGTTTGTAATGATTTTTTTTAGATCAGAAAAATGAGAAAATGTATGCATTCAAAGAAGCATTTTTCTCTACTCTTTCTTAATAGAACTAGGTAGACACACGTTTTTAAGTTGAGCCGCTACATTTATGCAGATGTTGACACGTGCTTTGAAAGACTATAGCTGTTTCTTATGCTGTCTCATCAAGGGTGTCATTTATTCAAGTGTATGTCACCTTTAATTTTGCTGATGTTTGATGGACTAAAACGTTTTGTTTTAGTTCAGCGGTCTATTGGTTGAAAGCCTATAGAAAAAAGATACTTTAGTGACTTTAAAAATTATGTTGTATAACATACCAATAACGGTTTTATTCATATGCCTTCAGAGACCATTGAATGCTTACATCCAGCTTCAAAAAGTGAAATTTTATTGTTAATCTTTGAATTCAAGGGTGAAAGTGCACTAAGCATTCGGCGGAAACTATCACCAATACATCTTATCAGAACCTCTTATATTGTTTGTCTTCCAAGAACATTCTCCTGACAGGAACTTATCAGTATGCGAAATAAAAAGCGAAACATTGGAATACACTTGTCGCTAAGCAGTCACATTGATGAAAATTGCTTAGCCTATCTGATGAATAGTGAAGAAAAATGCACCTTCAACTGTGTAACGAAACACCTCATGAGCTTGCCATAATCGACACCTTTCGAAATATGCTTTGAAACCACATACAAAGTTTAATGGAGTCATCCAAAAAAATAGAGACACCTAAGCATAGTTCAGGTATTTCCAGTCTAAACGTTCAAATTACTAAAATGAATGTAAAGACTGCTCCTACTTCATGGTCATCACAGAGAAATTATCATTCCACACCTATCTAATTAATTTTCTACTCGTTCTCTTCGTTTATTTGCATTGGTCTGATGAAAGCATATTTAACGCTTAGTCTATGAATAGACAATATTTTTAACGTTATGAGATTTACACGGTGTAACACACCTCTTAGTCATCAGATGGTAATTAGTTATGTGCTTCTAGAAGCTTATAGCAATTGGCTACATAACCGCTCAATGCAACCACTATACCGAGTAAGAAGTAAAATCATATTGTTTTTAGTACTAAGCGGCTTTAGTATAATTATTTTTATATCACACCGTCGCTGATTGGACCGAATTGATCGGTCTCTATTGGCATATAGGTTTCTGTGCGGATGCCTCGATCTTACCTGTGTTCTTAGCTATATAGTAATGATGGATAGCGGTTAGCAGTGAAATCCAGGACGTCTTTTCGTCCTATTTGGGACTCATCAGCTGAATGTACCTGCTTCCCAGTAAGTGGTGTTGTTCCTACCAGGATTCGTACTCGGGAGCGATCGCTTCAAACGCCAGAGCGTTAACCACTACACCACTGAGCTATGATAGCCACTTCTTGTGCGACGGATATAGTTTTTACGATAATTGTTTTTATATCATGCATCCAGCTAACGAATCCCAAATAAGACAAAATGAGCATCCCGGATTCCACTGCTAGCCACCATCCATCAATAATATAGCTAAGCGGCTTTAGTCTGTTAATTTCATCACTTGACTTCGACTGCCAAATTATTGCTTCTGATATACTTTGAAAAAAATTAAAAACCATGTTTCAGCTGGCGGCATTAGCTATCAGAACATATAAGACAGGTTCTTAAAAGTCATGCACAACCAGATTGGCTGTTTTAACCAAGAGCTACGGACAATACAGTTTGGTATTCATTTGGTAGTATACATTTATTCATTCATCTAACTTGAAGGTATTCTTCTTGTTCACGGAGTAGAAGAATTTTGCATTTTAAGTAAAGCTATCTATGAATGCTAACATGCAAGCAGTGTGCATCTTTGAAATTCGTTGATTACTTACAACTTTCGCAGACAGCTAAACGAGAATCAACTTTGATCCTAGTCACCTCAAATAATAAAATGCCTACTTGCTATATAGTAAGATATGGGGAAAACAAAAATATGTAAATATCACTCAGAAATATTCAGAGAAAAGACCTACAACTGACCTGATATATACTGCATTCATTATAAACCGATGTTCATTTAATCTTTTCTCAACAACAAACATAAAATATGGTCTTCAGAGTTGGTTTGCATTCAGTGTTGCAGATAAGGAGTCCTTCAATTTATAATTAACACATTATTGCATTGAATTTAGCCATCAAATAAGGATGTGTCAGTAATCACATGTAACTTTGAAGCAAATCACTACAATATTCATAGCTTTACTTAAGTAAAAGCGTATGTATGCCAGTTAAGTGTTAGGCAACTCCAGGACGGTAATAAACAGCTCTTCGATACTCTAGAATTATATAGGTAATTTTGTAGAACAAGTTTTTAAATTTGTCAATAAACCGCTTCCATATGAAACAACTAAAATGGATCCCTCATGAATAATTCGTTCAGTCTTGAGGACCAATTTGCAGATAGAATCTTTAAACAAGCGTTTTTGAGATTTCGCTCCAATTTTCGGCTCAGATTCAAATTCCAGATCGATCTTCCGATCTACGAATATTCCAAAACAACCCGATAGATTGTTGCCTTCTCCCAGCAGGAGATATTTAAGCAACGTATCCAAGTGAAAACAAACACACGTCAGGACATTCTGTTAACACCTCAGTGTTTATCCCAGAACACTTCCAAATGTCAAGCTTCAATACATCCACATTCGCGAGCTGACCAGTTTGCTGAATATATTCACTTCCCTAAGGAAAAGCCTTTTAGGTTGATGTACAAGATTTATTTGTCAGACACTTTATCCTGTATGAGACTGATCGGTTCAGCAAGTGGGAATTTTGATATCCTGTTCAGTCAAAGCATGAAATTTTCAAAAGCTTAAAACTTAAACACCTCCACTAAACAGAAGCAAGTTTTGTCATTTTGACAAGGTGTTTCACTTGTTATCGATGGATTCTGACCACCTTACGCCAGACAGGTCATAAATCTGAGCCACCTGGATATGATAAATTTATTAAAATGAATAGATAATCGAAGAATTATTATGCTAGGAGATCTACTGACTTTTATCAAAACGAGTAATAACTTTGTTTTCAAGGTTGCATCCATCACTGACTTAGGTCAGTTAGGGAACCACTGAAAACCCGGGAGTTGTGGATAAGTGTTTCGTCCTAGCATGGGACTCCTCAGTAGCATGCACTTATGACCCCACCATGGGTCGAATCCGCAGCCTTCAGGTTTCAAGACGAATGCATTAACCATCCAGCCACTGTGTTTGAAATGTAATAATTATTTGTCTTGTAGTTAGTAGTGCTGACATAATTTGTACATCATCGTTGTAAACGCATAAATGTTCATTGTTCAACCAATAGTGACTCATGTTACTAAACAGCAAGCTGTTCTCACTCTATAAACAAATATATTATTTTCATGTTCGCAGTATTTAAACCATAAATGAATGTTACTACATAAATCAACAACAAAAATAGTCTTATGAAACCGTAGCTTAGTAACACGAACACGGGACTGCAGGCATTTTCTTCATTTAGATAATTAGTCAAAATGGTTACGACTTTTGAATTATTTTATGTCATGATTTTGCCAATAACGCTGATCTCAATGACGACTGAATTATTTGGTTATATTATGTGACCCCAGAAACAGCTGTATGCATAAGTAGTTTATTACAATGATAACGCAACAATCGCTTGATAAACCTTATTCCTTTTCCTAAAAATAAATCACATCTACTGAATATAAACATAACTATGCGTAGAACATAACCAGTCGAAGGTAAATAACTGTCAAGTATATTAATAGTTAAGATAACCAAAACTGAAAATACTTTTTTTTGTGATGTTTGAAGGAGGCGGAGAACATGTGAAGAGTGAAGTTCCGTGAAATCACAAAATTTCCGTAGGATTCTTCAGCTGTTGTAAATGATCATCAAAAGATGATTTCCTCAAAAGTTCTGTCACACGCTATTCATTCGATTGTCATTATGACAATTAAGTCTATAAAAATTTCAGAGCCAGGAGTAAACAAAATAATAAGAGACTATTTGAGTTTGCAGAGACTTGTGTCTTCTGATTGGATTCACTACATTCAGGTGTAGAGGAGGAAACCTCCAGTCAGTTTTGGCATCCTATGGTAACAGGTTCAACATTTTCATGTGACCTGTTTTATTTGCTTTTTTTTCCCTCCCGAATTTTGGTAGATTAATAATCTGCGGTTTGTACATTCTTGATTATGAACGACTCTATATTGCTTGTTATTATTTCATGCATTCAGTAGTCCTAGTTTTTACCAGTTCAGCATATTTTCCACCTCATTTAGTATTCCAGTTAATTTTTCTACTTACTTTTTTACTACATAGCAACTCCATTTAGTATCTTAGTTCGACGTTTTAACAATTACTAATCACCTTCACACCCAAAAATAACCTTTTGGATTAAATCATTACTTCCTACCACTTTGTACATGTATGTCCGTTTGTTTTGAAATTTCATCTTCATTTTCCTGCGTGTAGATTATTCTGCTGGAAATTTACTAATGAAAATTTATAAGTTCATAAAATTTTTGATTTTCTTACATTCCCTGTTTATTTTGGATAATCAAAAAGCATATTTGAATATGCTTAATAGTTTGATAACTTAAATGTTTCACCGAAGGTGGCTGACTGTGAATTCCGGTGAATATTTCTAAGTCAAAAAGGTTAAATGTTACTCAGGGGAGCAATAATTTTCATCATTAGGCTCAGTTTGTATCTCCAAATCCCAGGAAAGTAAGAGAAAGCCTTTTTGGTTGCATAATACCTAATTTGATTAAAATTTTGGTAACAAAATTACAGTACCCTAGTATTGCCATTCATGAATCAGTATATCACATCTAGTTATGTTTGACAATAAACTTGAATTAACGTCTTCACAGATCAGTTAGCAAATAATAACTAATATTTGATTCTGCTTCTATGAAATTTATCTGCTACTTGAAGCAAGCAAACATCAAAATGCACTGATAATATGGTTGTATGGTCGGATTACAGACGTCAGAAACTTTTATTTAGTACTAATGACAAAGAAACATTTGAAATAGAACTGCAACTCATGGCATTGGAAGTACTGGAATTTTCATATTATAAAGTGACCGCAGAGTGCCACTAGATCATCAGGATAACTGCTCCAACACCGATAACCTTTGTTACAAAATCACTCGGTCGCTGTAAAGATATTTCGCGGGGAAAATATTATCAAGCGAAATCTCTAGATATTCATGAGACAAGCAGTAAGTAGCATAATTTTGACAGCTGATAGAAAATACAAAAATCAATTCCTAATCACCTATTTCTATAAGTCCTATAAACGGCAAAGTACAGTTTAGTGAAAGTGGCGGCGGTGGTAATACATTCAGGAGGACACATAAGATGATGGGGAAAGAAGGGGATAAGGAATAAGTGGTAAGTTATGAGTGACCTAAGGAAAAGTTATAAAGAGGAGGTGTAACACAACACTACGTTTCGAACACATACTCATACACAGCTGTACAGATGTAAACCACGCATCTAAGATTAAGTGAATTGACTTTACAGCCTCTTTAAAACAACTGGATAAAAAAATGTAGTGGAAACTTATCCAACAAAAGAAAGGACAAAAAGCACTGACTATGCGAAACTTTCTAATAACATTTTATATCAGTGGTAGCAGCAAGAAAATTATTGATTTTTAAAGAATATTGTGATAAAAAAGCTTTTGTCGACTAAAAATTTTAAGTTTACTAAGACTGAAACAAACTTTTACTCATCTGATTGAGTTCTGTTCAGTGGGTTGATTTCTTATGAAAATAAACACTAGTGTTTTCAAGTGAGTCGACTTGAGTTGAACAACTAGTCAAAGCAATGCTTTTTGGCTTTCTTACACACTGCAAAAATGTAGACTTTTAAACTTTTCAACTGAACTTCTAAAGTTTTTGTTCCTATTCCTATTCGGTTCTCATTATTGACCTTAAGTAAATAAAATACTGTCCGTCTTCATCAAAAGAATCCTTGAGGATAGATGCTCAGTCGCATAAGTCATCTAAACAAGGCCATGGTGGGCAAAGAATGTTACGATCAGGACTGCATCACTGTATCTGCTTTAACTCTTGTTATTATTGCCTTGAGCACGTGTTTTTCATATCTTTGGCGTCGTAATCTCTAAGCAACTTCTGTTCTGAAAGAAGAAACACTTATAATCACGTGAAAAGAAGAAAAAAAGTCTTTTAAAACAGAAAGTAGATAGAAAATCACGTAGACAAGTATTTCGCTGTACCTCTAGACTTTTCACATTCCTTTATCAACAATCTTTAGCTAGTTCCAAAAATTTAACAATGAGCATTTTGACAAAATTCAGGATTCACTGAGTGAAATTTTTAGCTTCGTACAGTTGGTTTTTTGAAAAAGCTGTCAGACTCACTCATTGCTGCAGGCTAAGCAAAATAAAATTACGGTAATACTGAGAAATTTCTGATTTGAAATTATAACGTTAACAAGCAGAATTTAACAGTAAATTAGGTCAATTTAAAGGTTTGTGGGGATTTATTGATTTCAGTTTGGTATTCATCATGGACTGACACTATTTGGAGGGACATTGGAAACCTGGGAGTACAAGACAGTTGTTTCGTCTTAGTATGGGACTCAGCTGTGTGCACCCATGACCCCACCAGGGATCGAACCAGTGGAGACGTAAAGACAGATACTCAACAATGACATTGGGCGATGGTTGTACTACGTCAAAGACTTAAAGTGGCCCAATGGTAACGTGTTGTTCATGGGACCTGAAGGTTCGATCCCTGGCGGGGTCATCCACAAGAATTTTCTACTGTCTCAAATGACAATCAGACAGATTTTCCTGAAAGAATCTTAAGAAACCAAATTAGGAAGGCATTGTAACTCACTCAGAAAACATGGATCAACCCTGTAGTATTCTCATATTGCAAATAGACCTCTAAAGAAATAGGAAGAATCTCCAACAGTTATGACAAAAGGGTTTACTTACGTATAACAAATACTCTAATTTCTGCCTTAGTGAAGGTTGAGGACAAAGCAGAAAATAAAAATAAACACAACTGCGTTTATGAAATCAAATGCCGTGACTGCCATGCAGTTTATATGCGACAGACAGCCAGGAAGGTAAATTTAGGATAAGGGAGTACAGACTGTGTAATTGGGAGATTCTTAAAATCCGAGATGAGGTTAAGAAGCTGGAAATTTTGTATTACTCTACAAAAATGGACTACAAAGTTTCTTTTGGTCGTACCAAGGAAGCTCTTTCCAAAACCTATATATATGGGCAAATCCAGTTAACTTGAAACGATAAGAAGGAGTAGTGTTGGTTGCTTCTTGCTAAATAATTTATTGATTCTAACATCATCTTAAAAATACATAAGTAGCTATACATCATAACACAAGATTGTCAATATAATTTTGGCATTCATAAATCACCTGATGTGTAAATGACTTGAATGAAGCATATAATACAATTCAGAGGTTTGTGGAGATTTATTGAACTCAGGTTGATATCCATCATCAGATAACACCAGTTGTACAGTAATTGCAGAACTGAAAGAAGTTGATAGCCGTTTCGTTCCAGTATAGACCGCATTAGAAATCCGAACCATGATATCTACGGGAGGCGAAATCAGAAAGTTCAGGTTCTACTGCCAGCAGGTTATCATTGAGCCACTAGAACAACACAAAACGATTAAAATCTTTCTAAAATTATATCCATCCATGAAGAATAGTAACCTCAAATAAATAATTGTTTCACATGGCGAAGAGGATTGTTAAATCTAAAACGGTGATTGCTAGACCTCAGCCAAAGTGATGCAAGAAACCTTAAAGGTACAGAACAAAATTATTGAGGTTTATTATCTTCATGATACTGTAACTATAGACTGTAACCAGAATCACAATGATAACAATTAATGACTTCAACTAAGGGGTTTTCGTGGGGAAATCATCGAAGTAATTACAAGGAAAGCTAACTAGATCGAACTGAATAATGTACAATCAAAGTTGGAAGCTCACTCCGCAAGCATCCAGGCTAGCAAAATGTATAAGAACAGCCCATACCCGATATTAATCAGCCTACTAACTAATGAATAAGCTTAGATGCAAATCAGCGTAACTGTTAGTCATTAATTTCAGTTTTGGAAAAATGCTCTTTATGCACTCAAAGTTCACCTATACGTATGTATTTTGACCACGGCAAAAATGTTTCGCCTAGTTTAGCCGTTCGACGAGCCATCTTTATCGTGATGCCAATTAAACTATTTCAAAATTTAGATATCTGAATTTAGGCAGTTAAATCCTGATAATCATATACATTTGGGCTATGTTAATCTTACGTTGGCCTAGGTGCGTCTAACTGAAATAAATTCAAGTCTTCTGTACATCTACATGTCTCACTTTAGCTTGGATGCATTAAAACAGCGGCCGTTCACTTTTTAGTGTTTATTGAAATTGGATGAGCAAAATCGATAGTCATTCAGTGTTTTCAACCGATGCCCGCATGTTCATACCCACGTCATGAGAATTAAATATCTCGTTCCGTGATTTTCTTAAAGTAGCGACTGTTTTGCCTTGAAGAGTTTCAAAGTAAAACCACTTGGCTGTCCAATAAATAATCGTTATCACTAAGTTTTTAGCTTATTTCAACCCTTTATCAAAGCTACTTTGAAACCATTTAAAAAAACCAATTCATTAGATCATATCCTTGTCGATGTTATTACTAAGAGATTCAACAAACTGACTTCAAGTAATGCAAACTAACGCATTTCTGGTGTCCTCTGAATAATTGATCTTCAATGAATACTGATTATATTTTACGAAGATAGGCTCATCCCCTATTTAGATTCAACACTTCCATTAAACCTAATTTAGCAGAAAAAACACCGAATCCGATTACACAATAGTATTTTAGTCAGTTCAGACCTATAGTTTTCAGTAATTCCTTCTACTTTGTTGTATTCTGTTACAGACTGCAGTTAACCAACCGCTTAGTAAACTAAATGTTCGACAGCTACATATCTTTTATTTACAACAACTTGCTACAACGATTGAAGCAGTATAACATGATATCACATTATTTCGTCGGCTTCTCGCCAGATGCTTACAACCTTAAACATCTAAACGTCGTATGAAATAAGAATTGGAAGATACCTTTTCCCAGTTACATGAAGTTAGTTAACAGGGAACCGCATAGTTTGACAAAAAACGCAAACATCCAGATAAAGCGAACTAGATATGCGATTGAGTTCCAGTTACATATGTCTTTCAGTAGAGATTTCTAGAAAAGAATATGAGTAGTAGTAAAAGAATATGTAAGAAGATTAACGAGTGGGGGCAGTTCATGATAACAAAAAGACAGATTTTGTGATAAGAGAATAAAGTTCAGCTGGACTGACAACCATCAGCACCTGTTACGAAAAGACGAATATGTCAATCAACAGATGATGCATTAAATGCGAGGAGGATTTACCAGGTCAAAGAGTGACTCATAATTGCTTTTCTTTGAACATAGAAGTCCGGTTTCAATCATTTGGTTGTTGCGGTCCCGACAAACTTGAGAAATTTTGAATTATGTTTTTTGTTGATTACCTTGAAGGATTTTGTTGTATGCATTTCATGTCATGTATCAACAGGATGCTGAGTGACTGCATTATTGAGTGCATTTGGTCCTCTGAGGTGCAAGCCTTTTGGTTCAAAGAGTCTAAGATACACCCTTCTCCATATCCTCCTGATGTAACTGCTACCGTGTGTGCATATAGTATTATCTACACAATCAGGGAGTTAAACTGAAATAGAAACTGTACACCTTGGATTGTAACAAAGAGCAAACTGAACTGCATGCAAGAATCAACTTAGCTGTAGGATATGTTCTGTACATGTGTAGCTATGAGTCTTTTATTGATTCTTCCAGAAACACCGTCATCTTGAAAGTAGTGTTCATTAAAAACCGGGCTTCTTGCTTACTGTAATTTGCTTTAATTTATTGTGTTCAGATCTTTCATATTCGTTGATAAACTTCTGTAGGTAAACTTTGACTCTCTAGATCTTCTCAATACTCATTTATTATCTTTCCAGTTTAACAAAATGTCCGTAACAGCATCGCAGGCTGTCTCTCATGCAATGGGAACTAATCTCCTCCACAATCAGGATCATGCCAGGAAGATTCAACTCAAAAGGAATGAAAGTCAGAATGATACAAATAATACAGACCAGGAGGAGAAGGAGGAATTCTACAGACAACTGCAATCAGTAGTGGACAACACCCCATCTGAGTTGGCGATGATGACATCAAAATTCTAATGAGTGGGGTGACATGAATGGCAAACTGGGAGGAGACAACATGGGAAGAGAACCGATCATGGGTGGAGAATTATTATTATTATTATTATTAGTCCCTTGGGTTCCTAGTGGAACATAGGGCTTCAGTAGCACGCCTCCAGTGACCTCTGTTCTCTGAGATCTTTTGAACCTGGTTCCACGACAGCCCAGAAGCTCTCATTTCCTCCTCGCACGACCTCCTCCATGTCACCCTCGGACGTCCAACTCGTCGCTTCCCATGGGGATTCCACTCGAGGGCCTGACGCGTGATGTCCTCAGTCGGCCTTCTCAGTGTATGCCCAATCCATCTCCACTTCTTCCTGCATATTTGTTGCGTGATAGGTTCTTGGTTGGTTCGTTCCCAGAGTTCCTTGTTGCTTATTTTTTCTGGCCATCTGATCTTCAGCAGCGAGCGTAAGCAGTTGTTGATGAATGTCTGTAGTTTATTGGAAATGCCTTTCGTGACGCGCATGGGTGGAGAAGGACTCGATGAAATGAATGAGAATGGAGAACTGTTTGCAGACCCCTGGGCATTCATGATTTGGTGATTGGAGGTGAGGTAGTGTGTACAAACAGAAGGATGTTCAGAAAGCGACATGGATTTGATTTCACCAGACACCAGGACACACTAAAGATCAGATCGACTTCATTTGGATGTGAAGAAAGTGGAGACGCAGCCAGCCTACTGGACACAAGATCAGACGAAGAAGAGAGAGAGAGAGAGAGAGAGAGAGAGAGAGGGGAGGGGAGCAGATGTAGGTTCACACCATTCACTATCTAGTGTAAGGGAGCTGAATTCAAACTCAAGTTGAAAGCCTTCGAATAAGAAGCTGGTGATAGACCACAGTTGAAGTTCAACAACCACCCAGAACAGACTGAACTGAACTGAAGGACGAAACTACAAAGGACATCTTCACGTTAGTCAGCCATCAGAACAAAATGAGAGACACTAAGCAACATCCCCGAGGAAACCTAAGTGGAAGGACACTGGAACTCTTTGAAAGAGACGTGGGAGGGAACCCGCGTAATCGGTATTAGGAAGAAAGAAGAGACAAGAGAAGAGAAGACAAGACAAGATAAGATAAGGAATGTATCTCGACGGACATATGGAAGCTGATAGAGGAGGGAGAGGAGGATGGTGAAGTAGAAGATGAACCAGTGCAGTGCGGTGCAGGGATGAATAACGAAAAGAAGAACTGAACACAACCTATAAACCGCTACACTAGACAAAGAAGTGAAGAAGAGTGTACGGGAAGACAAAAGACATTTCTATGACACACTTGCAAGTGAAGCAGAACAGGCTACGGGTAGGAGAGACAGAGACCTGACAACACTATGTCAAACAACCAAGACACTATCTGTGAAGGGATCAACGCAGATGAGACCAATGAAAGATAGTGAAGTGAAGGAAAGCTAGTTACCACCAACGAAGAGAAACAAAGGAAACGATGGGCTGATCACACCAAAAGACTCTTGAATCGACCATCACCACCACCACCACCACCACCACGACCTGGAACTCTTCCGGAAATACCACCAGCAGCGCAGCCACAGAAGTGCCAGTGAACACAAGCCCTCCGACAGAAGGCGAAGTGATGTCCTGAACGCCATAAAGTTGTTGAAATCCGGGAAAGCAGCAGGACCAGATGGGATTCCGCCAGAAGCACTGGAAACGGACGCAGAGACAACAGCGGACATGCTGACACCACACCATTATTGGAGAAGGTTTGCAATGAAGGAAGGGAAGGTGCCTGCAGATTGGAAGAGGGGGCACCTTGTCTACCTCCCAAAGAAGGGAGACCTAAGTGTTTGCAAGGACTGGCGATGAATCATGCTGCTGTACAGGCGAAACAAGATATTCAGCTGCATCATGCTGGAGAGACTAAAAGATGCGCTGGATTCAAAATTACGACCGGAACAGGATGGATATAAGGCTGGCTGGCTTCAGGAAGAACAAATCATGTGTGGATGAAATTGCAATGCAATGAAATGAAATGGAATGCAATGCAACGCTACGCATCATCATAGAACAGAACGTAGAATGGCAGTCGACTGGATCTCTACCTGAACTTTATCGACTTTGAAAAGACCTTCGACAGCGTCGACTGAGAAGTAATTTGGCAGGCAGCTGCTTCAACAGTATGGTTTTAGTGATTATTATTATTATTATTAGTCCCTTGGGTTCCTAGTGGAACATAGGGCTTCAGTAGCACGCCTCCAGTGACCTCTGTTCTCTGAGATCTTTTGAACCTGGTCCCACGACAGCCCACAACCTCTCATTTCCTGCTCGCACGACCTCCTCCATGTCACCCTCGGACGTCCAACTCGTCGCTTCCCATCGGGATTCCACTCGAGGGCCTGACGCGTGGTGTCCTCAGTCGGCCTTCTCAGTGCATGGCCAATCCATCTCCACTTCTTCCTGCATATTTGTTGCGTGATAGGTTCTTGGTTGGTTCGTTCCCAGAGTTCCTTGTTGCTTATTTTTTCTGGCCATCTGATCTTCAGCAGCGAGCGTAAGCAGTTGTTGATGAATGTCTGTAGTTTATTGGAAATACCTTTCGTGACGCGCCAAGTCTCTGAGCCATACAAGAGCACTGACTTGACGTTGGTGTTGAAAATCCGTATCTTGTTCCGCATGCTGAGTGCAGAAGATCTCCACACTGGTTTCAGGCTAATGAACGCCTGTCTTGCTTTTCCGATTCTGACTTTGACGTCCTCGTCCGTCCCGCCTGTAGTTGAAACAGTGCTTCCTAGATAAGTGAAGGAGGTTACTTCCTTTAAGTTTCTCCCGTTGACGGTGATTGCAGTTTGTTGTTGTTGATGGTGGTGGTGCGGTATCTTCATCACTTCTGTCTTCTCTATATTCACCTGAAGTCCCGTCTTCGCTGCCTCTTCTATCAACTTGTTAGTTTTTGCCTGCAGATCTTCAAGTTTATGTGACATTAGGCATAAGTCATCGGCGAAATCCAAGTCTTCTAGGTTCTTTTCCGTCATCCAGTGTATCCCCCTCTTCTCGCTGCCTACTGTTTGCTGCATGATCCAGTCCACCACAATCAAGAATATCATGGGGGATAGTAGGCAACCTTGTTTCACTCCTGTCTTCACTTCAAAGGCATCACTGAGCTTCCCATTGTGGATTACTTGGCATGTAGCATCTTCATATAGTTGTTGAATGAGGCGGATAAAGGTTTGCGGTACTCCGTAGTATTGAAGCAGTTTCCAAATTACTTCTCGGTCGACGCTTGGTTTTAGTGATACAAACCTTTATTAACGTCATTCAACAGCAGCTATATGCTATGCTATATGATGCTACATGCGAAGTGATTCACAATGGAAAGCTTAGTGATGCCTTTGAAATGTGGTGAAGACAGGAGTAAGATAAGGTTGTCGCCCACTATGAGCGATGATCTTCCTGATTGTGTTCGACTGGACTGGATTGGACTGGATCATGCAGCAACCCGTGAGGAGCGAGAAGGTGGGCACACGCTGGATGGACCGATGAAAAGACTCTAGAAGATTTGGATTTCGCCGACGATGATGATTTATGTCTGATGTCTTGTCACAGAAACTGGGATATGTACAGGCGAAAAGTAGTACGTTGGCAGAAGAGGCGATGTGGGGCAACGAAGACGGGACTTCCTTGAGGTGAACGTGGAGAAGACGGAGGTGATGAAGATGCGCAACCAACAACAGCATCAACAGGAAGAGGCAGCAATCACCATGAACGGGAGAAGTGTAAAGGAAGTAGTCTCTTTCACCTACGTAGGCGAGACAGCATCGTTTCAACTACAGGTGGGGTGGCACAGGCACAGATGAGGACGTCAAAGGCAGGATGGGAAAAGCAAGCAAGCAAGCAAGCAAGACAGGCCTTTGTGCACTATCTGAAATCAGTGTGGAGATCTACTGCACTATACTCAGCACAAAGGACAAGATCCAGATTTTCAATACTAATTCAGTCGAGTGATTCAGTGCTTCTATGTGGTGGTTTAGAGACTTGGCGCGTCACGAAAAGCATTTCCAACAAACTACAGACATTCATCAACATCTGCCTACTCTGGCTCGTTACTGAAGACCAGATGGCCAGAATAATGAGAATAAGCAACAAGGAACTCTGGCCGGGTAATGAACCAACCAAGAACGTGTAGCCCAACAAATATGCATTGGAAGAAAGTGTAGATGGATTGGATTGGATTGGATTGGATTGGATTGGGGATAGACTGAGAAGACGGATTGGGGACATGAGGTGCCAGGTGAGGCCCTGGAGTGGGACCCGCATGGGAAAGGACGAGTTGGGCGACGAGTTGAGGGTGACATGGAGGAGGTGGTGTGAGGAAGAAATGAAAGGTTGTGGGTGGTGGTGGAGCGAGGTTGAAAAGACTGCCGAGAAGAGGGTGCAATGGAGAGATACTACTGAAGCCCTCTGTTTCATCGGAACCCAAGGGATAAATAGTAATAATGGGTTATCTGGTGTTGAGGTGAGCTAATCATTGGTATTTTCGGTTTTAGCGTAACTTTCTTCCTATGTTCCTTCAGCAGACGATCCATAAATTTATACAAAGACCTAGTGGCTTCTGACTATCATATGAAGCTATTTTATTAGTAGCTCTCTGAGGATACCCACGATACACTTTTTGTTTAAATCAATTTTATTTTTGCTGCAATTTTATTTACTACTTGAGTTTCATGAGGTGATGAGGAATGTCTTCTTCGTCGTAGAGCAATCCACTTTGTTCATCAACCCAACATCTGAGCATTTATCTGCCTGCTGCATCACTATGCTGTCATTTTCATTGAGGTTTTCTGGTGCTATCCGATACTCTTTAGACATAATTTTTCATTGTGGGTTTGACGAATTCAGGTTTTAGTTTACGGTATCAACCAACTTATATTTGAGCCAGACCTTTCCACCATCATTTGTCGGTTATTTGTCTCTCAATTGGTCATATAAATTTTAAAAATGAGCTTCTGTATCAATCATGCTGGTAAAGTTTATAGGCACATGAAATTTAAATAACAAAGAAACTGCTTCAGGTTCAATTAATTTAATTTCATACTCAACTTGTAGAAGATATATTTCTCAGGACTTTCTGAGAAGTCGCCACTGATATTTTATTTGATCGAGGTCTTTGGTAGGGTCCCATAAAATCTGTTGCATGTTTTACGCTGCAGATCCTGACTAAAATTGATGAATTCTATCCAACACACGATGTCCAACCTTTCAAAATGTTCTTAAATTGCCAGTAGGTACTTTTACTGATTCAATATAAGATTTGGTAGTGAGTGGGGGATCTTTTAGAGCAGTAACTCAGTGACTCAATAAGTTCAAGAGAAAAGCTACTTTAACTTAGGCGTTTGTCATGAAACTTAAATCGAGTTACTATTCTAGATATTCTCTGAAGTATTGTCTCCAAGCGATCCAGAAGTTTAAACAATTCGGCAAAAGGGATATTTCTTTCAAAATTTCCCAAACATATTCCCTGTATGAACTGGAAAAAGAAAAGAACAATGGCAACAAAATAAAATGGTACCATGCCGTTATCATAAAACCGGTCTTTTCGTTATCATGAACTGCCCCCACTCGTTAATCTTCTTACATATTCTTTTACTACTACTCATATTCTTTCTAGAAATCTCTACTGAAAGACGTATGTAACTGGAACTCAATCGCATATCTAGTTCGCTTTATCTGGATGTTTGCGTTTTTTGTCAAACTATGCGGTTCCCTGTTAACTAACTTCATGTAACTGGGAAAAGGTATCTTCCAATTCTTATTTCATACGACGTTTAGATGTTTAAGGTTGTAAGCATCTGGCGAGAAGCCGACGAAATAATGTGATATCATGTTATACTGCTTCAATCGTTGTAGCAAGTTGTTGTAAATAAAAGATATGTAGCTGTCGAACATTTAGTTTACTAAGCGGTTGGTTAACTGCAGTCTGTAACAGAATACAACAAAGTAGAAGGAATTACTGAAAACTATAGGTCTGAACTGACTAAAATACTATTGTGTAATCGGATTCGGTGTTTTTTCTGCTAAATTAGGTTTAATGGAAGTGTTGAATCTAAATAGGGGATGAGCCTATCTTCGTAAAATATAATCAGTATTCATTGAAGATCAATTATTCAGAGGACACCAGAAATGCGTTAGTTTGCATTACTTGAAGTCAGTTTGTTGAATCTCTTAGTAATAACATCGACAAGGATATGATCTAATGAATTGGTTTTTTTAAATGGTTTCAAAGTAGCTTTGATAAAGGGTTGAAATAAGCTAAAAACTTAGTGATAACGATTATTTATTGGACAGCCAAGTGGTTTTACTTTGAAACTCTTCAAGGCAAAACAGTCGCTACTTTAAGAAAATCACGGAACGAGATATTTAATTCTCATGACGTGGGTATGAACATGCGGGCATCGGTTGAAAACACTGAATGACTATCGATTTTGCTCATCCAATTTCAATAAACACTAAAAAGTGAACGGCCGCTGTTTTAATGCATCCAAGCTAAAGTGAGACATGTAGATGTACAGAAGACTTGAATTTATTTCAGTTAGACGCACCTAGGCCAACGTAAGATTAACATAGCCCAAATGTATATGATTATCAGGATTTAACTGCCTAAATTCAGATATCTAAATTTTGAAATAGTTTAATTGGCATCACGATAAAGATGGCTCGTCGAACGGCTAAACTAGGCGAAACATTTTTGCCGTGGTCAAAATACATACGTATAGGTGAACTTTGAGTGCATAAAGAGCATTTTTCCAAAACTGAAATTAATGACTAACAGTTACGCTGATTTGCATCTAAGCTTATTCATTAGTTAGTAGGCTGATTAATATCGGGTATGGGCTGTTCTTATACATTTTGCTAGCCTGGATGCTTGCGGAGTGAGCTTCCAACTTTGATTGTACATTATTCAGTTCGATCTAGTTAGCTTTCCTTGTAATTACTTCGATGATTTCCCCACGAAAACCCCTTAGTTGAAGTCATTAATTGTTATCATTGTGATTCTGGTTACAGTCTATAGTTACAGTATCATGAAGATAATAAACCTCAATAATTTTGTTCTGTACCTTTAAGGTTTCTTGCATCACTTTGGCTGAGGTCTAGCAATCACCGTTTTAGATTTAACAATCCTCTTCACCATATCAAACCTCAAACTGAAGTAATAATTTGGTACCATATTATACTGCTTCAATCATTGTTATTTCTTTATTCGGCTTCATAAGGCGAAATATTTCTGTGTATTTTGTTTCCGTCTTCCATAACTGCAAAATATTTGTACATCTTCCTTGTCTCCTTTTCCTATCTTATGCGCTGAGAAATCATAATTTTATCAAAAAGACTGTGCTAAGAAAGTGACTAGAACCTTGATTGGGTGATAATGCTTCTCACTGTGGTTTATGTAAATGAACGTTTTTGTGATTTCTGGTACGAAACGGATTAGCTTCTCAACTTCGTGAACTCAATTACTAAACTTCCCAAACTCGTGGTAGTAAAGTTTAGCGTCAGAACTACGATTCTGCCAATGTGAATCGGTACGTGCTTCAAGAAAAATTCAAAGAAGCACAAAGTTACTGTCCAGTGCCAATTAATTTTCATCAATTACTCAGTCCATATCAACATATAATGACAATGTTTTCGCTTATATTCACTGTCATTATTCAAATTATTCACCTGGAACATATTGTGTTAAAGTTGACAGGTAATTAATCTTAAGATGTTAATGTTAATAACAGTTTAGGTAGCAAACATTTTCATTTCTTTTTCTAGTGCAGTAAAGTTTTTTAGTTTGGTAAAGAAAAAGTACAGTTAGTCAGAGGTACTGACACACTGAAGTCATTCTTATGAAGCACTAATTCATTATCATCTATTCATGTCATAGGAGAGAGACACTCTGCAGAAAAAACAACACTTTTACACGTGACTGCATCACTCAAATCCCATTTTTCTTCATATTTGTTGCTGTTTCTGGTTGTCTTCTTCCCATCTCTGTACGTATATGCATGTATTCGTGTGTGCGATCAATTCTAATCATAAACAGGACAGAAGGACAACTATCGTTAAAATTTGATGGAAAATCAGCTTGGCGATTGAAATTAATTCGATGGTTGTAGTTTCTTTTTGGGTTTTTTTAGGTGAACAGTAGTAAAAATCTAACGCGTAGATAAGTGGTTTGATTAATAAAGAAACAAATAGTACTACACTGATTAGACACTATAAACATGAATGCAGTAGTGTGTACCCATAATTATGGGGAAGGTCAACACTAACGCATGGTGAATTAACCGGTTGCTTTGTGAACCGATCCTTTAAAATCTCGCTACACTTGCTAAGATTAAGGCATCTAGATATTATCAGAAAGCCTCATAAACCGGATGTGCATCGAAGATTTGTACACAAGGCTTTAGGTGGTGGCTAGTTAACAAGAAATAGCAAGACCAGTGTGTAAAAAGAATAAAGTACGAACAGAGTCGATGTAATGAGAGGAAGATAAATTGTTTACAATTTTGAAGCAAATTTAAACAGAAAACTACGAAAAAGAGACGGGTTATCAGCGTTTCTAACTTTGTGATCGTATTCCCTTCAGTGACTCATTTGTTACTTGATTAATTTATTCGGACAAAATTTTATTCCTGTTTTTACTTGTTCATAGGATTGGTTTCATATTGGGAAGTAAGTTTTCAATGAGAGTATCTCAGGATGGTCAACACCTGGTATTTAATAGTTATATATCAAAAAATTGGAAGGGCTGAGGTCGTTTTCTACAAGGTTTATGTTGACTGCATCGCAGACATATGTGGCATGATGGAGGCTGTGATCTACCTGGTACAAATTTACAGCGCGATAAAACGATCAAAAAGTTTATATCTGAAAAAGGAAATAACAGCTGTTTAGTGTTTGGGGAAGCACTTGCGATTTTCAAGGACAGTAGTTGGATAAGACACATTGAAGTGGCTACAGTTTTTTCACTGAACTGAAAATGACATTTTGTAAAACGATGATGAGTTAGATCCAACGTACATATCAAGCAAACACGATAGAAGAGGACATCAGAATGTCAAATTAAGCAGAAAACGGATATCTATTAAACTTTATAAACCATCCTAGAAATCACCTAACTTTGAATCAAATTCCGTGTCGGAAGAATTTGTTATGCAACCTATGGTGGCTAATCAAGTAGCATCATTTTGAATTGAAGACTGAAATTTGTCCTCAGGGAAACACATTAAACAGTTAGTCTAGAGCACAAATCACAATGCCTCATTAACACTCACATCTTATCATATTTTATTTATGAGTGTATCGGGTTGAACTTATCTATTTATACATTTTAATCCGGCAGTACTTGTATTAAAGAGACTTAAGAAATAATTGGGGTAATACGTACAGGTGCTAGACTTTAATAACAACTGGAAAAAACACAAATCGATCACAAAATAATGCCAAAAAGCCTTTAGACTTCTGAGGAAAAAGTTACTTAGACACCCACTGGAATTCACCAGCTGTGTAATATTCAAAAAAGTATCCATTACACTTAACCTACCTTTTTGATCTTTATCTCGTTTTACGATAGAGAGTCATGTTACAATGCTATAATCTACCTTCTTATATTTAATTCCTATACGTTCACAAGTTCTACACTTGACTTTCATTTTGTACAAAGCGTCTTGATAACTAGATGTGTGATCAGATCACTTGGAATACATCAAAATGAATAATATTTTTCCGGCAAACTTCGCCTGCTAGTTATACAACACAAACGTTTTGGCAAGACCAATATTCCCTTTATGGTCCTACATCATCATTTCACTAATTTGTAGTCAAAACCTTATTCATTGCATATAGCTGTACTACTGTATGCCATATCAAATAAACTAATCCAAAATGTAGTTACTTTCTACCCGTGTCCACGTCTTACTGCTAAATCTTACATTAACTTCACTAAACAAACAAAGATAAGCTGCAGTATAGAACTAAAAAATTATGTTGTGAAATCCCTTTTAATCAGAGAAAAACTGGCCAAACGTTTTTGTGGAAGTATATCGGTATTTCTTAATGTTGATCAAATATGTAAGTAGTAACTGCTTTTTATACAGTTAGTTCCCCTCATAAATTTTAGAAAAGCAACAAATTTTCAGAATACGATGAATTTATGGTATTTTGTCGCCATCTTTTCAACTATATCCAGACTGCAGAAATAAATACACTTGCTTTATTCCAAGCAATGATTTCGTTTATGTACAGAATTCTCAGCATGCAGTATTGCACTAATTTACCCTTTGTACAACATTTTCCAAATTTATCAACAGTGATAATGGTCAACAATGTATTATGGATAATAATAGGATTGTTGAGATGTTTAATGACTTCAGGAACATTATAAATGTTTGCTATTACAAAGTTGACTGATAAAACTATTTCTAATATGATTTTCTCCACACAATATACAAGCTAAATAAGGTGTGGTTAAACTTTTGTATGCAATTGTAAGTTCATGAAGGCTAATGTATTTGCTTTTTGTCTTACCTGATAACAGACATGAAGAAAGGTGTGGATGCAGAGGATCCTTACCATCAGATAAAAAAGTTTCTTATTAGATATTTACTGGCGATAAGATGGCTTTTCACAGCCGAGTTTATCACTACGGTCAGTAGTGCACTACTCACTCCACTGAAAGCCTTGAAAATTTCACGCAATGCGGTATATTCTTTTCCTAGAGTTCAGGAAATAAATAATGAGGAGGAACAATAATCAAGTATCAGCAAAACACAAAAATTAATGCAACGCAAGAATGGAGGCTAAGTTATGCCGAACAGTTTGAGTTTCTTTATATAAAGCATCAAGCAAAGGATTTTCCTTGAAAACGTTAGAATACAGAGGGACCAAGAATGATCAGAATAAAAGCATCTGCCAAGACACAGAACACTTGGTACATTTTCTATTACAATGTCATCAGTAGGAAAGAGAGAGGTTGAAGGTGAGGTGATCCAGGGAAGATCAGTGACTCATTTCCTCTAAGAACCTATTAAAATGAGAACAATCCGAAGCGGTTACCGGCATGGACACTATTAGGTCATTAGTGCACTTAACAAAATTAGTTTTAGCTGAGGTAATTATGTCACGCAAATAGAAAGATTAAAGAAAAGGAGAAGAATCAGCACCCTGAGGCACACTAGCCTCACTAAGTAGCGAAGTAGAGCTCTTCTGTCTGTATAAAGTATATTTACTGTCTCTTGTCGGTAAAATAAGAATGAAACCAGTTTACAATCCAGGACTCAATGTCGGTTCTAGCAAGCTGGTTCAATGAAAGGGATTTAAAGGCAGAATCAAAGGCGGAATTATGATCTAAAAAGGCAGATCTGCATATTTAGCAACCTTGTCCGGATTGGCAATAATACTACGATGTATAGATAGGATATGTTCAGAAAAGTGCAATCTCTATACCTTAGAGACCTGCAGGAAGATGGTCCATTGATGAGAGAAATGACACAGATGAAGGAGGTGCAGATGAAATGAACTGTTGTTACTGAAACGATTTTTTTTTTCCAATGTTTATTTAATCAGATCGTCATTTTGCCACATCTAATAAGTTAAAAAATGGAATAAAAAAATTGCCTAATTGTTTATAATAATTTAATAAAGAAAATACAAGATTAAAATTGAAAGTGGGGTAATGTTAAGTCGTTTCGAGCTTGATAGTAAAATTAAGCAGATTAAGTAAGAATAGATTAGGAAACTGGTGAAAAAAGGGGGTGAAAATACAAAAGGAAATAAACCAATTTTTGAAAGAACTTATACTGAATAAAAGAAAACATTCAGTGGCTATCATGGAAGTTGGAGGCCATTAGCTGCCTCTTATAGGATATACTAGTTTGGTTTAATTCTTCTGATAACAACTGTTCCTGACACTCTTAATAAATTGGCATTAGTTTTTCTGTTGATTGGTTTAAATTCACTTAAGATCTGCATTTCATGTCCTGTATCTATCAAACGTTCAACAATGGAACCTTTAAGACGATTTGACCTTTTTATACCTAACTTATTTAAAATTTATCTGCAAAGTCAATTCCTAATCCTCCTCAATATGCTTTCAATATAGTGCTCTGGAAAGTATAATCAAGTTGGTAAATGCAATGTGAGCTAATATGATATGGTAACCTGTGAATTTCGATTTTTGTAGTGAACACCTTGTTTGAGATATATGGAGACTCATTTAGTTAATGGAAAGTGATTTTAGTGATGTTCTTGTTCTACTATTAATCATGTCCATCAGTTTATCACCCTTGAAAGTTAGTCAGGAAAACATAAGTTTCTTTATGGGATTGTCGAACTCACTTGCTTTTTCTGTTGTCTTGAGTTAAACTAAAAAAAACTCTGAGGATAGCCATTTTCTTGCAGACTTCTCTTGATAAACTAAATTTCTTATGTCAGTTTATTTGATGGAAATAGTTTTTCCATCCCAATGAAACTGGGTTTTAACTACTCTTTATCTATAACTGATAGGATAGAAACTATTAAAATGGAGATACTTTCCACCCTATATTTTTTTTCTGCACACAGATCTCTGATAAAACCAATTTCTATTTTATGGAAGTCCAAAGTCATGAAAATGTAATTCACTACTTGTCTCCTGTTTTATGATAAACTTCGTATTCAGATATGACCTATTAAGCGTTTTTAGCAGCTTTTTGGTCTGATCTATGTCATCACGTAAATTAGATGTGTCACTTCAACGTACACGTTATAGACTGAAGCTTAACTATTAGATGTAGCTAATGCATTTCTTTCCAAACGCGCAATAAATGTGTTCCAAAAAACAAGTCCAAAAAGACTTCCATTGTCACATTATTTGTTTGGCAGTAAAACTTGTTACTGAATTGAAATAACACATTCCTAGTGGACAAACGCAGTAGCTTTTTGAGCATGGATATCTTTTGATTTCTTAGACCTAGATTATTTATTCCTTCACTACCAATACTACATCACCATGTTCGCCTTCTTACTTTTGCATTAAATTGCTTTAGAGGAAAGATCACAACCGCGGGAGTATTAAATCAGACTGAGTAAACTTTTATTAGTTGAAAGTTTTCCTTCTTTTTCACAAGGTTCTATTGATGTTGCTGTCATCTTATCATACTTGTGATAGAAACAGAATCTATAACCTTTTATTGAAGGAATCACCCTGGCTCTCCAAATCTCCATGCATACCTTAGTGCTACTTAGATATTATCAGTCTTGAAGCCAATGTGATTTCACCCACTTAAACATAGGCCTGACGGTAGTAAGAATACCATATCAAAAGTCTGACGTAAATCACAAGGTAAATTAAAAACCTCTTTCCTGCACCAGACTCATGAATCTCATGTCTCACTATTCATTTCTTGACTATTTATTCAGTGAACAATTAATTCCTTTACATAAAAAGATTAATATCTTTTTTCCAAATGGTTAAGATATTCTACTTTATACTTCCGTGTTTCAAAATTTACTGTGCATGCACGAATACGTGTTGACTGCTGAATGACCTTCAGTTATTTCCTATCATGTGATTAGTTCAAATTTCCGTACATATTTTTAAGTTCGTTTTTCTTTGTTTAAAATATAAGATCAATAGGACATAAAATTTTTTCACGACAAAAACAGTGACAGTTAGTAATTTTCAATGAGACTATCTGAGATATAAATGCAAACTTGGGCACTATGGTGAAATGTAATTCCATATTAGGTTTTGCTTATTTGATACATACATGAACAAATCTAATATGGAATTACCGTCTGAGATAGCCATTGCTTGATAGACGGGTATTATCGATACGGAGTGGTGATTCTTAAACTAGGAATTAAAGTGTTTTGTTCAGCCAGAAGCTATGTGAGATTATTGTATACATGAATATAATTAGATGTAACCTTATATCTGATAGTAATTTGCTTTGTACTCAAAGGCCTAAAAACGTCTTTGCATCAACATATTTTTTAAACGAAACAACCATAAACTTCTGACCAAACTTTTGAGAAGTTATGTCTGTTTATTAACTCACCTAAGGAGAACTTCTCTTGAGCATCGAAGTTAAAATCTGTAGTGTCCTGACCAGCAGAATGATATAGGCTGGCAGTATGGATTATACTGGAATATACGCTTCACCCTATCACGAACAAAATGAATATATCAGTAAGACAATGTAGTATGTGATAATGGCTCCATAGGAAACATAGACATTTGATTTGGGAAAGCGTTTTGGATGGAAACTGCTAATAACTTTCCTGAATGGAACAAAACGTTGGCTAGAAATTTGGAGATATCAATCTTTTTTCATGCAACATAGATCTGTTAAGAACGCTATCTACCGATGGACTAGATGTCAATGAGCAAACAAATGCAAATTAGACATCCGACGTAGTTTTTGAAAGAAAGATGATCATATCAACTAGTATGTTGTCTAAATTAAACATCTACATTATTCAAGGAGTTAAAAATATCTTGTTCAAGGAACAATTTCTGACATTGGGTAAGAAATAAAAGGAGTAACTTGAAAACTGTACCCTAGAGAATGAGATATTTGGCGTAACGAACATTATTTATGAAATTATGCTTGAGGTGGACAAGAGAAATAAAATGACTTATCTGCTTGTATTTCATATTTTTTTTTGCAAACGCTATACACATGATTCGTTTTCAAATTTTCATTAGACTGCTTGTCTACTCTGATCAATAGATTATGAAAATTTCATTATATCAAAGCCAAGAAAGCATCAGGTTCATTAAACGCGTTTTCCGATGTCTAACGCTAACTTCTTCTGTACGACACAATCATTTTTCTTTGCACAGTATGCTGAAGGGGAAGGAAGAAAGATGATCACTGTTGGCTGCATAACTTCAGCTCTAATATATCTTACCTAACCATCTCGATTAGCCGATAGAAGCATATATATATATATATATATATATATATATATATATATATATATATATATATATATATATGGTTTGCTCATGCCTTGTTCTCATTGACTGGGAATAGTAAATAATGTAGTAAATAAAGTTAAAACAAAAGGACAAGAGTATACCCCTGACTCTATGGTAGAGCACAATTATATTTTGCTTGATAGGATTATTGTTGGTAAGTCATATCTGAAAAGTCATCTAGCTAATAGCACTGTTTTACTGTGATACATATGTGTACAAATAACTCAAAGTGGACTAGTTTGTAACTTACCATCACTATGCAACTAAATGACTGTCTGGAAAAATCAAGAGAGATTCTGGCAAAGGTTGTAGCCTAATATCATTATGAAACAAGATGTATCGAAGTAAAAGTGAGAAGGAGTAACTGGTAAAAAGACCTGATTGGACGTGGGTCTCGTACTTATCAGTATTCATCATTATGGTCCATCTGTGACTTTATGGTAATTGGTGTTCGCTTCAGAGATCCGAACCTGTATCACCCAGCACTATAGTCAGATTTGTTGCCAGTGACGTTTGGGGGCCAATACTGACTTCAAACAGAAATAGAATATACACAGATTCTTTATCCATCAGAATGATGACCACTTACTGATATGATTGATAGAATACTGTTAGCCGTCGGTACTAGACAACATGAACTCGGTTAGTCACATTGATCAACAAATGTACATAGAACTATGTTTCTGAAGATAGGGAAAAAAAATTTCATGGAGATTAGAGCATTAATTTTAATTAATATGAGCAAAAGGAGCATCAAGTGATTAATCAAACTAAGATTTACGTTTGTCCCAGGCTAGAGCTTAAAACAGGGCTGTAATATGCAAAGTGGAGGTGTCGCAAAGAAAGTGAGCACAGGTTACACAGACGAACAGTCATACAAAAGTTGGAAAGCTACATAACTAAAGTCATGGAGTTAAAAGGGAAAGGAGAAATCGTTTAAGTACATAACAGATAAGCTTGGACTCAAACAAAACTATTAAACCATATGATAAAATAGGTGCATAAGCAAGCATTATAGAGAAATGTAAGCCAATTTATTGGTATTTAAATCACGTAAGTAATAGAATGTAGTTTAGTAAACCGATAATTAGCAAACAAAAGGTGAGTAGGAAGATTTGTCAACTGAAAACTTACACACACAAAAACGAAGATTAGGTCAACTCAATAATAATTCGGATCAAACTTTTTTTAAATTTCAGCATTCTAAGCGGTAAAAAAGAAAAACAAAAGGAGTTATCTTGTAACACATCATTTTAGCTTTCGTTTCTGAATTGAAAAACCTCTTCACAAGACCCTACATTAATGCTCAAAATATGCTGAAGGGGTGTTTTTTGACGTGTAATCACGCGCAATCACATCTTGTAAGATAGGAAAGCCCAGTGAAACAGATGAAAATTACTAACTAAAAGTAGTTAGGCTTGGAATCTTTTAAAAGTGTTTAGTTCTTTTTGGAACTAGTTAGTTTGGTCTGGTAGTAGATTATTCTTTCTTAAAAATATTTCAGAAGTTTTACTAACACCATTGCAATGTTCTAGCGCTACCAACACAATAAATTGTACAAAACGAATTGACAACAGTAAAGGCATATGCAGTTACTAAATATTTCAACTATGAATCGAGGATCTTCAACTCTCTACGAAAAAATACAAAACATCAAATTTAACCCTTGTACATTTGAAAAATTAAATGTCTATATTCAGGTTTGAGAATATGAAAAATCTACAATGACCATGTTTCATGAAAATCATGGAGTTACCGTCAAGATAAAAGTAAATATAGGTATTCATTAACTTATCATACAAAAACCAGTTGTACATGAAGTCATCTTTGGTAGCTGTACAGTTGCAGCTTGGTGTTATTCAATTGTTACAGCTTTCTGACATACATACTAACCAAAACATAAAAAACTGGACATTTCTGTTCAATAATATATAAACACACGCGCATTAAAAGAGATCGCAAAAGCTAAGATAATTGATAGGTATCAATAAGAGGCTGCAGAACACATTAAGACATGAATGTTTATTTAAAAAATGTGACTAATTGAACCATACAAATTGAATGGAAGCAATAATAACTTGTAAAATGAATTAAATGAAAACCAAAGTAATTTTTAAAGGTAATAATAGAAACATCTATGACAGAATCACTTGAATTTCTCTCCTACACAACGTTCACTTCTTTTTATTTGCCTCTTTGATAAATTCTCTTCAAAATGAGTCTGTTCTAATGCCTTTATGTCAAAGAAACTTTCCATCTTAATAATTCTAAATGATCTTCTTTTATCTGCTCACTATAATCCCACAAGTGTCGAGTAATTTATTATTTCTGTCTCAGAACCTGTTAGACTCATAGAAAAACTGTAGATTAAAGATTAGCATACAAAAATCACCCATGTTTTTTCCATCTTAATGCTAAACACGTTCAAAGTTAATCAGAACGAAGCAAAACGCCTTAGAATCACTGATTGAATATACCTTTAACGTCAGTCGCCCAGTCAAAATGGGACAACGTCAATCTGAGTCCTAAATAAAGTACATTCTTTAGTCGAAAATTCAATAAATCTCATATGTTAAACACTTCATACTCTATAAAACTTATTGATACAAGTGGACCAATAAATGGACTATACAATCATCTTTTTTTAACGCGAGGATATAGTTTGTTCGAATTCTTATCCAAGAAAGACAGAGAGACCGAAAGTGTGAAAGAAAACACTCGAAAATAAGGGGGGGGAAATGAATTTCCATTCTCAAAACATTCATCTTAGTTTGTTGATTTCATTATATTGTTTTATTGGCAAAGAATAAATATAATTACCACCTAAGTAGTGCAATGAAATCTTCCTAAAACCTTGTAGTAATTTAACCTAAACTGAATTGTAATGCTACTTTCGTCATTTTGATACAGTTTTCTTTCAGGGAATTAATGAGGAAAAATCGTGTCTGATTTCGGTTTTTATAGTTGTTGTCAACTTTTCGTTTACATTTTTACATCGGTTATTTCTTATTCTAGACACAGAATTTTAAAGAAAAAAAGTGATAGTGCGTAAATAAAAGTTCACAAATGTTACTTTTACTGTCGCACTTAAAGACAAAATAAAAGGCTTGACGCATTTTTCAGTCAGTGAGGAGAAGAGTCTATTAACTAGTAGGATTTAAAAATGTCTGAATAAACTACTCGTCTCATTCACAGGCAATTTTCGTTCTAATTGATTTGGATAAAATGGCCATTCTAGCGAAATAGTAAGTATGTACTAATTAAGAAAGACTTGCAAAATTTTTGTCACAGGTATGCTGTCTAAATGAGAAATGTTGAGCTGTGTATGCCTAGTCCCACAATCGGATATGAAATGCTTAGAGATTACTCGAGGGTATTGATATAAGTGTAAAACTTGGGCACTGTGGTCGAGTGTAATTCCATTTTAGTCTGTTTATTAGAAATATCACACAGTGAAACAGTAGCATTTACTGGATAGCGTTTCGGAAATAATTTATTGTCCATATTCATATCAGGTAACTCTACAACTTCGAGACAGTTTTTGTATATTCCTAGTTTCTCTCCTTGTCTGTAATGACAAGGGTAGTAGAATTTTCCATATATCTGGGACAGGTGCAGCATCATTTCGATTGCATGTGTTTGGTGTTGATTCGATAAACAAAGATTCGGTTATCAATCTCTCCATCCACCCAACTAAGTTAGTTTTCAACACTGTCGCCTTATCCCACCCTACTGTGTGATTGTGTGTCATCTCATGCAGAGCTATAGCCGAGTTTTTCTCTAGATTTCTTATCTTATTAGGATCTACTAATCTTGATTTGGCTAAGTTTTTGTGCTCTGTTATTCTAATTGACCCTGGTCGACTGCTTTGACGTATGTACTTGACCTCGCAATCATTGCAAGGAATCTGGTAAACCAGATTATTTTGCTTAATTGCATCGATAGGATCTTTTAACCTACAAAGCTTGTTTCTAAGTGAGTTTGTTGGTTTGAATGCCAATTTAATCCCAGCCTTATTGAGAATTCTTCGTAGTGCTTCTGAGGTGCCTTCCTTGTATGGTAACACAGCAGATTAGTCTATCATGTAATTAGATATTATTTGTGAATGCAAACCGTAATGATGAATGTCTAGAAAAAAGAGAGAGCTAAGTAAACCATAATTTTGCGTTATCCTTCAAAAGGCCGAAATTCTACTCAGAACCAGTAATTTTTCGATAATTTTTTGATATTAGTTCACATACTTTCTCCCAATCAGTTGCCGGTGTCCCACAACTTACTATTATGCAGTAACAGAAAGTGTATGGCCCAAAATTATTTTACAGCTTGGTTTGGTTGTTTGGTCTCATGAAATTTACTGCTTTGGGGTATGACTTATAAGCTGTAAAGAAACAGTGAAAATGAGGATGGCTCATCTGCTCCTACAATGATTTAGTCGCCTATAGTAGCCAGAAGATAGTAGCAAGCATAGCCATAGTAAAATAGTAAATTGAACCCCTTGAGTAGTTCCATTTTAGTCTGTTTATTAGAAATATCACACAGTGAAACATTAGCATTTACTGGATAGCGTTTCGGACATAATTTATTGTCCATATTCATATCAGGTAACTCCACAACTTCGAGACAGTCTTTATATATTTATAGTTTTTTCTCCTTTTCTATAAATTCAGTAGTAAATGCACTCCAATTTACCTGTGACTTAGAAAGTGATGAAGGTGAGCTGGCAATGTTGGATTGCAAGATTAAACGAACACAAGAAGGAAATCTAGAGACTAGTGTCTATAGGAAACCTACCCATTCGAATCGCTACTTAGACTTCGAACCCTCCACCCCATTTCAGTTAAAGTAGACCTAGTTAAATGCTTAGGTGATAGAGCTTCATATTTTTGTAGTATCATCCTATTTCGTATTTCAATGATATTACAGTAACCAACCTCTGTCACTTTGTTGTCTTCAGATAACATACTGTTCACAGAGGGAAGCGCTCACCTCTGCTTACTGTGACTGGCGTTCCCCAAGAAGCCATTCTTTTCCCTTGTCTTTTCATATTCTTTCTTCATGACTTACCATCTTCACATGGTATCACTTTCATCAAATATGCTGATGACCTACCAGTTTCCATACTTTTATCTTTTTCAGCAGATTGTTCCCAACTGAATAATTTCCCACCTACTGATAGACAATGGTCCTCTGTGAATGGTCTTATGCTTAATTCTCAAAAACGTCAGACCATAAACCTTAGTTTTAGATGTGAACATAACCTGGGTAAACTGCTTAGTTCTCGTGATTCCTGTTCTATTGTTAGTTTGTGCGTTGGAAAATGTTACAAGTGTGATTTATCTCGGTGTGTGTTTTACTTCGGACCTTTCCTGGTCTTCCCATTTCATACCAATTTCCAAAAGAATCTTCCACCTAACTTTCTACACTAGGAAGTTGAGAGCATCTGGAATAAATCAGCCTCTCCTCTTGTGTTTTACAAACTCCAGCATCTTGCTTGTTCTTCTAGATTGTTCCCCTTTATTTTTTTCCTGGTTGCTGAAAAAAGACTATGCTTTATTGCGGAGAACTTTGAAGGTTGTCAGCAATGCAATTTGTGTACCTCTAAACCTTCTAAATAAAACTGTTTTGGGTAAACATCTTATCTCATGTTAACATTTAGAAAGAGTTGTTTTATCAGATGACCAGCATCCTCTTCACTCAAAGCTGTCTGCGTGTCAGTCATCTGAATCGAATTGCTAATAGGACTGTCTACCTAAATTGACTGCACATTGTCAAGAAAGTTGTAGACGGAAAGAGTATTCTCTTTTTTACATGTAATTTATATTTATTTCACTTTGCTATGTATACATATATACTATCTCTGTTCAAATGATGTTCTTTGACATGCTGAAAATTCTGTACAGTATTCTCGAAATAGCTTTAAGAATAAAGCTATTATTACCGTTATAATTATTTATTGATGACAATGTCTTGAAAGCATTTTAGAGCGAAATTTTACACTGACTGCAGCCTTTTTCAATTATCACCATCCATTCAAATATACTTTAGATTTTCCTTGAAAAGAATAGTATTGAATAAATAGTAGAAATCAGTTAAGTGGTAAGGGTTCCAAGTACCAAACAATGAGCTTTATATGCTGCCTCATGGCCTCTGTTAAGTTCCGGCTGTCCTGGCTGAAACGGGTGCAGTTATGTATGAATCGGAGATCCATTGATTGGTAGTTAAATGCATAACCCAGCAAACTATAACATCAAGTGCCTTCAATAGATTAGGTTACATTATATTTCTGATGACGTAGCTGTTTAGTTCATAGCATTTAGCACTGATAGAAGTCCGTCGACCAAATTTTTCGATGCGCCTTACTGCTGATTGGCTTTCATCATTTAACACCAAAATACAGTGGGCCACAGTGTTTGATCACTCAATTCCAAAGCTCTATTGACAGACTTTGCGCAGTGCTAAGCACAAAGGATTAGAGAGGTACTTCAACTGCTGACTGGCGACCAACTCTTGTACCTATCAAAAGCCTTTTTAATATTAAGTATACAAAGGCCTTTAGGTAGACTTTGAAATTTTCATCAGTAATTACGTCTGAAACAGATGATAACTTTAGGTACTCAAACCTTTCAGCCAAACAACTGCTTTTTTAATGAAAACATTTTCTTTCCAAATACTCAGAAAATTAACTCATCCAGTCGACTTTTTGGAGGAAGCTGAAGTTTAAAATTCAAATTACGAACTTTACCCTTTGATGCTGTTCTCATCATGTCAGAACAATTTAAAATCTATTTGTTTAAGGCATTGGTTAAAACCATAAAATCTTTCAACTGTGCAGAAATAGAAAATCAACACAAGAACAGTAGAATGAACAGCGTTGTCAGTAGACGTAGAACAGTAGATATAAAAAACAAACAGGTATTTAATTCACACAGAAAGGTTAAAAGTGAATGTACCTTCATCAGATAATGACCTTTAACCATGTTGCATAACGTCGTTAGCCACTGGCTTCCGAAATATCGTGAACATCAACCAGGTATGACTATGTGTTCTTATAAATAGTTAATAACTTCATATTTTGGTTGCTTATCATCGTGCTAATGGAGTTAAATTACTTTTGATGTTTTAAATTAAGTTCTCAAGCAACAGACGAACAATCTGAAGGATGCATTTTCCCACCACCCTTCCACAGATAACTGTGGCATACTTCTTTTGTGCTGGCCTGCTCATTCAATTAAAGTTTCAGACTGCGGAATCCATAAGTTGGCTTACAGAGTCACTTCATCACAGCTCAATACCTTTCGTATTACTAGTCATCAATTACAACTTGTTATAGAACTCTGACAACGGATTGGGTAAATAAATGTTTAGGTTTCAGTGGTAACTCATCTCCTCATCTTCTAGAAGTATGTAATTATCAGTGTCAACTACACTTATGATAAAATAGACCCAGAGCCTAACTCTAGGCTTGCATCCACTAATTTATGAGGTGTATATGTCTCCTCGGAACCTTTACTAAGCAGCAACATGCAATTAATTATACGGCCGCAAGCGGTTTTGTTACATAACTAATACTGCTGACTAATATCGGTCTGTGAAGTAGAGTTGAACTGAGTAACCTGATATCATGATTAACCATACACTGCGGTATACGTAGTCCATAAAAGCTCTTTAAATTTGCTTTCATGCTGCGCATAACCAACTAGTAAACTGTGACTTTACGTCCAAAAGGACTCACACTGGTCAATATATTGCTCAATCGTAGTGGATAAAAGTATGTTATCTGGAGTAAAACGAACACAAAAGTCGGTTTCATAGACCCTCCACAGATAACTTTCGACCAGCGACTGGATATGGGACTTTCTCTTCACTGTTTCAGTCTATCAACTACCTATAACTATAACTGAGCTTCACTATAAATATGAAGTCGCAGTGATAACAGTTTACAGGGCGTGGTTCAGCAAATATCAGATTTAGTTAAATCACATGGGTAGCAAAACTTCCAAGAAAGGATAAAACAGAAAGAAAGAGAAGTAATCTATATTTTTAACGCATATGAGTTCACATGACATTACTGTTAACAATCTTTTTGTTAGCAGATGAACTTCATTACTAATGAATAAATAAATTTCAGCTGTATGAAACTAACAGAGTGGAAAACTCACTCCTAGGAAATATTCATAAATGGGAGAGAAATGAAATGTGATAATAACAGAATTAGATGCCAAGAATTATGCCCTGATTATTCCCTAGTGCCCTGCTTAACGGACAATTATTAAGGAGAAAGGTGCTATTCATTTGCAAACAGCTAACTTGTTTCAGTTAATTGAAACTATGATGACTTTTTAAGCTATGAGGTACATGGTCGCTGCGGGGTGTTATCGCACTGCCATGCCTGATTTACCCCTCATTCACGCGTATGAATTTTCAAACATCTTCCCACTTTTCTTTCAAAACGCATAAAGAACAATGAGATCAAAAGCAAAACCATGTACATATATAATTCATCAGGTGGTTGTGCAAAATAAGAAGTAATGAAAAAATAAGGAATATTGGATCTACTACCGAAAGCAAAGCATAAGCAGGCATGCCGTCTGCCCATCCAACACAATCAAGTAAATTGCAAATGTAAGTGTACATAAAACCGAGTTAATAAATATATTTAGTAATCTTTTCAGATTTAATTCTGCCTTTGTTAGAAAATATTCTTGAATATTCAATGTGATCATTATTTTAAAATGCTGTTGGTGCTATAGTGGTGTTAGCATTTGCATGAAAGGCTGGACATGTAAAGCGTTGATGGGGTAATTTTCCTCTGCGTCTATGAAAACTGATGTATATGTCCTGATGATATCCAACTACTCTGCATGTTTTAGCACTACTGACTGGGTACAGCTGCTATCATCCAATGGAAACGCTATGTAAGTAGTCGTGTGGTGGAGCGATGCTTATTTGAGCGTAATGGAGATTGTCGTTCACTGAAATGTCAGCTTTTGTGGCTTTATAGTAACACGAACCGTCCCAGCAAATCTCATACGGTTTATTGTTTAGAAAAATGCAAAGGTAGTCAGTGTATGAAATCGTTTTTGCTTCACCTTCCTTCTACTCTTTCTTTATCGCTTTCGGTTTCGGCACCTTGATAAACTGTTTTACCTGGTGCATGTCTTTTTAGCTCCAACATTATGCTAAGTTGCCGTTTTAGGTACATAGTAATATTTCTAACATCTCTGATAACAACACCACGCACGTATTATGTGTGCATACCTTTATACTTTGATGTAAAAAAATATAGATTAGGTTAGATAATTCAGATTAATTAGATTATGCATTACTGGTGAGAAAAAAGTTATGTCTGGTTTCAAATGTAAGATGAGTTAATAAAGCTGCCCTGCTTCCAGCCAGAGTGCCAGTGTCTGAACCTACTAAATACTTCCTAATTTATGCTGCAGAAGTGATAATCTTAGTTTTCTCTCAGCTACTGAAAAGTAAAATGATTAACTCAAAGCTAAAAAAATACGTACTCCATGTTATGCAACCAACAATCTTCAGTTAACACTCCTACCTTGCCACATTTTTACTTCACGTTCTACTACAATAAATTATTTCTTTTGCGTATTACTCATTCCCTATTATCTGTTAATCCTTCATAAAAGTACATAGCATAGTGTAGTAATGACTGAATAACTTTGAGTATTTATAAAATACGGTATATTTTCAGAAAAATCTGTATTGACGTACATTAGTCCAGCTTATTGAAGATACTTTGAGAGTGAAGAATAATTGACAGAACATCGGTTAAGCCATATGGCACTAACTAACTAAAGAGAATAAGATGATTACAGATCATAAACGAATCGAAAAAGAGAAATAAGAAGAGATAGTTTTAGACGGGTAATTTAGGTAACAATATTCAATTACATTCTCTTGTCGCTCTTTTCCTTATCAGTTTTTAATTTTTTGTTCTTATTCCCCTTCATGTTGAGATGAACCGTTTTCACAATTTGCTTTTGGAAGGAAGAATTGAATCCATTTTAGTAAACTTGTAGTTGCAAGTAGATGAATCCTTCATTTGTGGACAACACCTAAATAATAAAAGCATCAATGTAAAGTAATTTTGATGAGATAAAAGGGTTTTAAAGTAGATAATTACAATCTTGTATACTGAAAGTTTCCAGTGAGAACTGTGCATTTTCAAAGAAAACTCTGCAGTGCGTGTACCATATTGCCTCAATTTCACAAACTGAATGCAGCTCCAGTCATAAGAAATAGAATAACAAATTGATCTGTTCCACATGTTCATCTCGCAAAACTTTCTGCACAAATCCTGACCTACTGAGACGTCTGAAAACTAAATGATTTGATTCCTCCCTATTTATTAAATTGGCTTTGTGAAATCGAATACTTCTCTTCAAAATCCAGCAGCAGTAACTGTAATCATGAGACTTCTTATTATTAGCCTACATGAGGAAGTACAAGGAACCCTGTTACACTGGGGATTTCTCTTAATGGTAACTAAATAACAATCCAAGAATTAGTAAAGTTACTTTTATTGAAAGTGAGTAATTTGTGCATAGAAATGACTTCATGCATTTGTAAATAATAGACTATTTGAGTGGATTCAGTCAACTGAAATCGTTTTGGAAACAAAAGGGTAATTCACCTAACTACTTAGTTACAACGTAGACATCTAATGCAGTGGTTACTTAGAAGTTATTAAAACTTGTTAACTTCACACCTTTAAAAACTAATCAAAAAAGCTCAATAAGACTAATAGTGGGAAATTACAGATTTAAAATAACAACCTATACGATATTTTTTTCAATAAATATTTTTATTGAAAGCTTTTATTCGAAAAATTAAAAACTTTCATTTATCAGGAACAAAGTTTCCCTTAGTTATGCCTTAGAGCGTTGCTGTTAATGTCCATTCAAATTCTTTCCAGATTTTTGAAATCACGATGCAAGTGCTTGTAGAAATCGTGGGGAAATGTTACGGGAGAATTATAGTTTATACATTATACAGTATATTGTTGTTTAAATACGGACGATAGTAATAAATGCCGAAAAATGTCATTTTGGAACCTGATGAATAAAAAGGAGTGCTACGAAGCTCTTTCACCCATTTCTAAAACTCATCATCAGTGCACACACAAGTGGCATGCAGTGCAATACTTTCAGGTTCTGCAGTGTGAACGTTATTTTTTGACCAGTGGGTACGAATCCGATGGCCAATAATCTCTAACTGATCAATTCGAAATGTAACAAGGCAATCATCAAGTACCATAGGCAGACATACGTCCACATAGTCAATCATTGGAACTCGACCCGTGTATTCTATACCAGCATCCTTCCTACAACATATAGCGCTAGTTGCCTAGATCAAGTGTAGGTTATCGGTTTATACTAATGAAAAGTCACCAAATATCATCAAATAGCTGATAATGTCTGCCACTTTCCTACTATCCCCTAGATGATGTCCCATAGTGATGGAAAAAATCTCCACATTCAATGAATTAACTCCAATTCTTTCATTGCAGACCTTCTACATAGGTACTAGTTTCCAAATTTAATACAATCTGGCAATTTAGCTACTGAACATCTAGGGTCAAGTAATTAAATTCAGCTCAACGATAGAAATTGTCAAGAAAATAAACAGCAACGAAAGTATCCTGCCATAAAATTCATTTACAGTGAAATAAAATTATGCCACCAATATATTTGAATCAGTGGAAGTTGCTGATTCAGAATCGACCCCGAGGAATACATTTTAATTCAATTGCCAATCCGCATAAATTATTTCCCATTGCAGAAATCAAAATATTCTCCATAAACTTAGACTACTTGTATTTGTAAGTAGCATAAATGTGGTTTGAGAATTTTCAATGGAAGTTTTCATTAGTACAAAACTTCAGAAAAAAAGAATCAAATCAAAAACGATAATTGATGCTTCCTACTTTGGAATACCAGACAATTATCCTCCTCAGAGGTTGATACGATAACACTTTAAACTTTAGATTGCAGCACTTCAACATGCGATTCATGCCCAGTGGAATCTATCATCATTACAAGTTGATTCTCTTCGAAGTTCGGTACTTGATAGATGAAGTTACTGGAATAAATGCTTATAAGTAAAAGCTAAATAGTCAGAAAAGAAAACAGGCACTCTTTCAACACAAAAATAGGTGTCTTTAATAATTCTTTATTAGTCTTAGCCTGAAATATATTACCCATTGTCTCAACAAACCTCAGATATATATGAAATGAAGGAATAGCAAGGTAATAAACGACAATTCACATGTCAACTTCAACTACGGGATGACCTTTCAGGAGAATAAGCAAAACGTTTCTAAGGTCATCAGAAGCATATATTATGTATCTGAACTTACGTTGCGTCAATACATCTATCTTACTTCGCCTCGTTGACTAGTTCACTAGTTACTAGCCAGTCCTAAGCCCGGATAAAGAGGGAAGACTAAGCATAGGGCTAGCAATCCTACCCCGTAAAACCAATTCAATCGCTAAAGAGAGACTCCGAAGCACAAAGAAAATATTAAAAATGAAGACAAACTTATTCCTCACTGGAATCGGAGAGACGAAATGACGCCGGTTGGTGAAAGCCTTCGGGAAGCCAATTGGCCGATGTGTCTTCTCCCTCTCGATGAAAGCGAAAGTAAGGATGGAGACATTGAATGTCCGCACAATGTTCGGAGCTAGCAAGGCTACCCAGATTGCAAACGAGATGGGAAGGTATAGGATAGAAGTGCTAGGAATCTGCAGATGGAATGGAAGTGGACTCTCCAAACTGTCAACTGGAGAGTCAATAATCTACTCCGATATTGTCACCCAGATGACAATCACGAACACTGAGTTTTGGAGTTGGTATCATGATGTCTTCAAGAGCATCGAAGGCTGTCTCTCATGCAGTGGGAACTAATCTCCTCCACAATCAGGATCATGCCAGGAAGATTCAACTCAAAAGGAATGAAAGTCAGAATGATACAAATAATACAGACCAGGAGGAGAAGGAGGAATTCTACAGACAACTGCAATCAGTAGTGGACAACACCCCATCTGAGTTGGCGATGATGACATCAAAATTCTAATGAGTGGGGTGACATGAATGGCAAACTGGGAGGAGACAACATGGGAAGAGAACCGATCATGGGTGGAGAAGGACTCGATGAAATGAATGAGAATGGAGAACTGTTTGAGACCCCTGGGCATTCAGTGATTTGGTGATTGGAGGTGAGGTAGTGTGTACAAACAGAAGGATGTTCAGAAAGCGACATGGATTTGATTTCACCAGACACCAGGACACACTAAAGATCAGATCGACTTCATTTGGATGTGAAGAAAGTGGAGACGCAGCCAGCCTACTGGACACAAGATCAGACGAAGAAGAGAGAGAGAGAGAGAGAGAGAGAGAGAGAGGGGAGGGGAGCAGATGTAGGTTCACACCATTCACTATCTAGTGTAAGGGAGCTGAATTCAAACTCAAGTTGAAAGCCTTCGAATAAGAAGCTGGTGATAGACCACAGTTGAAGTTCAACAACCACCCAGAACAGACTGAACTGAACTGAAGGACGAAACTACAAAGGACATCTTCACGTTAGTCAGCCATCAGAACAAAATGAGAGACACTAAGCAACATCCCCGAGGAAACCTAAGTGGAAGGACACTGGAACTCTTTGAAAGAGACGTGGGAGGGAACCCGCGTAATCGGTATTAGGAAGAAAGAAGAGACAAGAGAAGAGAAGACAAGACAAGATAAGATAAGGAATGTATCTCGACGGACATATGGAAGCTGATAGAGGAGGGAGAGGAGGATGGTGAAGTAGAAGATGAACCAGTGCAGTGCGGTGCAGGGATGAATAACGAAAAGAAGAACTGAACACAACCTATAAACCGCTACACTAGACAAAGAAGTGAAGAAGAGTGTACGGGAAGACAAAAGACATTTCTATGACACACTTGCAAGTGAAGCAGAACAGGCTACGGGTAGGAGAGACAGAGACCTGACAACACTATGTCAAACAACCAAGACACTATCTGTGAAGGGATCAACGCAGATGAGACCAATGAAAGATAGTGAAGTGAAGGAAAGCTAGTTACCACCAACGAAGAGAAACAAAGGAAACGATGGGCTGATCACACCAAAAGACTCTTGAATCGACCATCACCACCACCACCACCACCACCACGACCTGGAACTCTTCCGGAAATACCACCAGCAGCGCAGCCACAGAAGTGCCAGTGAACACAAGCCCTCCGACAGAAGGCGAAGTGATGTCCTGAACGCCATAAAGTTGTTGAAATCCGGGAAAGCAGCAGGACCAGATGGGATTCCGCCAGAAGCACTGGAAACGGACGCAGAGACAACAGCGGACATGCTGACACCACACCATTATTGGAGAAGGTTTGCAATGAAGGAAGGGAAGGTGCCTGCAGATTGGAAGAGGGGGCACCTTGTCTACCTCCCAAAGAAGGGAGACCTAAGTGTTTGCAAGGACTGGCGATGAATCATGCTGCTGTACAGGCGAAACAAGATATTCAGCTGCATCATGCTGGAGAGACTAAAAGATGCGCTGGATTCAAAATTACGACCGGAACAGGATGGATATAAGGCTGGCTGGCTTCAGGAAGAACAAATCATGTGTGGATGAAATTGCAATGCAATGAAATGAAATGGAATGCAATGCAACGCTACGCATCATCATAGAACAGAACGTAGAATGGCAGTCGACTGGATCTCTACCTGAACTTTATCGACTTTGAAAAGACCTTCGACAGCGTCGACTGAGAAGTAATTTGGCAGGCAGCTGCTTCAACAGTATGGTTTTAGTGATACAAACCTTTATTAACGTCATTCAACAGCAGCTATATGCTATGCTATATGATGCTACATGCGAAGTGATTCACAATGGAAAGCTTAGTGATGCCTTTGAAATGTGGTGAAGACAGGAGTAAGATAAGGTTGTCGCCCACTATGAGCGATGATCTTCCTGATTGTGTTCGACTGGACTGGATTGGACTGGATCATGCAGCAACCCGTGAGGAGCGAGAAGGTGGGCACACGCTGGATGGACCGATGAAAAGACTCTAGAAGATTTGGATTTCGCCGACGATGATGATTTATGTCTGATGTCTTGTCACAGAAACTGGGATATGTACAGGCGAAAAGTAGTACGTTGGCAGAAGAGGCGATGTGGGGCAACGAAGACGGGACTTCCTTGAGGTGAACGTGGAGAAGACGGAGGTGATGAAGATGCGCAACCAACAACAGCATCAACAGGAAGAGGCAGCAATCACCATGAACGGGAGAAGTGTAAAGGAAGTAGTCTCTTTCACCTACGTAGGCGAGACAGCATCGTTTCAACTACAGGTGGGGTGGCACAGGCACAGATGAGGACGTCAAAGGCAGGATGGGAAAAGCAAGCAAGCAAGCAAGCAAGCAAGACAGGCCTTTGTGCACTAGTCTGAAATCAGTGTGGAGATCTACTGCACTATACTCAGCACAAAGGACAAGATCCAGATTTTCAATACTAATTCAGTCGAGTGATTCAGTGCTTCTATGTGGTGGTTTAGAGACTTGGCGCGTCACGAAAAGCATTTCCAACAAACTACAGACATTCATCAACATCTGCCTACTCTGGCTCGTTACTGAAGACCAGATGGCCAGAATAATGAGAATAAGCAACAAGGAACTCTGGCCGGGTAATGAACCAACCAAGAACGTGTAGCCCAACAAATATGCATTGGAAGAAAGTGTAGATGGATTGGATTGGATTGGATTGGATTGGATTGGGGATAGACTGAGAAGACGGATTGGGGACATGAGGTGCCAGGTGAGGCCCTGGAGTGGGACCCGCATGGGAAAGGACGAGTTGGGCGACGAGTTGAGGGTGACATGGAGGAGGTGGTGTGAGGAAGAAATGAAAGGTTGTGGGTGGTGGTGGAGCGAGGTTGAAAAGACTGCCGAGAAGAGGGTGCAATGGAGAGATACTACTGAAGCCCTCTGTTCCACTCGGAACCCAAGGGATAAATAATAATAAGAAGAAGAAGAATAAGAATAAGAATAGTAGTATTAATAATAAAATACATCTACCCATCTGCCTGTTCCAATTATCCGTCCTTCTTCATGTCCGGCATCTTAGTCACACGTATTTACTTATTTTTTCTCACCAATGTAACAGAAGAGCTTGGGAACTGTGATAGTTTATTTGTATGTTGAATGTTTCATACAGGGAAACAGTATTATTTACAGAATGACATTTTAAACAATTTATGACTGATAATCATAACGAATTTACCTAAACATCGTCATAACCTTTTATTATAATACTGTATCTTCACCTTTATTCGTCATATGGGGAACAGAATTTTTTTATGTATCTGGAATACACATATCAAAGCATTTTTATTGTATGTGTTCCATGTTGATTCGATAAACAAAGCATTAGTTATCCTTCCATCACTCCATCCTGTTAAGTTAACTTTTACAAACTTTCACTTTTATTTGTGATTGTATACATTGCTATGGCTACGCTATTCTCGATATTTCTATGTTTAATGGGTTGTACCATTCTCAGTTTGGTCAAGTTTTCGTATTTCGTCTTCCCAGTACCCCAGTTGACTACTTTTCAACCTAGGTACTTGACCTAAGAATCGTTGCATGGAATTTGATAAACTGAATTATTTTGTCCATTATGCTGCATACGATTCTGAAGCCTACACTGCTTGTTAGTTAGCGAGTTTGTAAGTTTGAAGTTCACTGTAATTTCAGCCCTGTTTAGAATCTTGTGTAAACTCTCTTAGGTCCTTTCCTCTGCACAGTAACAATGAGAAGTTCGGTTATCGCCAAATAAAAGTATTAGCCTAGGATTTCCACTCCAATAGAGAATATACCTAAACGACTATCATTTTAATTTTACATTTAACTTTTTTCCTAGCCAGTATTGAATGTGAAAACCGCAGACAATTTAGATTACGAATCGTATGACTTATATATCACAATCTGTAGGTTCACAACTGCATCAATTAAATATCTTTCTTGATCCACCCTGCACGTCTTTCATTGAAGGATTTAGCCATAGATGAGCAGGGTTCCAAATACACATATAATTCAATACCTCTAGTGTTTTTGAGCCGTCTGCAATGCACTACTACCTCTCAAATATAGCGTGCACTGAGGCATCTGTATAGTGATTTCACACAATTTCTGTAAGGTAATAAGATACCAAGCAGGTACGACTGAGACTGCATTTTATAAACTAAGTACAATTCTAGCTGAAACTCACTCCCATTACCTAAGAAATGACAATACTGTTTGGATTTCCAAACGTCTGGTAATAAAGTTAATTCGGAATAATAACTTAGTGGTTCAAGTGTCAATACATAAATCAGAGTTAAATAGGACTATATTGACAAATATATAAGAAGTTTTACTCATTCTCAAATAAGTGCTAAAATATTCCATACTTTTGATCAAGGTGCTCACAATATAAATGTTTTTTTCAATTTTCACCATACACGATAGCTGTTTATGTACTTTAAGTCATTAATAAGACATCAAAGTAGGAGATAAACCTTCAGGAACGAGGTTGTAAATGTAGTTGACGTACATTTATGAACCCTTACATAATCGCTTATGTCTGAACGAAATTTATTTGGAATTAATCATTATTGGATGTCAATCAGCATGCTTGTATTTTGAAGTAGGTTGAATTTATAACAGTAATAATATTATTCTGAATTGAATCCTTAATCGTTGTTCAGTAATTTTAGTGGGACATTTATCATATAAGGGTAAAACTTGGGCATTGTGGTAGAATGTAATTCTATTTTAGTTGATTTATTAGATGTATCATACTATGGAACAGTATAACTTACTGGATTACCATTCAGACACAATTTATCGTCCATAGTTATATCAAGATAACTACACAGATTTGAGATGTGATTTACATAGTTCTAATTTTCTCGCCTTCTTTGCGATGTAGGTGTAGTAGATATGGATCCTGAATTCCAGAAAATATCTTGCTGCAACAATCACAATACCTTACTCTAACGGCTGGCTGTAAATAGAACATCATACATAAATCATCAAAATACTAATCTTCTTGCTAGTTTGACGATTAAAGCGCGAAGAAGCGATTGGATGGTATCCAATTACAGTTTTAACTATGTTACTCTACTTGTGAATGAAAAAGTAAAGCCTGAAATTATCAGTGCCGTATGATAGATTAGTGGGGACATAAAGATGTACATAACTGATTCACATATAGTAATTTTTCACGTTTATTTCCATTACAAGTAACAGCTTCCTTTAGAGTATATAACAAGTAACCCATTCACACAGCATTTCGTTATGATAACATCAACTTGAAATCACAAGTGACAAGTGCACACAGGCAACTTTTTTGAAGACTGATTTTAATGATAAAATGATATTCGATTAATAAAACAATGATATGTGATCAAGTGATAGTCACATGTGAGATTGAAATTATTGACTGATCGAAATCGAGTTCAGCCTTTCACAGAAACCCACTCTTGATGGTGATCACGAAAAGTAACTATAACTTGTTGTCTTATCGTACTGTATACGCTGACACAAGCATTCTATATTCACAAAAAAGCCGAAGCTCAAAACAACATGACTAGATTTTACGTATATAGTAATAAATAATGAAGCAAGAACAAAAGCGAAGGTCATTAATGAATTAGTCATTTCTTACTGCTAAGTTTCTAGACGGTACGACAACAGAATTCCTGTCAACGGTCAGTTGGTTAAATCGCTATGAAATAAAGCACAGTATGCTTTCGTCTTTGCAGATACCTTCAACAATTTTCTGGGTAGGTCAAGTTAGAATTCAAAAAGCTTGGTGTGTATGAAGATTACATAAATATTTTTTTATAAATCCTTAAACAGAAAGGTGTTTCTTCATGCCAGTTTGCACATATTCCTTAACATTTACATTCCACTCAAATCACAACGCCGCAGAAAATTGAGCCACTTGACAAACGTTTCCAACATGTTCATGTGGACCTAGTGGGGCCTTTTCCGCTATTGAAAATAGTTACTCACATACTCATCGTAATTTAGTGTTTCGTGAGATGGGCCAAAGCCTGCCTTGTGAGTGATATTTCTGTAGTTCACTCGCCTCCTTGGAGTACATCATGTCCGTTCAACAGAAAATGATTTGGTGGAGAGATTTCACTGACAACTGAACTGCTCACTGATGCCACGAAACAACAGCACTAAAAAATGTTAGTTTCTTCTTATTGTTTTGCTTGGTATCCGATCTACAGTGAATGAGGATTTACGATGTACTGCAGTTCCCCTGATATACGAGACAAACTTTGTTTTACAGGGACAGTTTGTGAACCTTCACAATACATCCGAAATCGATGTTTCTATATTTGCCGACCAATTAACACAACACATGTCACAATGGCAGCCTACACTATCCCAAACAAGCACACTTACAGAACAGCTAAGCAAACAAGTGATGTTCTGTAAGTTTGTTCGAGTTGACGGTTTTAAAAAAGTTTGCAACCAACAAATGAGGAACCATTCCCCGTACTGAGAAGTGCTAATAAATACTTCACTATAAACATACATGGAAACAATATCACTGGACCACGTCAAAACAACCTTTTTAGGCAGCGAAGCTGAAGTAACCCCAGAACCACTTCACACGGAAGCTTCGTTTGACAGTGCATCATTGCTACTTCCGTTTACCATAAAGATTCTCCCTATTCTCTCCTATAGTAAGCAGGGTGGACGTCAAATAACTTACGTTTATATTCTTTGCTCGTTGAGAATAGGTGTACATACTCACATAACTACGATCAGGAAAGTTATTATAATTATTGTCCTGTTGTTTTTAGTGGTTCATTTCCAAAACGGACATCAAATAATTATATATGTAAGTTTTGTTTGCACATATTTTTGGTTAGTGCCTTTTTTACTACACATATGCTTTACACCTTTTGAGAAAATTCTACGCATAAATTTCACAGTAGCTACTAAGTCTATGTACTGTACTATTATACATTTACTTCCTTCCATTGGTCTTATTATGTCTTACCTGTTTATCTCAGCTCCTCTGAACTTCTTAAGACGCAGGGCATTGTACGGAGACTGAATAAATACTTTTATTATAAACCCGTAAATTGAAAATTATTTCATTTTCTACATTTGGTACATTTTGTACGTAATCGTAACCTACCTTCGTCTCTTTTCTTGTCTTCACTTCTAGCATCAACATTACGCCTCATACACCTTACTCAACTTCTCACCCTGTCACCATCCTCAACAGTTTAACCCAGGGAGAAATACCATTCCTAATCTCCTACAACTACGCTGCCAATTTCACTTTGGAGCTTTTAACACCCAAACCCTGTGTTAAATCGGACAACAGACGTCTGCTTTCAAAGCACATACGCTGAGGAGTGCATGTATGTGGCAGAAAAACCTCGATGAACCTGGGACATATCCAATCGCCAATGGCAGATCTGATGTCTCTTCTCTAAGCTCTGACATTTCGAGCCGAGGATGTATGCTGTGTTCCTGAGACATATATACAGTAGTGTAGTTATTCACTTTACCCAAACTTGCCAATATTATGAAAGCTCAAAATTCCCTCTTAAAAATCCTGGAAATTTGATGACTAGCAGCTTAAACGAACAAGTATGATGGCGAAGTCACGAGAAAATGCCCAATAGGTGGTACTAACCAAATTCCAGCCGGTCGAACAGAGGACGGTGACGGTTGCTTCAGCTGCGCTAAAACAACCACCTATCTCTGCCAAGAATGGATTTCAGATAAAAAGAGAGCAGTTGTCTGCAGTGGTGTTATTCAAACAGGTAAAAAGTATGACAGCTGTCAGGGTCTGGGAACCGTTTACATAATAAGAAAACTGTTAAAGGATTAAGATCTGACTAATACGTGTTCATCGAGGTCTAAAAACTGCCTGATCCCCTCGAGGTTGTTATTGAGTCCGGTTTGGCATCATGCAACTATAGGATCTAGGGTATTAGTCCGAATGTTACCGACTTGGATATAACACGGAGACCTATCTGATTTTTTATGGACTGTGATAAATTACAGTCCATACCAACCAAAGCAAACAATTTCAGTTTTCTAAGTACTAGTTAGTATGTCAGTCAATCTATTTCGCAACTTCGTACTCCCATAACTGAAATACTTTGGAGACAATCATTCCTTCTGTATTGCATAGTTGCCCATTCACAACATTCTTCTCATCTCCAAGGAGAGATGGAGGACAAACATTTATGAGCGATTTACGTTCAGGTAGAATACTGAGCAAGGGAAGGATGTTGCACTGTGCGAAGAAGTGTTACCTCCAACCTTCCAAACACCAGCCTTAGAGGTCATTATCATCCCACCCATTTCACTGACTCACGTCTTCTCCTTCCCACTAATCTCAATAGGCCTCAATAATCCTCGCGCATAACGGAATTCTGACGCCGTCAACACTCCACCACAACCACAACCACAACCACAACCACAACCACAACCACAACCACCACCACTTACACCATCACCCAAACTTCGCTATCCATCAGCATCACTACTCACGATCATTCCAAAGACTCTCAGTCTGTTGACGTTCAACTCGCCTTCGCTCATCATCATCTTCAGACTAAGATCCAATGATTATTCTCACATCAACTACTTCGAATGAAATAGAGTAAATTCACTGACTTTCGTTAACCTTTGCATAGAGGTTACTAACTGCATTGCCTTCACCGCTGTTTCTACAACACACTGAAATTCACTTTACGCCTCCTCACAATGACGTTAGCTGTCACGTTCAGATAAATCCTTCGCTAACTTACACCAAAATATGTAATTCACATTCTCGTCTCCCAATTCCCAGTACAAAAACTTAACCAACACCTCATATGAATATCCACAATAAATAATCTAAATAATACTGTTTCACTGCGTGACACAATAGTAAACAGACTAAAATAAAATTAGCTGCCACCTGTTTACTGTGATCAGTGGGGCGACAACACACATATCCAAGCACTGACAAGTCATTGCAGTCCCAGCACGTATTCTAGAAACGGTGGCGATTCTCCACCGAACCTCTCCAACTACGACACACAGTAATATGATCAATATGTGTCCACCGTTAGTTTCATGTTGGTGGACAGTGTCTCTCGTTCTGCTTGAACCCAAGGGATCTTTCCTTGTCTCACACATCCATATTTCGACGCTCGATTGAGATTTCATTGTGCTAACAACGGAGTAGAAAAGCACATATCATCGGCAACGGAATACTCTGGGATACATGGGAATGTGCTATTTCGGAGGTCGAGCTTTACCGACCCACCACCTACACATATACGGAAGGGTGGTATCAGCATGGTACTCCTGGTCGTCCAAGGGGAACGCCTTACTGCTGTCATACCTCATCCACCCATCAGTAAGACTTCACCCTCGGAACCCCATCACTCCCAATCTATTCGCACTACAACGGTAACTGCTTTTCTAACACATTTATATGGCATGACAGGAAGAAGCGCTTAGTGGGTATCATCGTGATATGCAACCTCGGCCACCACATCAAGGTAGCAGCTGTCAGTTGGGAAGTAAGACAGTTGATGGGATTGCAAACTCTTGACTTAGATTACTGGGACATGTTACGCACGACTAGTCACTGTCTACCACATCGCATAACTGGTTGAAATGGTTTCGAATTAGATAGAGGTTAGAGGCACCCAAACTGACACATGGTATCAATCCATGAAGTCTCTGACTGTTGATCTGAGTTGTGTAGGGAAATGAAGACTGCAGTTGGTGTCCACATGACAACCGAAATCGATTTCTGTGGACTATAGGTGACATGTCTCAGAACTGATGATATTGATACAGATACATCCGCACATTATCTTCATCACAATCGTTACCATTGCTTCGTTCTTTCTACCATTGTCTGTTACTTTTTGCTGATACCTTCCTCACTTCCATATCTATCTTCCATGTGCCTACTATCTTGATGGTGCAAGTTGTTGCAACTTGGACCGCAGTAAAGTCAGGGATCATATTCACAGTGACTGAATAACAAGCGATATTGTTGAATTTCCAAGGTATAAGTAGCTAAAATCTTCGTTAAATTTTTTATGCTCAAATAATGAGGAGAGAATCACGCAACAATAGCAGTTTTAATAAACTATTAATGGAAAAAAGAAAAGTAGATTATAGAACTCAAAAAGTATCCATTCCAAATTCTTGTAAATCCTTGTTATCACAAAACTATAGGTATACAATTAAATCCTGTTTCTTAAAATAAGATACATTCAAAATAAGGAAAATATTTTCAGTTTTATCTCCTGAATACTTCATTGTTTGCATTGCTTACTGTTATTCTGATTATTTGAAAGTTATCGGTATGTCTTGATACACAAACGCATGAAAGCAGTGAAAATAAACCAATCACATATGTACGATACATATTAACATATTAACCGTTTACTGGATCACTTGCAGGCAGTCAATCGTTCAAAAGCTAGGAATTATCTGACCTTTTAATGGTAATAATACGTGGAGAAGATGAAGAGGAATTATCCTGCTTATCTAAAACCGTTGTAGTCTTCGGAGAATCAGTTTGTTTTGACACGGAAAGTAAAAGCCAGGGCTGTTGTTGATAAATGATAGGTTCTCCCTAGAAAATTCATTAAGAAAAATAAGACGTGACATATTCTCCATTTCAAACCTAAGGATAAAAACGTAAACTATATTTCAGAAAATTCTACTCAAATGTCAATCTCTCTAAACAACACTAATAAACCTTACATGGACTGAAGCATCTGTTTA